>JBAIAC010000283.1:0-42263 GCA_037349315.1 Chelydra serpentina
GGGTCGCCCCCCTCCCCCTCGCTGCCCCCCCAGGAGGAGCCCAGGGGGCTGAGGCTGCCGCAGGGCGTCCCCCCCCCCTCATAGCCGTAGACCTGCAGCGAGTCGTAGGGGGGGGCCCGGGGGTCGGCGTCGGCCCGGCCCAGGCGGGCGGCGAGGCAGGCGGCCAGGCGGGGGGGGCCAGAGGGGGGTCTGGGGTGGGGCGGTCGCTGCAGGGCGGCCATGTCGAAGGCCTGGGTGTCGGCCTCGCCCCCCCCCTCGTCGTCGTAGCTGATGATGTTCTCGCGCACCTCACCCTCCTCCGCCGGTGCCGCCCGCGCCCCCCCCTTGGGGCGCCCCCGGGCCAGGAGCCCCGCCAGCGCTGGGGGGAGAGGGGGGGTCAGTGCCGGACCTCCAGAGCCTCTCCATCCCCCACCTGACCCCCAGAGCCCCTCCCCCGGCTCCCCTCCCCCATCCCGCCCCCCAGAGCCCCTCCCATCCCCCACCTGACCCCCAGAGCCCCTCCCCCGGCTCCCCTCCCCCATCCCGCCCCCCAGAGCCACTCCCATCCCCCACCTGACCCCCAGAGCCCCTCCCCCGGCTCCCCTCCTCCATCCCGCCCCCCAGAGCCCCTCCCCCGGCTCCCCTCCCCCATCCTGTCCCCCCTGTGCCTCCCAGGCCCCACCCCCCCTCACCGAGCAGGCTGGCGCCGCAGGCCAGGATGGCCAGCAGGGCGGCGGTGCTGAGCCCCGGGGGGGCGCCAGCGGGGGGGGGCGGCTGGCAGGAGCTCAGGGCGCCGTCGGGCCGGCACTGGCAGACGCTCAGTGTCAGGGTGGGGGTGCCGGTCAGCGGGGGGCGTCCCCCATCCACCAGCTCCAGGGGCACCAGCAGGGGGGGGCCGCCCGGGGGGGGCAGCCGTGGAGCCCGGAGCAGGAGAGTGGCCGAGCCGTCTGGTGGGGGGAGACACAGAGAGCAAGTCAGGGGGTGAGGGAGGGAGACAGTGTGGGGGTCTGGGGGAGGGGTGTGGGAGTGGGGGGTAGGGAGGGTCGGGGAGGGGTGGGGGGCAGCTGGCACAGGTGAAGAGTGCAGGAGTGAGGCGGGGCTGGTGGAGGGGTGTGGAAGTTGGGGGGCCCGGAAAGGGCTGGGGAGAATGGGGGGAAGTGGGACAGCATGGGGGGACGGGGACCTGGGGGGCCTGGGGAGGGGGGATGTGGAGGAGCCGGTGGCATGGGGGGCCAGGGAGGGGGGGAAGTGGGGGATCTGGGGGCATGGGGGGCCAGGGAGGGGGGGGAAGTGGGGGATCCGGGGGCATGGGGGGCCAGGGAGGGGGGGAAGTGGGGGATCCGGGGGCATGGGGGGCCAGGGAGGGGGGGAAGTGGGGGATCCGGGGGCATGGGGGGCCAGGGAGGGGGGAAGTGGGGGATCCGGGGGCATGGGGGGCCGGGGAGGTGCGGGAGCTGGGGGGGCAGGGGACCACTCTCACCCTCGTTGTCCTGCACAGTGATGTCAGGGGACCCCAGCCCCAGGGGGGAGCGAATCGTCACCCGACTCCTGGCCCCCCCCTCATCCCGGTCCAGCGCCCAGATGGTCTGAATCAGCTGTGGGGAAATCCTGGCTCCCAGCCCCCACCCCCCACTGTAGCCCCTCTGCCCCGGCCGGGAGGGACCCAGGCGTCCGGGCGCTCACCTGGCCTGGCGAGGTGCCGTGGCAGACGAAGGGCTCGGTCCCCGGCGCCAGCTGGGGCATGTTGTCGTTCACGTCCAGGGCGTGGACAGCCACCGGGACGGGCGCCGGCTGCGCCGGGCTGTCTGGAGCAAGAGACGGGGAGGGGCACGCGGCCAGCACGGCCACACATGGAAACACGCCAGCCACATGTGGCAACACGCCAGCCACACGCAGAAACACGCCAGCCACACGCAGAAACACGCCAGCCACGCGCGGAAACACGCCAGCCACGCGCGGAAACACGCCAGCCACGCGCGGAAACACGCCAGCCACGCGCGGAAACATGCCGGGTAGCACGCAATGATACACAGCAACGCCAGCAGACGTGCAGCCCACATGCAAAGCACGAGTCAGTCCACACGTGGCCAACAGGTAACGATGCCCAAGCCGTGCACCCAGCCACACGCAAACCACACCCAGAGCAGGGCCACACAGCGCCACCGGCAAAACACCAGGGGAGAGCAGGGCCCCCGCAGACGATACGGAGCCCACACGCCACCAACACACAAAGACCACGCCACCGACACGCCACCAACACACAAAGACCACGCCACCGACACGCCACCAACACACAAAGACCACGCCACCGACATGCAGACAAGGGGGGGGGGGAGAAAAAGCTGGTGAATACATACTAAGGCAAAGCAGCGCTGTCAGGACCCCTGCCCGGGCAACTGCCCCCCACTGGGCCCCGCAGACCTCACCAGCCCCTCCCCCAGTGGTGTCAGCCCCCCCCCGGAGGGGCCCCCCTTACCTAGTTCGGTGGCCACCACGGTCAGGTTGTGCCAGGCCAGCGTCTCCCTGTCGAGGGGCAGGGCCGTGCGGAGGGTCCCGTCCTGGGGGCTGATGCTGAAATAGCGCCCGGGGTCCGAGTGGGGCAGGATGGAGTATCTGGGGGAGCAGTGAGAAATCGGGGGGGTCGGGGGGGTCCCCCATGGCCTGTGCCCCTGCTGTGCCCCACATCGCCCCCTGCTGGGCACTCCCCCCACCGCCAGCGCTTCCCTGTGCCCCACATCGCCCCCTGCAGGGAGCTCCCCCCATGGCCAGCGCCACCCCATGCCCCATGGCTCCCTCTGCTGGGAGCTGCCCCCATGGCCAGCGCCTCCCCATGCCCCACATCGCCCCCTGCTGGGAGCTCCCGCCATGGCCAGCACCTCCCCGTGCCCCACGGCTCTCCCTGCTGGGAGCTCCCCCCACCGCCAGCGCGTCCCTGTGCCCCACATCGCCCCCTACTGGGAGCTCCCCCCACGGCCAGCGCCCCCCCTGTGCCCCACATCGCCCCCTGCTGGGAGCTCCCGCCATGGCCAGCACCTCCCCGTGCCCCACGGCTCTCCCTGCTGGGAGCTCCCCCCACCGCCAGCGCGTCCCTGTGCCCCACATCGCCCCCTACTGGGAGCTCCCCCCACGGCCAGCGCCCCCCCTGTGCCCCACATCGCCCCCTGCTGGGAGCTCCCGCCATGGCCAGCACCTCCCCGTGCCCCACGGCTCTCCCTGCTGGGAGCTCCCCCCACCGCCAGCGCGTCCCTGTGCCCCACATCGCCCCCTGCTGGGCACTCCCCCCACCGCCAGCGCTTCCCTGTGCCCCACATCGCCCCCTGCAGGGAGCTCCCCCCATGGCCAGCGCCACCCCATGCCCCATGGCTCCCTCTGCTGGGAGCTGCCCCCATGGCCAGCGCCTCCCCATGCCCCACATCGCCCCCTGCTGGGAGCTCCCGCCATGGCCAGCACCTCCCCGTGCCCCACGGCTCTCCCTGCTGGGAGCTCCCCCCACCGCCAGCGCGTCCCTGTGCCCCACATCGCCCCCTACTGGGAGCTCCCCCCACGGCCAGCGCCCCCCCTGTGCCCCACATCGCCCCCTGCTGGGAGCTCCCCCCACAGCTAGCGCCCCCCGGGCTCCACATCGCCCCCTGCTGGGAGCTCCCCCGCTCCCCAGCGCCCCCTGCAGGGCGCGGCCGGTACCGGATGGCGCTGCTGGGCGTGTCCAGGTCAGAGGCTGTGATCTTCCCCACCACGGTGCCGGGGGGGCTGTCCTCGGGGACACCCAGCTGGTAGCTGGGCCGAGCGAAGGCCGGGGGCTCGGCTGCGTCCTCCACGGCCACCCGCACGGTGGCCACGTCTTTGAAGGGCCCCTGGCGGATGTACAGTGGGTCGACCCGCGTGTTCGCCGCCTCCACACGCAGGGTGTACGCCCGGCACTGCTCAAAGTCCAGCGCCTGGGGGAGACGGGGGTCAGCAGCCAGTCGGGGGCAGACGGGGGGTCAGCAGCTAGTCGGGGGGGAGATGGGGGGTCAGCAGCCAGTCGGGGGGAGACGGGGGGTCAGCAGCCAGTCGGGGGGAGACGGGGGTCAGCAGCCAGTCGGGGGAGAGACCGGGGGGTCACCAGCCAGTCTGGGGGGAGACGGGGGGGTCAGCAGCCAGTCGGGGCGGAGACGGGGGGGTCACCAGCCAGACGGGGGGGAGATGGGGTGGTCAGCAGCCAGTCTGAGGGAGACGGGGGGGTCAGCAGCCAGACGGGGGGGAGATGGGGTGGTCAGCAGCCAGTCAGGGGGAGACGGGGGGTCAGCAGCCAGACGGGGGGAGGTGGGGGGGTCAGCAGCCAGTCGGGGGGAGACGGGGGGTCAGCAGCCAGTCGGGGGCGAGATGGGGGGTCAGCAGCCAGTCAGGGGGAGACGGGGTTCAGCAGCCAGTCGGGGGGAGATGGGGGGTCAGCAGCCAGTCGGGGGGGAGATGGGGGGGGTCAGCAGCCAGTCTGGGGTGGGGGGAGATGGGGGTGTTAGCAGCCGGTCTCACTTCGGGGGAGACAGGGGGTCAGCAGCCGGGCTCGGAGGGGAGATGGGGGGGGTCAGCAGCCAGTCGGGGGGGAGACGGGGGGTCAGCAGCCAATCAGCGGGAGACGGGGGGTCAGCAGCCAGTCAGGGGGAGATGGGGGGTCAGCAGCCAGTCGGGGGGGAGACAGGGGGTCAGCAGCCAGTCGGGGGGAGACGGGGGGGTCACCAGCCAGTCTGGGGGAGACGGGGGGGTCAGCAGCCAGTCGGGAGGAGACGGGGGTCAGCAGCCAGTCAGGGGGAGACAGGGGTCAGCAGCCAGACGGGGGGAGATGGGTGGGTCAGCAGCCAGTCGGGGGGGAGACGGGGGGTCAGCAGCCAGTCGGGGGGGAGACGGGGTTCAGTAGCCAGTCGGGGGGGAGATGGGGGGGGTCAGCAGCCAGTCGGGAGGAGACGGGGGTCAGCAGCCAGTCTGGGAGGAGACGGGGGGGGTCAGCAGCCAGTCAGGGGGAGACAGGGGTCAGCAGCCAGACGGGGGGAGATGGGTGGGTCAGCAGCCAGTCGGGGGGAGACGGGGTTCAGCAGCCAGTCGGGGGGGGGACGGGGGGGTCAGCAGCCAGTCTGGGGGGAGATGGGGGGCCAGCAGCCAGTCGGGGGGGAGATGGGGGGTCAGCAGCCAGTCAGGGCGGAGACGGGGGGGTCAGCAGCCAGTTGGGGGGAGACGGGGGGTCAGCAGCCAGTCGGGGGGAGACGGGGGGTCAGCAGCCAGTGGGGGGGAAGACGGGGGGTCAGCAGCCAGTCGGGGGGAGACGGGGGGTCAGCAGCCAGTCGGGGGGCAGATGGGGGGGGTCAGCAGCCAGTCGGGGCGGAGACGGGGGGGTCACCAGCCAGTCTGGGGGGAGACGGGGGGTCAGCAGCCAGTCGGGGGAGAGATGGGGGGGTCAGCAGCCAGTCAGGGGGAGACAGGGGGGTCACCAGCCAGTCTGGGGGGAGACGGGGGGTCAGCAGCCAGTCGGGGGAGAGATGGGGGGGTCAGCAGCCAGTCGGGGGAGAGATGGGGGGGTCAGCAGCCAGTCGGGGGGGAGACGGGGGGTCAGCAGCCAGTCGGGGGGAGATGGGGGGGGTCAGCAGCCAATCAGGGGGGAGACGGGGGGTCAGCAGCCAGACGGGGGGAGGTGGGGGGGTCAGCAGCCGGTCGGGGGGAGACGGGGGGTCAGCAGCCAGTCGGGGGGGAGATGGGGGGTCAGCAGCCAGACGGGGGGGAGATGGGGGGGTCAGCAGCCAGTCAGGGGGAGACAGGGGTCAGCAGCCAGTCGGGGGGAGATGGGGGGTCAGCAGCCAGTCACGGGGAGACGGGGTTCAGCAGCCAGTCGGGGGGGAGACGGGGGGTCAGCAGCCAGTCGGGGGGGAGACGGGGGGTCAGCAGCCAATCAGCGGGAGACGGGGGGTCAGCAGCCAGTCGGGGGGGAGACAGGGGGTCAGCAGCCAGTCGGGGGGAGACGGGGGGTCAGCAGCCAGTCGGGGGGAGACGGGGGTCAGCAGCCAGTCGGGCGGGAGACGGGGGGGGTCAGCAGCCAGTCTGGGGGGAGACGGGGGGGTCAGCAGCCAGTCGGGGGGGAGATGGGGGGGTCAGCAGCCAGTCGGGGGGAGACGGGGGGGGTCAGCAGCCAGTCGGGGGGAGATGGGGGGTCAGCAGCCAGTCGGGGGGGAGATGGGGGGTTTCAGCAGCCAGTCGGGGCGGAGACGGGGGGTCAGCAGCCAGTCGGGGGGGAGATGGGGGAGTCAGCAGCCAGTCGGGGCGGAGACGGGGGGGTCAGCAGCCAGTCGGGGGGAGACGGGGGGTCAGCAGCCAGTCGGGGGGGAGACGGGGGGTCAGCAGCCAGTCGGGGGGCAGATGGGGGGGGTCAGCAGCCAGTCGGGGGAGAGACCGGGGGTCAGCAGCCAGACGGGGGGGAGATGGGGGGGTCAGCAGCCAGTCAGGGGGAGACAGGGGTCAGCAGCCAGACGGGGGGAGATGGGTGGGTCAGCAGCCAGTCGGGGGAGACGGGGTTCAGCAGCCAGTCGGGGGGGAGATGGGGGGGTCAGCAGCCAGTCTGGGGGGAGACGGGGGGTGAGCAGCCAGTCGGGGGGGAGATGGGGGGTCAGCAGCCAGTCGGGGGGAGACGGGGGGTCAGCAGCCAGTCGGGGAGCAGATGGGGGGGGGTCAGCAGCCAGTCGGGGGAGAGACCGGGGGTCAGCAGCCAGACGGGGTGGAGATGGGGGGGTCAGCAGCCAGTCAGGGGGAGACAGGGGTCAGCAGCCAGACGGGGGGAGATGGGTGGGTCAGCAGCCAGTCGGGGGGGAGACGGGGGGGTCAGCAGCCAGTCGGGGGGAGACGGGGTTCAGCAGCCAGTCGGGGGGGAGACGGGGGGGTCAGCAGCCAGTCTGGGGGGAGATGGGGGGTCAGCAGCCAGTCGGGGGGAGATGGGGGGTCAGCAGCCAGTCGGGGGGGAGATGGGGGGGTCAGCAGCCAGTCTGGAGGGAGACGGGGAGTCAGCAGCCAGTCGGGGGGAGACGGGGGGGGTCGGCAGCCAGTCGGGGGGAGACGGGGGGGGTCAGCAGCCAGTCGGGGGGAGACGGGGGGTCAGCAGCCAGTGGGGGGGGAGACGGGGGGTCAGCAGCTAGTCGGGGGGGAGACGGGGGGTCAGCAGCCAGTCGGGGGGAGACGGGGGGTCAGCAGCCAGTCGGGGCGGAGATGGGGGGGTCACCAGCCAGTCTGGGGGAAGACGGGGGGTCAGCAGCCAGTCGGGGGGGAGATGGGGGTGGTCAGCAGCCAGTCGGGGGAGAGACCGGGGGTCAGCAGCCAGACGGGGGGGAGATGGGGGGGTCAGCAGCCAGTCAGGGGGAGAGAGGGGTCAGCAGCCAGTCGGGGGGAGATGGGGGGGGTCAGCAGCCAGTCGGGGGGAGACGGGGGGTCAGCAGCCAGTCGGGGGGGAGATGGGGGGTCAGCAGCCAGTCAGGGGGAGACGGGGTTCAGCAGCGAGTCGGGGGGAGATGGGGGGTCAGCAGCCAGTCGGGGGGGGAGATGGGGGGGGTCAGCAGCCAGTCTGGGGGAAACTGGGGGTCAGCAGCCAGTCGGGGGGAGACGGGGGGTCAGCAGCCAGTCGGGGGGCAGATGGGGGGGGTCAGCAGCAAGTCTGGGGTGGGGGGAGACAGGGGGTCAGCAGCCGGGCTCGGAGGGGAGATGGGGGGGGTCAGCAGCCAGTCGGGGGGGAGACGGGGGGTCAGCAGCCAATCAGCGGGAGACGGGGGGTCAGCAGCCAGTCAGGGGGAGATGGGGGGTCAGCAGCCAGTCGGGGGGGAGATGGGGGGGTTCAGCAGCCAGTCGGGGGGGAGACAGGGGGTCAGCAGCCAGTCGGGGGGAGACGGGGGGGTCACCAGCCAGTCTGGGGGGAGACGGGAGTTCAGCAGCCAGTGGGAGGGGAGACGGGGGGTCAGCAGCTAGTCGGGGGGAGACGGGGGTCAGCAGCCAGTCGGGGGGGAGATGGGGGGGTTCAGCAGCCAGTCGGGGCGGAGACGGGGGGTCAGCAGCCAGTCGGGGGAGAGATGGGGGGGTCAGCAGCCAGTTGGGGGGAGACGGGGGGTCAGCAGCCAGTGGGGGGGAGATGGGGGGTCAGCAGCTAGTCGGGGGGGAGATGGGGGGGGTCAGCAGCCAGTCGGGGGAGTGACCAGGGGTCAGCAGCCAGATGGGGTGGAGATGGGGGGGTCAGCAGCCAGTCGGGGGGGAGATGGGGGGTCAGCAGCCAGTCGGGGGGAGATGGGGGGGTAAGCAGCCAGTCAGGGGGAGACGGGGTTCAGCAGCCAGTCGAGGGGAGACGGGGGGTCAGCAGCCAGTCGTGGGGGAGACGGGGGGGGTCACCAGCCAGTCTGGGGGGAGACGGGGGGTGAGCAGCCGGTCGGGGGGAGACGGGGGGGTCAGCAGGCGGGCTCGGAGGGGAGACGGGGGGGTCAGCAGCCAGTCTGGGGGGATATGGGGGTCAGCAGCTAGTCGGGGGGAGACGGGGGGGTCAGCAGCCAGTCGGGGGGGAGATGGGGGGGTCAGCAGCCAGTTGGGGGGAGACGGGGGGTCAGCAGCCAGTCGGGGGGCAGATGGGGGGGGTCAGCAGCCAGTCTGGGGTGGGGGGAGATGGGGGTGTTAGCAGCCGGTCTCACTTCGGGGGAGACGGGGGGTCAGCAGCCAGTCGGGGGGGAGACGGGGGGTCAGCAGCCAATCAGCGGGAGACGGGGGGTCAGCAGCCAGTCTGGGGGGAGACGCGGGGGTCACCAGCCAGTCTGGGGGGAGACGGGGGTTCAGCAGCCAGTCGGGGGGGAGATGGGGGGGTCAGCAGCCAGTCGGGGGGGAGACGGGGGGGTCAGCAGCCAGTCGGGGGGGAAATGGGGGGGGTCAGCAGCCGGGCTTGGGGGGGAGACGGGGGAGTTAGCAGCCGGGCTCGGGTGGGGGACGGGGGGGTCAGCAGCCGGCCACGGGGGGGAGACGGGGGGGTCAGCAGCCGGGCTCGGAGGGGAGATGGGGGGTCAGCAGCCGGGCACGGGGGGGAGACGGGGGGGTCAGCAGCCGGGCTCGGAGGGGGGATGGGGGGGTCAGCAGCCGGGCTTGGGGGGGAGACGGGGGAGTTAGCAGCCGGGCTCGGGTGGGGGACGGGGGGGTCAGCAGCCGGGCACGGGGGGGAGACGGGGGGGTCAGCAGCCGGGCTCGGAGGGGAGATGGGGGGTCAGCAGCCGGGCTCGGAGGGGAGACGGGGGGGTCAGCAGCCGGGCTCGGGTGGGGGACGGGGGGGTCAGCAGCCGGGCTCGGAGGGGAGATGGGGGGTCAGCAGCCGGGCTCGGGGGGGAGATGGGGGGTCAGCAGCCGGGCTCGGAGGGGGGACGGGGGGGTCAGCAGCCGGGCTCGGAGGGAGACGGGGGAGTTAGCAGCCGGGCTCGGGGGGAGATGGGGGGTCAGCAGCCGGGCTCGGAGGGGGGACGGGGGGGTCAGCAGCCAGGCTCGGGGGGGAGACGGGGGGTCAGCAGCCGGGCTCGGGTGGGGGACGGGGGGGTCAGCAGCCGGCTCGGACGGGAGACGGGGGGTCAGCAGCCGGGCTTGGAGGGGAGACGGGGGGGTCAGCAGCCAGTCTGGGGGGGGTAGATGGGGGGGTCAGCAGCCGGGCTCGGAGGGGAGACGGGGGCGTCAGCAGCCAGTCTGGGGGGGGTAGATGGGGGGGTCAGCAGCCGGGCTCGGAGGGGAGACGGGGGGGTCAGCAGCCGGGCTTGCGGGGGAGACGGGGGGTTAGCAGCCGGGCTCGGAGGGGAGACGGGGGGTCAGCAGCCGGGCTTTGGGGGAGACGGGGGGTCAGCAGCCGGGCTCGGAGGGGAGATGGGGGGTCAGCAGCCGGGCTCGGAGGGGGGACGGGGGGGTCGGCAGCCGGGCTCGGAGGGGAGATGGGGGGGTCAGCAGCCGGGCTCGGAGGGGGGACAGGGGGGTCAGCAGCCGGGCTCGGAGGGGAGACGGGGGGGGGTCAGCAGCCGGGCTCGGGTGGGGGACGGGGGGTTCAGCAGCCGGGCTCGGAGGGGAGACGGGGGGTCAGCAGCCGGGCTCGGAGGGGAGACGGGGGGTCAGCAGCCGGGCTCGGGTGGGGGACGGGGGGTTCAGCAGCCGGGCTCGGAGGGGAGATGGGGGGTCAGCAGCCGGGCTCGGAGGGGAGACGGGGGGGTCAGCAGCCGGGCTCGGAGGGGAGTCGGGGGGGTCAGCAGCCAGTCTGGGGGGGGGGTAGATGGGGGGGTCAGCAGCCGGGCTCGGAGGGGAGACGGGGGGGGTCAGCAGCCAGTCTGGGGTGGGGGGAGAGGTGGGGTCAGCAGCCGGGCTCGGAGGGGAGACGGGGGGTCAGCAGCCGGTCGGGGGGGAGAGGGGGGGTCAGCAGCCGGGCTCGGAGGGGGGACGGGGGGGTCAGCAGCCGGGCTCGGAGGGGGGGGATGGGGGGGTCAGCAGCCGGGCTCGGGGGGGGGACGGGGGGGTCAGCAGTCAGCCCCGAGGGGAGAACCCCAGCCTGGGAAAGGGGGCATTGGGCAGCTGAATGGCAAAGGGACCCAGGCGTCCGGGAAGGGGGGTAGGGAATGGGGGCAGGTATCCATGGAGGGCATGGCCAGGACCCTGGTGTCCGGGTAGGATGGGGTTGGGTAGCTCGGCAGGACCTTGGAGTGGGGGGGTGGCTGGATGGGACCCCAGAGTGTGGGGGAGGGGAGGGCTGGTCCATGGGGACCCAGGCATCCGGGTGGGTGGCTTGCGGGGACTTGGGAGGCTCGCGGGGACCCAGGCATCCGGGTGGGTGGCTCACGGAGACCCAGGCGTCCGGGTGGGTGGTTCGCGGGGACCCAGGCGTCTGGGCAGGTGGCTCGCGGGGACTTGGGAGGCTCACGGGGACCCGGGCGTCCGGGCGGGAGGCTCGCAGGGACCCGGGCGTCCGGGCAGGAGGTTCACGGGGACCCGGGCGTCTGGGCAGGAGGCTCGCGGGGACCCAGGCGTCCGGGCGGGAGGCTCGCGGGGACCCAGGCGTCCGGGCGGGAGGCTCGCGGGGCCCAGGCGTCCGGGCGGGAGGCTAGCGGGGACCCCGGCGTCCGGGCGGGAGGCTCGCGGGGACCCCGGCGTCCGGGCGGGAGGCTCGCGGGGACCCCGGCGTCCGGGCGGAGGAAGGCTCGTGGGGACCCCGGGCATCTGGGCAGGAGGCTCGCGGGGACCCCGGCGTCCGGGCGGGAGGCTTGCGGGGACCCCGGCGTCCGGGCGGGAGGCTCGTGGGGACCCGGGTGGCTCGCGGGGACCCCGGCGTCCGGGCGGGAGGCTCGCGGGGACCCCGGCGTCCGGGCAGCACACCTGGCTGACGGTGAGGATGCCGTCCCGGCCCAGCGGGTCGGTGCCGATGGCGAAGGGCCCGTCCCCGTCCAGCAGCCGGTAGCTGAGCTGCGCATTGTCCCCCTCGTCCGGGTCGTGGGCCCGGAGCCGCCCCACGGGGGAGCCCGGCAGCAGCGTCTCCAGCACCGAGAACTGGTAAGAACCTGCGGGGGCCGGGGGCCAGGGGTCAGCCAGAGAGAGCTGCCCCCCACCCGCCCCTGCCCCAGTGCCTCCTGCCTTGCATCCCACAGCGCCCCGCACTGGGAGCCCCCCACAACCAGTGCCCCCTGCACCCCACAGCGTGCACCCACTGGAAGATCCCCCATAGCCAGCCCCCCCTGCGCCCCACAGCACCCCCTGCTGGGAGCCACCCATAGCCAGCACCCCCTGCACCCCATAGCACCCCCTGCTGGGAGCCCCCCAGTAAACAGAAGGAAGGTGAGAGATGGAGGGGGAAGCTGTGAGGGGGAGGGCGGGAGACGTGAGGGGCGGTTGGGGTGCGATGGGGGAGGAGGTGATGGGAGGGGCACAGGGGTTGCGGTTTTGGGGGTGGGGGCACAGCAGCTTGGGGATACAGGGTGGGGCTGAGATCTGGGGGTGATACGTGAAGCTGGGTACAGGGGCTGAGGGAGAAAAGGGGGCACAGGGGTTGAGCAGGGCAGGAGGGGCAGGGGCGTTGGTACAGTGGACCCGGGGGGATGGGGGGCACGGGGGGGTCTCTTACTCTGGGGGAACTTGGGCGGGTTGTCATTGACGTCGCTCAGGGTGACAGTGACAGTGACGCTCCCCGACAGCCCCCCGGCGTGGCCCCCCATGTCCTTGGCTTGGATCACCACCAGCAGCTCGGCCTGCGCCTCCCGGTCCATGTTGGGGATCGCGGTGCGCACCACGCCTGCCATGGGAGAGAGGGGGAGTTAGAGCCAACGGGGCAATGGACGGACGGATGGACGGGTGAATGGGTGGGTGGATAAAGGGTGGATGGATAAGCACCTGGACAGGTGGATGGACGGACGGATGGAGGGACGGATGGGTGGATGGATGAATGGGTGGATGGACAGATGGGTGGATGGATGGCTGGACGGAGGGGGGGCGGATGGATGGACAGACGGGTGGATGGACAGATGGACGGATGGGTGGAAGGATGGACGGGTGGATGAGGTGATGGATGGACAGACGGGTGGATGGATGGACAGATGGGTGGATGGACAGGTGGACGGACGGATGGGTGGAGGGACGGACGGGTGGATGGATGGGTGGATGGACAGGTGGATGGACGGCTGGGCGGATGGACGGACAGGTGGATGGACAGGTGGATGGACGGATGGGTGGATGGATGGACGGCTGGACGGACAGGTGGATGGACAGACGGGTGGATGGATGGACAGATGGGTGGATGGACAGATGGGTGGACAGACAGACGGATGGATGGACAGACGGGTGGACGGACAGACGGCTGGACGGACGGGTGGATGGACGGATGGATGGACGGACGGGTGGATGGACAGGTGGACGGATGAATGGGTGGACAGGTGGACGGATGGATGGACGGATGGGTGGACGGATGGATGGGTGGACGGATGGATGGACGGACGGATGGATGGACAGGTGGACGGATGGATGGGTGGACAGGTGGATGGGTGGACGGATGGATGGACAGACGGATAGATGGATGGACGGACGGGTGGATGGATGGATGGGTGGATGGGTGGACGGGTGGACGGATGGATGGACGGACGGGTGGACGGATGGATGGACAGGTGGACGGATGGATGGACGGACGGGTGGACGGATGGATGGAGGTGGACGGGTGGACGGATGGATGGACGGACGGGTGGACGGATGGATGGACAGGTGGACGGATGGATGGACGGACGGATAGATGGATGGATGGATGGGTGGACAGGTGGACGGGTGGACGGGTGGACGGATGGATGGATGGACGGATGGGTGGATGGATGGATGGACGGACGGGTGGATGGACAGACGGCTGGACGGACTGGTGGATGGACAGGTGGACGGATGGATGGGTGGACAGGTGGACGGATGGATGGATGGACGGATGGATGGGTGGACGGATGGATGGACGGACGGATAGATGGATGGATGGATGGACGGACGGGTGGATGGATGGGTGGACAGGTGGACGGGTGGATGGATGGATGGACGGACGGGTGGACGGATGGATGGACAGGTGGACGGATGGATGGGTGGACAGGTGGACGGGTGGACGGATGGATGGACGGATGGGTGGACAGATGGATGGACAGGTGGACGGGTGGACGGATGGATGGACAGGTGGACGGGTGGACGGATGGATGGACAGGTGGACGGATGGATGGGTGGTCAGGTGGACGGGTGGATGGACGGATGGATAGATGGATGGATGGACGGACGGGTGGATGGACGGACGGATGGACGGATGGATGGGTGGACAGGTAGACGGGTGGACAGATGGATGGACGGACGGGTGGACGGATGGATGGGTGGACAGGTGGACGGGTGGACGGATGGGTGGACAGGTGGATGGATGGATGGACAGACGGATGGATGGATGGGTGCATGGACAGGTGGACGGACGGATGGACGGACGGACGGATGGATGGGTGGACAGGTGGACGGATGGATGGACAGGTGGACGGATGGACGGGTGGATGGATGGACGGGTGGATGGACAGGTGGACGGGTGGACGGATGGATGGATGGACAGACGGATGGATGGACAGGTGGACGGACGGATGGATGGGTGGACGGATGGATGGGTGGACAGGTGGACGGGTGGACGGATGGATGGACAGGTGGACGGATGGACGGGTGGATGGACAGGTGGATCGATGGACGGACGGGTGGACGGATGTATGGACAGGTGGACGGGTGGACGGATGGATGGACAGGTGGACGGGTGGACGGATGGACGGACGGGTGGATGGATGGATGGATGGACAGATGGACAGGTGGACGGGTGGACGGATGGATGGACGGACGGGTGGATGGATGGATGGACAGATGGACGGGTGGACGGATGGACGGGTGGACGGATGGGTGGACGGACGGACGGGTGGATGGATGGATGGACAGGTGGACGGATGGACGGGTGGATGGATGGATGGACAGGTGGACGGATGGATGGATGGATGGATGGACGGGTGGACGGATGGATGGACAGGTGGATGGATGGATGGACGGACGGGTGGACGGATGGATGGACAGGTGGACGGGTGGACGGATGGATGGACAGGTGGATGGATGGACGGGTGGATGGATGGATGGACGGACGGGTGGACGGATGGATGGACAGGTGGACGGGTGGATGAGGCGATGGATGGATGCTGCTGAGGGAGCTCACTCCAAGACACACAGATGGAGGCCACAGAAGCCATGGGCAGGGGCAGATGGGTTTGAGGGGGGCAGGAGAGCCCCAACTCCAGCCATGGCACAGACACTCAGGGGACGGGAGATGGACACAGTGGGGCCCCACATCACCCCCCACACCAAACACCCCCCACTCTCCCCGCTCGCCAGCCAGCACCAACCCTACATGACCCACCTGCATCCCAACCCCCCAGCAGGCTCCTCCCCGTCTCCACCAACCTCCCCCCGTACCGGTCTGGGGGTCGACGGAGAAGAAGGGCAGCCCCTCCAGCACCGTGTACACCAGCTGGGCGCTGTTCCCGTAGCTCGGGTCGTCCGCATCGTGGGCTGTCACCTGGATCACGGATGTCCCTGAGGGGAGAGCGCAGTGAGGGGGTGGGCTGTGGGTCGGGAGTGAGGGGCACCAGGGGCTGCGGGTCGGGAGTGAGGGGCACTGGGGGCTGCGGGTCGGGAGTGAGGGGCACCATCGGGGCTGTGGGTCGGGAGTGAGGGGCACCGGTGGGCTGTGGGTAGGGAGTGAGGGGCACTGGTGGGCTGCGGGTTGGGAGTGATGGGCACCGGGGGCTGCGGGTCGGGAGTGAGGGGCACCATCAGGGCTGCGGGTTGGGAGTGAGGGGCACCGGGGGCTGCGGGTCGGGAGTGTTGGGCACCGGCAGTGCTGGGGGGGGGGGGGGGCTGCGGGTCGGGAGTGAGGGGCCCCGGGGGCTGCGGGTTGGGAGTGAGGGGCCCCGGGGACTGCGGGTTGGGAGTGAGGGGCACCGGGGGCTGCGGGTCGGGAGTGAGGGGCACCGGTGGGCTGTGGGTAGGGAGTGAGGGGCACCGGTGGGCTGCGGGTTGGGAGTGAGGGGCACCGGGGACTGCGGGTTGGGAGTGAGGGGCACTGGTGGGCTGCGGGTTGGGAGTGAGGGGCACCGGGGGCTGTGGGTCGGGAGTGAGGGGCACCGGGGGCTGCGGGTTGGGAGTGATGGGCACCGGGGGCTGCGGGTCGGGAGTGAGGGGCACCATCAGGGCTGCGGGTTGGGAGTGAGGGGCACCGGTGGGCTGTGGGTAGGGAGTGAGGGGCACTGGTGGGCTGCGGGTAGGGAGTGAGGGGCACCGGTGGGCTGCGGGTCGGGAGTGAGGGGCCCCGGGGGCTGCGGGTCGGGAGTGAGGGGCACCGGGGGCTGCGGGTCGGGAGTGAGGGGCCCCGGGGGCTGCGGGTCGGGAGTGTTGGGCACCGGCGGGGCTGCAGGTCAGGAGTGAGGGGCACCAGCAGGCTGATGTGGGCACTCACCCACGTTGCTCATCTCGGGCACAGTGGCATGGTAGGGGCCGTGCGGGAAGACGGGCGGGTTGTCGTTGATGTCCTGCACTTTGATGATGAACTCGGAAGGCGGCTCCAGGGGCCGGTTCGAGGCCCGGTCCACGGCCTGGGCCAGCAGCGTGTATTGGGCCTTCTCCTCCCGGTCCAGGGTCTTGGTCACGTGCACGTTGCCAGTCCGCTCGTCGATCACGAACACCGTCCCGGCCCCCTCGCCCGTCAGCACGTACTTGACCCTCCCTTCGCCCCGGTCCGCGTCCGAGTGCAGCTGGGGGGAGAGGGGCGCGTGGGACCCAGGCGTCCGGGCTTGCGGCCCTCTGAAGGACCCTTCCCTTCCCAGATCCAGGCAGAGAACCCAGGAGTCCTGGCTCCCAGCTTCACCCCCGCTCTAACCACAAGACCCCGTGCTGCATCCCTTCCAGAATACCCAGGTGTCCGGGCGCTCCCCCCGCCCACGGGACCCAGGTGTCCGGGCGCTCCCCCCGCCCACGGGACCCAGGTGTCCGGGCGCTCCCCCCGCCCACGGGACCCAGGTGTCCGGGCGCTCCCCCCACCCACGGGACCCAGGTGTCCGGGCCCTCCCCCTGCCCACGGGACCCAGGTGTCCGGACCCTCCCCCCGCCCACGGGACCCAGGTGTCCGGGCGCTCCCCCCGCCCACGGGACCCAGGTGTCCGGGCGCTCCCCCCGCCCACGGGACCCAGGTGTCCGGGCGCTCCCCCCGCCCATGGGACCCAGGTGTCGTGGCCCTCCCCCCGCCCACGGGACCCAGATGTCTGGGCGCCCCCCCCGCCCACGGGACCCAGGTGTCCGGGCGCTCACCCTGCCGATGAGGACAGGCTCAGGGCCGGCATACTCCTCGATGACGAAGAATTGGTTCCAGACCCAGCTGCGTCGGGATCTCAGCAGGGGGCGCTCCCAGCCCTGGGGTGGGGCCCTCCGGGAGCCCGGCCAGGGGGGACCCAGGCGTCCGGCGCAGCCACAGCCCCCCAGCCAGGCCAGCAGGAGCCCCAGGATGCTGGGCATGTCGCCCGCTCACGCCGGCTCCTGTGGGGGGCAATGCCCATGGGCCCCGGCCCAGCTACCCCATTGGAGGGCACCTGGGGGGACACAGGGGTCAGCTATAGAGAGACACCCTAGAGCCCCTCCCCCCAGCTGTGGGTTGACAGAAAATTCACCCTGAGAAGGTGGGGGGGGAGGGGGGATGACAAGTGGGTGAGAAAAAGGGAGCAGAGATTTGGGAGAACAACAGAGAAACCAGCGTCCAGTGTGATGAGCTTCCTGTTCTCAGCAGAGACTCCAACAGAGCTGGGGGCTGCGGGTTGGGAGTGAGGGGCACCCGCAGAGCCGGGGGGAATGGGAGCAGCAGCTTGGGAGTGAGGGGCAAGGCAGAGCCAGGTGGGGGCAGAGCCAGAGGGGCAGGGGGCTGCAGGTCGGGAGTTAGGGGCACCGGCAGGGCTGGGGGGGGCAGGGGGCTGCAGGTCGGGAGTGAGGGGCACCGGCAGAGCCGGGGGGGGGGCAGGGGGCTGCAGGTCGGGAGTGAGGGGCACCGGCAGAGCCGGGGGGGACAGCGGGCTGCAGGTCGGGGAGTGAGGGGCACCGGCAGGGCTGGGGGGGACAGGGGGCTCCAGGTCGGGAGTGAGGGGCACCGGCAGAGCCGGGGGGGGGGCAGGGGGCTGCAGGTCGGGAGTGAGGGGCACCGGCAGAGCCGGGGGGGACAGGGGGCTGCAGGTCGGGAGTGAGGGGCACCGGCAGAGCCGGGGGGGGGGCAGGGGGCTGCAGGTGGGGAGTGAGGGGCACTGCAGAGGGGGACAGGGGGCTGCAGGTCGGGAGTGAGGGGAACCGGCAGAGCCGGGGGAGACAGGGGGCTGCAGGTCGGGAGTGAGGGGCACCGGCAGAGCCGGGGGGGACAGGGGGCTGCAGGTCGGGAGTGAGGGGCACCGGCAGAGCCGGGGGGGACAGGGGGCTGCAGGTCGGGAGTGAGGGGCACTGCAGAGGGGGGACAGGGGGCTGCAGGTCGGGAGTGAGGGGCACCGGCAGAGCTGGGGGGGGGGCAGGGGGCTGCAGGTCGGGAGTGAGGGGCACCGCAGAGGGGGGACAGGGGGCTGCAGGTCGGGAGTGAGGGGCACCGGCAGAGCCGGGGGGGACAGGGGGCTGCAGGTCGGGAGTGAGGGGCACCGCAGAGGGGGGACAGGGGGCTGCAGGTCGGGAGTGAGGGGCACTGCAGAGGGGGGACAGGGGGCTGCAGGTCGGGAGTGAGGGGCACCGGCAGAGCCGGGGGGGACAGGGGGCTGCAGGTCGGGAGTGAGGGGCACCGGCAGAGCCGGGGGGGGGCAGGGGGCTGCAGGTGGGGAGTGAGGGGCACTGCAGAGGGGGGACAGGGGGCTGCAGGTCGGGAGTGAGGGGCACTGCAGAGGGGGGACAGGGGGCTGCAGGTCGGGAGTGAGGGGCACCGCAGAGGGGGGACAGGGGGCTGCAGGTCGGGAGTGAGGGGCACCGCGCTACTGGAGGCCGATTCCAAGCCGGCGGCGTGACCGAACTGGCTAATGAGGGTCGGAGCCGCCGAGGGGGCTGGAGCCAGACGGAGAAGATCCCCCCGGCCCCTCCCGCCCCGCCCCCCCATTGTGATTGTCACAGTCAATATTTAATCTCTGCGGACGCCCCCCGCCGACAAAAAGGGGGGAGACGCTGCCCCCCGTGTCCCCCCGTCCCAGACACCCCCCTGGGCGTGGAGCGAGGGCAGGAGGAAGAGACAAGGGAGGAGAAACACAAACAGCTCCCAGCCTGACCCCCCCCGACCCCGAACCCCCCCGACTGGCCCCCACCCCCCGACTCCCCCAGTCCCTGTCCCCCCCCGTCTCCCCCACTGAGCCCCCCCGCGCTCTCCCAGACTCGCCGCTCCGAGCGCCCCACTTTTCATCCCAGCCCCGATCCCCCCACTGAGCCCCCCAGCCTGGCCCCCCGACCGCCCCCCCCGGGTCGCCCCCGGAGCTGGAGAGACACCAGGGGAATGTGGAAGTGGGGGAAGGAAATTGGGGGGATTCAGGGGGACCCTCCTCCCCTCCCCCCAACGCCCACAGACGCCCCCCCCCCCAGGGACTTACCTGGGCCTGGGGGAGCTGGGTCGGTGGGGGGCAGCGAGGGCAGGAGCGGGGGGCGGGGACGGGAGAGGAGCGGGAGCCGCTGTCTGGACACGGAGCGAGGATGCGGAGACGCAGCCGAGTCCTGCCCCCCCCCCCCCGCCTCCTTCGCTCGTCCCCGGCCCCCCGCGCCGCCTGCTGCGGGGGGGGGAGCTAAGAGCCCCCCCCGACTCCCCTCCGCGTCTCCCTCTGCTCCAGCCCTGCCGGTGCCCCTCACTCCCGACCCGCAGCCCCCCGCTAGCTCAGCCCTGCCGGTGCCCCTCACTCCCGACCTGCAGCCCCTGCTAGCTCAGCCCTGCCGGTGCCCCTCACTCCCGACCTGCAGCCCCTGCTAGCTCAGCCCTGCCCCCCCCACCCCGCCGTCCCATTTCCCAGCTCCGGGCGAGCATCACCTGCCCTTGACGGTGGCTGGGAATTGGGAAATGTGATTGTTTTTTAATGAGCTGTTGAATCTTTAAGGGGGGCGATTTATGGGGAGCGGGGACAGGGGGGACTCCCTTGGCAGCCCTCCCCCACTCCTCTTATCCCAGCTGGGGGCTCCCCACCCCATGAGTCACAACAGGGAAAGTTTGTGAATGACAAATTAGAGACGATTTTAAATATTGATACAGTCCGGAGCGGCCTCCAGCCCCGGAATATAAATAATCCAGAGCCGGGCTAGCAGGGGCTGCGGGTCGGGAGTGAGGGGCACCGGCAGGGCTGGGCTAGCAGGGGGCTGCGGGTCGGGAGTGAGGGGCACCGGCAGGGCTGGGCTAGCAGGGGGCTGCGGATCGGGAGTGAGGGGCACCGGCAGGGCTGGGCTAGCAGGGGCTGCGGGTCGGGAGTGAGGGGCACCGGCAGGGCCGGGCTAGCAGGGGCTGCGGGTCGGGAGTGAGGGGCACCGGCAGGGCTGGGGGGGGGCAGGGCCGGGCTAGCAGGGGCTGCGGGTCGGGAGGAGCACCGGGAGGGCAGGGCCAGGCTAGCAGGGGCTGCGGATCGGGAGTGAGGGGCACCGGCAGGGCTGGGGGGGGGGCAGGGCCGGGCTAGCGGGGGCTGCGGGTCGGGAGGAGCACCGGGAGGGCAGGGCCAGGCTAGCAGGGGCTGCGGGTCGGGAGTGAGGGGCACCGGGAGGGCCGGGGGGGCAGGGCCGGGCTAGCGGGGGCAGCGGTCGGGGGTGTTTTGTTAATGGCCCCCGGGCGCTCGTCACGAGGTGGTCAGTACTTTGGGCCCAAGCAAGTGTGGGGAGAGTGTTGTTCCCCTTGTCCCCTCCTGCACTGGGGCAGTTGAGGGCAGCTAGGCCTAGGGGGGCAGGGTAGTGAATTCCAGGTTGGGGGGCTTAGTGTTAGAGAGATGGGGGTTAAATTTCATGGGACCAGGGGGTAAAAAAGTACCAAGTCGCTCCCTCCCCTCCCCCCTTTGGGGAATCTGCTCCAGCCCTGTCACCCCACCCCATGGTGCCAGGGGGGTTGGGGTACCCCCCAATGTATGGGGCTGGGGTCTCCCTCCACTTGTCTCCCCCTCACCGGGCCAGGTTGACCTTCCTCCAGGGTGTAGTGATTCTCACAGAGCCCCTCATGGTGCTATCTGGCATCTCAGGCCCCATGCCTGGTGGAGGCTCCACCCCCTTTTCTGTGCCCCCATCAATGTTCCCTCTAATTTCTGACAGGCTGGGTGCGCAAAAAATGTCTTCTGAGCAAATTGTTGTGCGCGCGGCGTTTCGCCGTGTGCGCAGGGTTTCGGAGCTGTGCGTGTGCACAGCTTAGAGGGGACAGTGGCCCCCATCCAACCCCCCTCACCCCAAAAAACAGGCCCATTAGCAACCCGCCAAGCGCTGCATTTTTCACACTAAAAATTGTTTTTGGTATTGAAAAAATAACCAGAAAACCCCCAACTTTGCTCCATCGAACAAACTTTTCTTCAGCAGCGAGACACAAAACGTTTGATCTTTTCCTCTCTGTTTACCCGGCCAAAATCTAAGATCGCCTCCCAGTTCCCTTCATGGGGAGCAGGTTTTATTTATTCCTTTTTACTTTGAAAACCGGCAAATATGGTTAAAAAACTAAAACCAGGAACATCTTGGGTTCTCTGCTTCTTTTATTTTCCAAGCAAAAAGAAAACTGATAAAAGCAGAGGGGAAAAAAGTGAAAATTTGTCCCCCCCCCCCAATTTTCAAGATTTTTAGCTTAGCACGAGCTGGACAAATCATTCCGTTCTCTCATGTGGAGACAAATTTTCCACTCTCGAAGTGTTACATTAGAGCTGCCCCCCCGCCATTTTAATATTTCTGACATCACGTCCTAGGAAAAACCAGGACAAAAAAACTAAGTATCACAATTTTGCCATTTTCCAAAATCTTAATTCTTGGCACCATCAAAAAATAAAAAAACATTTTGAAAAATGAAGCCAGCGGCTACTTGTTCATCCTTTTCGACTATTCGTATTTTTCCCCACTTGGAAACAGGAATGAAAGACGGGACCAAAGTCATTTGAAAACGTGGGCATGGGCGGGGGGTCCTCACAGGAAAGAGCAACCAAGGCAGTCCCCCATTTTTCTCCTTTCTAGAATTTTCCATGGGCTGGTTTTGAGCCCTGGAAAGGGGGGACGGTTCACTGGTAATTTCACTCGGTTGATGTTGAAGACAAGGAGAAACCGGTTCCTGACCTTGCCGACGTGGCGCTCATGGCGGCTCCATGTTAGGCGTGTGCCCCAGGCACCGTGGCTGGAGATTTTCCCCTAGTGGCCAGTCCTGGTGCCCCCTGGAGCCCCCGACGCTCATGCTCTGGTAGAAGGGGCCCGTCAGCCCTGTACAGGTCAGCGACTGAGCCAGCGCGGACCAGTCGGAGGGCCAGGTGTGGACTGGCCGTGAGCAACATGTCGAAGTTGTGGAAGGTTAGTCAGCGTCTTTGCTTCTCCAAGTGCTGGCTCCACTGTTCCCCTAAGCTGAGTGTGTGCACAGATCCTAACCCCCCCGCACACAGATCCTAAACCCCCCGCACACAGATCCTAAACCCCCCCGCACACAAAGTGAGATACTACATCGGAGCCGGGCCGAAATGTCATTTACGGGCGACTTTTGACATTGTTCGCCCGCCCTCTATCAACGTAGTCAGATTCTACTAGCTGGCAAGGGGGGAAAGGAGGACAATGAATCATACCCCTCTCCACCAGCGTTTTGAACGTGGAACGTTGATCACGTCGGGACCCACACATCTCCTTGGATAAGCATTTTACTCGCTTGGCGCATTTGCTGCGTGGCGCACAAATGTGAACTCTGCTTCAGAAATTTGCCCAGAAGACATTTTTTGCGCATACGGCCTGTCAATAATTAGCGGGAACATTGGCTTGCTCCAGCCCAGCTGACTCCGAAGCAGCGTCTCCAGCGGAGGGCTCGGAGTTCACAGACCCCTCTCCCAACACTGGCAGTGCCCAGGCCTGCTGGATGAGGGTGTAGCAGGCTGCGAAGGGACAGACCGACGCCCACGTGATGGCCCTGCAGATGTCTTGGACTGGTACTGGCACGAACAACACTGCAGACTAAGCGCTTGCAGAGCGAGCCGTGACAATGACCAGAGAGGAACGTTCACCTGCTCGTAGCATACCCGGATGCAGGCGGGTATCCAGTCCACGATCCTCTGGGACGATACTGGCAGAGGCAGTAGGCTTTAGTCCAGTTGGCGTGGAAGGCCAGGGCCCACAGAACATCTAACGTACATAGGCAACGTTCCTCGGCCAAATCCCGAGGAAGACAGAAGACAGGCAGAAAAATGTCCCGGCTGTTAGGGAGCTGGAACACCACCTAGGTCAGGAAGGCTGGGTGGGGACACAGCCAGACCTTGTCCTGGAAGGACAATCAGAAGTGGGGGGCTCTGATTTCGGGAGGCCACCTTCCATGAGAGCAGCAGCCGGAAACAAGATGCCAATGGCTCAGAGGCCCCCCAGGAGCCTCAATAGCACCAGACTCAGGTCCCATGGGGGAATTGGGTCACGGACCTGAGGGCGGAGCCTTTCCAGACCTGTAAGGAACCTGACCATCGTCTCATGCAAGAAGTCTGATCTCCCATGGAGCAGAGGGTGGAAGGCCGAGATGGTTGCCAGATGGACTTTGATGGATGATAGGGCCAGATCTTGGTGCTTCAGGTGGAGCAAGACTGGGTGCAGAGGGGACTGAGATGGGGACAGACCTCAATCCGAGGCCCAATACATGAAATGCTTCCACTTGGCTGCACACGTCGCCCTGGGAGAGGGTTTTCTGCTACCCAGTAAGACTTGCTGAACCTTCTCCGAGCAGGCCCTCCTCAGGGTTCAGCCATGCAGCAGCCGAGCCGTCAGATCCAGGGACATGAGGTTCAGATGAAGCAACCGACCGCCGTTCTGCGAGAGCAAGTCCAGGTGTAGGGGGAGCTCCAACAAGGCCCAGAAGCATGCCGAGCCACTGGGGCTCTCAGAATAACCCTCGCCCCGTCTCTCTTGGTCTTTAAGAGGACCCTGTGGACCAAGAGTGTCGGTGGGAAGGTGTACAGCAGTCCTCCCCACCCACAAGAACAGGAAGACGTCGGATGCTGAGCCCGTGCGTTGAGCAAACCTGTTGGCATTTCCTGTTCCGTCTGGAGGGGAAAAGGTCCACCCAGGGAGTCCCTCATCTTTGGAAGAGCATGAAGAACCTCTGGGTGGAGGGACCACTCGTCGGGAGAGGAGAAGGGCCTGCTGAGGAGATCCGCCTCTGCGCGTCCCAGGGGAGGTGCGATGCCCCGAGGTGAACGGCGTGTTGCATGCAGAAGTCCCATAACTGAAGAGCCTCCCCGCGCAGAGCAGAGCAGTGAGCTCCGCCTTGCTTGTTGGAACCGGGTCTCCGGCAGGTGGTCTCTGGCCCAAGTGGAGTCAAACTCTGCTCCTATAAACTCCATCCTCTGAACCGGTATCAGAGTTGATTGCTGTTTGTTTATAAGCAGATCCAGCTACCAACAGGGCCCATGCCAGGTCCCATGCTGTGGGACCTGAGCCCGTCGTCGAGGTATGGGCAGATCTGGAAGCCCCGACGTCTCGGGGAAGCTGCCGCCATCGCTCCATGCTTTGTGAAAACTCTTGGGGCTGACAGGAGACCGCAGGGGAGTACAGTGAATTGTTAAGGGCGCTGCTCCAGCACGAACCGCAGGAATCGCCCGTACCCACAGAAGATGGAGATGTGGAAATAAACATCCTTTAAATCAGTGGCTCTCAACCTTTTCAGACGACTGGCCCCCTTTCACTTGCATTTTTGTAAGTATCACAGCGCGCTAGTACTGAAAAGCTGCTTCCTTTAAGAACATAAGAACGGCCAGACTGGGTCAGACCAAAGGTCCATCTAGCCCAGTGTCCTGTCTTCTGACACTGGCCAATGCCAGGTACCCCAGAGGGAGTGAACAGAACAGGCCATCATCAAGTGATCCATTCCCAGCCTCTGGCAAATAGAGGCTAGGGACACCATCCCTGCCCCTCCTGGCTAATAGCCACTGATGGACCTGTCCTCCATGAACTTCTCGTTTTTTTTTAACCCTATTATAGTCTTGGTCTTCACAGCATCCTCTGGCAAGGAGTTCCCCAGGTTGACTGTGCATTGTGTGAAAAAATACTCTCATTGTTACCATATGATTATAAAATAAATCAACTGGAATGTAAATATGATACTTACCTTTCAGCGTATTCTATATAGAGCAGTATAAACAAGTCGCCGTCCATATGAAATTTTAGTTTGTATTGACTTTGCTAGTGCCTTTTCTGTAGTCTGTTGTAAAACTAGGCAAGTCTCTAGATGAGTTGATGTACCCCCTGGAAGATGCCTGCGTACCCCCGGGGTACACGTACCACTGCTTTAAACCAAGAATGGCGAACCAGTCTCCTGGATCCAGGGATGGGGTGATGGAGGCCAGGACGACCATGAGGTATTTGTGGAGGACCAGGATGGGCAGGAAGCCTTCCTTTGGCCAAGCCCCTCCCCCCATCTCGAGGAACTTCCTCCACAGCCCCCACATGCAGGAGGGATTTCACCTTGGACGAGTGGCTCGTGAGGAGGATCCCTGAAGAGGGGCGGGGTTGGGGGGTAAGAGGCTCAATGGATAAAAACTGCCCCAGTGCTGAGCACCCAACGGCGTGAGGTTCTCCGGGACTATGCAGAGTGGAAGGGAAACAAACTGTCCAAAAACAAAAAAGAGGGGATGGATCTGGGAAGAGTTCGGTATGGTGTCCTCGGGCCTGCCTTGAGCTCCTGGGGTATCTTCCCGATCCCGACTGGGGGGGCCGAGGACGGGGCAGGCTGCCGGCACTTACAGTCTCTCCCCTTTTTCTTGTAGGCCTCGCTCCTGGGAGGACCCGAGAACCTGAGAGGCGGCTGTGGCTGGAAGTATCTCCAAGGCTGGGGGCATGTAAAGCCCCAGAGAGCATCGCTTGGCCCCAGAGTCTTTCAAGCCGTGCAGCTCAGGGTCCGTCGGCTCCGAAGGGGAAGTCTGGGACCGTCTGCTGAGCCTCAAGTCACAGCCACAAACCACGCCGCAGATACAGCCGACGCCACGGATCTGGTTGCCAAATCGGACGTGTCTAAGGCGGTCTTGCCTCCCTCCAGGATGGCCGAGAGTTCCTGCCTCGACTTCTGGGACGGGGTCTTGACACTTGGCCACGGAGTCCCAAATATTCAAGTAGGGTCTCTGCAGCAACGCCCGCTGGTTGGAGATATGAAGTTGTCAGCTGGCTGTCGAACACACCTTCCTACCAAAGCAATCGAGTCTTTTCAGGGGTGGTGCATGCTCTTCCCTGTCTGCCCCGCTTGGTAGTGGCTGAAACCACCAGGGGCTGCTTCCTCCTCCCCTGCAACCGGTGGAAGCTCAGTGCCAGGGTGAGAGTCCGAATCCAGGTCCGGTGCTGGGGACACCTTGGAGACACTGAGGATGACATTGAGAGTAAGGTCCATGGCTTCCAATGAGGCCAATGTGCTGGCCACTGCCTGGGTGGCCAAGTGCCTGCAGACAGACCCGCACCGAGGTCCGACGCGTACGGCTGGTACCGGTGCCTCTTCGGGGGAGGGATGGATTAACCCCCGAGTCTGATGAGGATTCCTCCCTTGCGGACCATGGTGGAGCCGTTGCCATGTCCATGTCCCGGCGGTGCTGAGGAGCGGCGTCGAGCCGGAGACTGGTGCTGCGACACCCATGATACGTGTTGTGGCTCTGGTGCCCAGGAGGCGGCGAACGGTGCCGGCACCAGGGAGTGTCCTGTGTGTGCTCTCGCTGTTTCTTGTGCCTCTTCCTTGGCACGGGAGACGGAGAGCGGTGCCGGGACGCCCCGATGTGCACGAAGAGCCACTTCCAGGAATGTCCCTGTCCTCAGCTGTGCGGGGCCCTCTGAGCAGCTTGCTCGCGGGCCTGGGCTTACGGCAGGCAGCTCCCGGTTGGAAAGCCAGGCACCCGAAGCGCGACACCAAGCTCTGAACTACACACAAGAGAAACACGCCTTGCAAGCGCAAGAGACGTTCCGGCGACCGCCACGGGCGGCAAGAAGGAACTGAAGGGTGCAGGGTCAGCATGAGCGCAGGGCTCCAGGGGGCGCTAGGCCCAGCCCCTATGGATACCACCGGGGAACAATCTCCAGCAACCGTGCCCACAGCACACACCTAACATGGAACGGATGCGAGCGTGCACGTGAGAAAGCCCCCACCCCTCCCCTTTCTTCTAGTTGTCAGGAATTTCATCCTGGGAAAGTCTTTTCTCTCCTTCACGGATTTCATCGAGGTTTTTAAAACTCTCCAAGGGAGAAAATGAGGAAACGCTACATTTTTAAACTGGCCTGTATTTTAAAATTAGCCTAAAAGAGAAAACTCCTTTTTAATCAATACGTTAAGATTTTATTCCCCCAGGGGGCCGAGCCATTTCTCATTCAATGGGAACGTTTTTATCGGTTTTTCCCCCGGGGAAGTGTTTGAAAGGGGGCCACAATCCTCACGTGAATTGGTTTGCAGAGTGTGAAATTAAATTAACTCGGAGTGTAAAACGGTTTCCTCCCCAAAATGCTGGTTTTCTCTCCACGTCACAAGCTGGTGTTTGTCCTAGGAAACTGGAAAACCCTGCGAAAAATGGTCCTATTTCCTCTCCTCTAACAGTCTGTCCCCCCCCCGCAGCATGGCCAAACAGCTGCAGCCGGCCCCAGGAGCTCAGAGATGCGGGGCGAAGAAACGGCTAATCCCCCCAGCTGTGGCAAAATCAAGGGCCGGGTCCCTCGTTGCTCTTGGGGTTTAAAGCCGGCAAAGCTGCAGAATTGGGCCATCACTCGCCTGCTGCCTTGCGGCCGTTTCAAACCTGTCCGGGCATCTCCCGCTTGCGATGTTTTACTGGTTTCAAGTGTTTTTATCCTGGAAAACGACAAAGAAAACCACCAGGAAAAGGGCCTCCCCCTCGTTTAACAACTGAGCGACGACACCGGGCGTCACCTGGAGACCCTTCCAACTGCGCCAACGTTCCCCACTTTTTAACCCTTTTCCCAGAGGAGAAATGCTGGGGTGGCAGGAGCAAAAACACCATCTCCCTGGGGTCTTATGAAGGGATTTGCTTGATTTTCCCCCAAAGCCCCACTCACTTCTTCCGGCCGGTCCTGGGAGCACAACAGGGGCAGGGTGCTGGGTGGGTTTTGTGGGGGGCTGGCTGTACCTTGGGAGTGACCCCACAGAGCCGCCCAGGGGCCCCAATCTTGGCACTTGGCCTCCCAGGAAACACACACACCCCTCGCGTATGAAACTAACTCCGGCTTTTATTCCTCTCGATTCCCAGCGACAGCAGAATAAAAAAACATTTGTCCCAAAATAAAATACAAATTAACGGGGTTCAGGGGGATCTGCCCCGGGGGGCAGCAGAGGAGGGGGGATCTGCCCGGGGGGCAGCAGAGGAGGGGGGATCTGCCCGGGGGGGGGGGGGGGCAGAATTACCCGACTCAGTAACCCAGCCGCCCCCGGCGGCCCCATGGGGGGCTGGGCCTGCCTCCCCCACAGCTGCCCAACGGGGGCTCAGCGGCGCCCCCCGCGGTCCCTGACCGGGGTGCTGCGGCTCCGGCTCCGGCTGTGCCTCTTGGCCTCCCGGCGCTCCCGGCCCCCCCGCTCGGCACCGCCTGGCCCCCCTGGGGCGCCCCCAGGCCCCCGCTCCCGGCTGTGCTCCCGTCGCTTGTCCCGCTCGGCCTGGCGGCTCCGCTCCCGTTGGCGCAGCTCCTCCTCCTCCAGCTCCTTGCGGCGCCGCTCGCGCTCCCGCGCCCGGGCTGCCCGCTCCGCCTGCTTCTGCACGAACTGCGAGAGACGGGGTGAGTGCCGGCCGGGGAGCCCCGATCCCCAGGGAGCCCCCCACTCCACTCCCCCTCATCCCCCAGGCCGCCCGCTCCTGCACGAACTGCGAGAGACGGGGAGCCCCGATCCCCAGGGAGCCCCCCACTCCACTCCCCCTCATCCCCCAGGCCGCCCGCTCCTGCACGAACTGCGAGAGACGGGGAGCCCCGATCCCCAGGGAGCCCCCCACTCCACTCCCCCTCATCCCCCAGGCCGCCCGCTCCTGCACGAACTGCGAGAGACGGGGAGCCCCGATCCCCAGGGAGCCCCCCACTCCACTCCCCCTCATCCCCCAGGCCGCCCGCTCCTGCACGAACTGCGAGAGACGGGGGGAAGTGCTGGGCTGGAAGCCCCCAATCCCTCCCAAGAGTCCCCGCCCAGCCCCGCCCCAGAGCCCCCACACTGAGCAGGGGCAGAGCTGGGCGACCCCCAACG
Source organism: Chelydra serpentina (assembly GCA_037349315.1). Classification (NCBI taxonomy): domain Eukaryota; kingdom Metazoa; phylum Chordata; order Testudines; family Chelydridae; genus Chelydra; species Chelydra serpentina. Next base: position 28,922 of record JBAIAC010000283.1, read on the forward strand.
CTCACCTGGGTGTCGGTCAGGGGCAGCCAGTAGATACAGGGGGCGGCCTTGGTCTTGCGGAAGAGATCGTCCAGCAGCTTGGCGGGGGGCTCCTCCGGGGCCTTCTCTGGGGGGGCGGGGCAGGGGGGTCAGTGGGGGGGATCGGCAGGGTCGCACCCCCAGCTCTGCCCTCCAGCCAGCCCTCCACTTCCCCAGGCCCCCCGCAGCCCGGCCCACGCCCCCAGCCCGGCCCACGCCCCCAGCCCTAGCCCCGCCCAGTACCTTTCTTCTCGCCCTTCTTCTCCTTGGCCTTGGGCGGCTCCTTGCGGCGGCGCTCGCGGGAACGGGAGCGGGGCCCCTCCCGCACCTTGTCGCGGTCCCACTCCCGCTCGGCCCGCGTGCGCTCCCGCCGCTCCATCTCCCGCTCCCGCTCTGCCCACTGCTCCCGCACCGCCCGCTCCGGCTCCCGCGAGCGCTCCCGGGGGGCTGAGCGCCGGCCCCCACGCCCCCCGGCCGGCCCGGCCCCCGGGGCCGCCGCAGCCTCCGCCACCCGCTCCGGCAGCAGCCCCCGGTGGAAATCCAGCTGAGGGGAGAGAGCGGGTCAGAGGTGGCCCCCGCTCCCCCCCCCAAACTCCCAACAGCCCCCGCTCCCCCCCCCAAACTCCCAACAGCCCCCGCTCCCCCCCCAAACTCCCAACAGCCCCACAACCCTGCCCCAATAGCCCCAAAACCCTCATAGTGCCCTGACCCTCCCTGATCCCCCCCCAAACGCCTACCAGCCCCCCCAACGACCTCCCGCAAACTAGCCCTGACCCCCCAACTCTTCCCCCTGACAGAGCCCCATGGGGTAATCCAGCTGGGGGGAAGTGCCCCCCAACACCCTGCCCTGCTGGCAGCTGGTACCTCGTCTTGCTCGGCGAAGTCGGCGGACAGGAACTTGGGGTTGGACTGGGGCCACTTCACCCCGTGCAGGGCATTGCGGGTCAGCAGAGCCTCCTCCACTGTGCAGTACTGCGGGGGAGAGAGAGATGGAGCAGGGGCGGCGGGGTGTGCCAGGCGGGGCCGCAGCTGGGGGGGGGGGGGGGGCGGCGGGGGAGAGAGATGGAGCAGGGGCGGCGGGGTGTGCCAGGCGGGGCCGCAGCTGGGGGGGGGGGGGGCGGCGGGGGAGAGAGAGATGGAGCAGGGGCGGCGGGCTGTGCCAGGCGGGGCCGCAGCTGGGGGGGGGCCGCGGCGGTGGGGGAGAGAGAGATGGAGCAGGGGCGGCGGGCTGTGCCAGGCGGGGTCGCAGCTGGGGGGGGCTGCGGCGGCGGGGGAGAGAGAGATGGAGCAGGGGCGGCGGGGTGTGCCAGGCGGGGCCGCAGCTGGGGGGGGCTGCGGCGGTGGGGGAGAGAGATGGAGCAGGGGCGGCGGGGTGTGCCAGGCGGGGCCGCAGCTGGGGGGGGCTGCGGCGGTGGGGGAGAGAGATGGAGCAGGGGTGGCGGGCTGTGCCAGGCGGGGCGGCGGCGGGGGCGAGGCCGGCGGGGGAGAGAGATGGAGCAGGGGCGGCGGGCTGTGCCAGGCGGGGCCGCAGCTGGGGGGGGCTGCGGCGGTGGGGGAGAGAGATGGAGCAGGGGCGGCGGGCTGTGCCAGGCGGGGCCGCAGCTGGGGGGGGGCCGCGGCGGTGGGGGAGAGAGAGATGGAGCAGGGGCGGCGGGCTGTGCCAGGCGGGGCCGCAGCTGGGGGGGGCTGCGGCGGTGGGGGAGAGAGAGATGGAGCAGGGGCGGCGGGCTGTGCCAGGCGGGGCTGCAGCTGGGGGGGGCTGCGGCGGTGGGGGAGAGAGAGATGGAGCAGGGGCGGCGGGCTGTGCCAGGCGGGGCGGCGGCGGGGGCGAGGCCGGCGGGGGAGAGAGAGATGGAGCAGGGGCGGTGGGCTGTGCCAGGCGGGGCCGCAGCTGGGGGGGGCTGCGGCGGCGGGGGAGAGAGAGATGGAGCAGGGGCGGCGGGCTGTGCCAGGCGGGGCGGCGGCGGGGGCGAGGCCGGCGGGGGAGAGAGATGGAGCAGGGGCGGCGGGCTGTGCCAGGCGGGGCGGCGGCGGGGGCGAGGCCGGCGGGGGAGAGAGATGGAGCAGGGGCGGCGGGCTGTGCCAGGCGGGGCGGCGGCGGGGGCGAGGCCGGCGGGGGAGAGAGAGATGGAGCAGGGGCGGTGGGCTGTGCCAGGCGGGGCCGCAGCTGGGGGGGGCTGCGGCGGTGGGGGAGAGAGATGGAGCAGGGGTGGCGGGCTGTGCCAGGCGGGGCGGCGGCGGGGGCGAGGCCGGCGGGGGAGAGAGATGGAGCAGGGGCGGTGGGCTGTGCCAGGCGGGGCCGCAGCTGGGGGGGGCTGCGGCGGCGGGGGAGAGAGAGATGGAGCAGGGGCGGTGGGCTGTGCCAGGCGGGGCCGCAGCTGGGGGGGGCTGCGGCGGTGGGGGAGAGAGATGGAGCAGGGGCGGCGGGCTGTGCCAGGCGGGGCGGCGGCTGGGGGGCGGCGGCGGCGGCGGGCGCACACTCACGGTGACGTAACAGTGCGATTTGATCTTGTCGATCCAGAAGGCTTCTTCCACCAGGGTCCCCGTCCGGCCCAGCAGCTCCTTCAGCTGGCCCAGCGTGAAGGGCCGCACCTGCAGGAGAGGGGTGGGCTGAGCCGGGCGGGGGCAGACAGAGCAGGGCTCCCACCTCTCCGGAGCAGCCTGAGCCCGGCCTTTCCGGGCCAGCAGCCCCTGCCCCGGTCACTCCACGCCTGGCAACAGACCAGGCAGGGTCCGGCGGACCCAGGGCGGGCCAGGCCCGGAGCCCGACGCTGGGTGCGGCGGAGCCAGGCTGGGCCGGGCCTGGAGCTGGGTGCGGCGGAGCCGGGCCGGGCGCCGACCGAGCAGGGCGCGGCGGAGCCGGGCCGGGCGCCGACCGAGCAGGGCGCGGCGGAGCCGGGCCGGGCGCCGACGGAGCTGGGCGCGGCGGAGCCGGGCCGGGCGCCGACGGAGCTGGGCGCGGCGGAGCCGGGCCGGGCGCCGACCGAGCAGGGCGCGGCGGAGCCGGGCCGGGCGCCGACCGAGCAGGGCGCGGCGGAGCCGGGCCGGGCGCCGACCGAGCAGGGCGCGGCGGAGCCGGGCCGGGCGCCGACCGAGCAGGGCGCGGCGGAGCCGGGCCGGGCGCCGACCGAGCAGGGCGCGGCGGAGCCGGGCCGGGCGCCGACCGAGCAGGGCGCGGCGGAGCCGGGCCGGGCGCCGACCGAGCAGGGCGCGGCGGAGCCGGGCCGGGCCCAGCCCCCACTCACCAGGTTGCAGATGTGCACGATGGGGCTGGGCTTAGCGCGGGGGGGCGACGGGAGCTGGGCTGTGCGCACGGGGTCGTCGATGGTGATGGAGACGCCCGAGCGCTGCTGGCTGATGGAGCGGCGCGTCAGGGTGTCGCTGAGTGTCACTGTGGGGGGGCAGAGAGGGGTCAGGCAGCCATGGGGGGGCCCCCCGACTCTCCCAGGCCTCAAATGCTTCCCTGACTTCCGATCCACCCCACGCCCACTCCCATGGTCTCTGCTTCCCCCACTGATTGCTGTGACCCCCCCCCCCCCCCGCCCCACACACTGCCCCCCAGCCCAAGCACCCACACTTGCCCGGCACTCTGGGCACCCCCAGCCTCCCACACTGCCCGGAGCCTAGTCCGGCCTCCACCCCATTCCAGGCCCCACAGTCCCTCGGCCCAGGCGCCCCCAGCCCCACACGCTGCCCCCCCGCCTAGCCACCACCACTCCCCTAGGTCAGCCCGGCCTCGCCCCCCACTCCAGTCCTGACCTTTCTTGACTTCGTGCTCCACAGGTGGGGGCAGCGGTAACTCTGCTGTGACCTGGGGGGCCTCGGGCTGCTCTTCCTCAGGCTCCTTCTCCTCCTCCTCTTCTTCCTCGCCCTGCCCGTTCTCCTGCCCCTCGGCTGGAACCACCTGCCGCAGGAGAGAGAGAGAGAGATCGAGCACGTGGGCAACGGGACCCTGGCGCCCCGGCAGGGGGAACGGGACCCCGGCGTCCGGGATGGCAGTGCAATACCTGCGTGACCGTCCGGCAGATCTTGAGACCCTTCTCGTGGGCCGGTGGCTCCCCATGACGCTCCCCCTCGTCCTCCGAGATGCGGGAGTCGTCGGCGTGAAGATCCACCACCACCTCCTGCCCCGCCACCGGTTTCATCTCAGGAATCAGGCTCTGCAGGCACCAGGAGAGCACTGGGACCCAGGCGTCCGGGGACACCACCTAGTGCCCACCGCACCCACCCCCCAGCGGGGAGAGCAATGGGACCCAGGCATCCGGGGACACCACCTAGTGCCCACTGCACCCACCCCCCAGGGGGAGAGCCTGAGTGAGCAATGGGACCCAGGCATCCGGGGACACCACCTAGTGCCCACCGCACCCACCCCCCAGCGGGGAGAGTCTGGGTGAGCAATGGGACCCAGGCATCCGGGGACACCACCTAGTGCCCACCGCACCCACCCCCCAGCGGGGAGAGCCGGGGAGAGCAATGGGACCCAGGCATCCGGGGACACCACCTAGTGCCCACCGCACCCACCCCCCAGGGGGAGAGAGTGGGTGAGGGATCCAGGCATCCGGGGATGCCGCGTGTCCCCGCGTGGGCAGAGGCTGGAATAAGGAAAGGGACCCAGGTGTCCGGGGCACAGCCCCCCCGTACCTTAAGCGACTCGGTGGTGATGCTGATGGACGGCTTCTTCTGGGTGGCGGCCGTGCTGGCCCCCCAGCGCCGCTTGCGCCCCCCCGACTGGCCGCCCTCCGTGTCGCTGTTCCCCGCCGCTGCCCCCTTGGCCGCTGCTGCAACCCAACAGCCAATCAGAGCACAGCACGGGGCCACTGCCCCACCCCGGGGCCACACCCAGCCCTGACAGCCAATCAGAGCACAGGATGGGGCCACCCCCAATATCCAGGGGTACTCCCTATCCCCCCCGCAGCCAATCAGAGCATGGTGCAGGGACCCACTCTGCCCACCCCTGACCCCTGGGGGTCCCCGTCTCGGGGGTCACTTACACACGACGGAGATCTTCCTCTTGAAGGCCTTGTGCTGCACCGCGGCCTGCGGAGAGAGGGGAGGAGGGAACGAGACAGAGGAGGGGAGAGAGCCCCGCACAGGGGGAGGGGGCGGTCAGCACCTCTCCGTGGGGCAGGGCCCCCAGACCCGTTGGGGTGAGGGGCGCAAGTGGCTCAGATGGGGCCAAGGGGCTGGGAGACGGGGGGTTCTCAGACAGTCCAGGAATAACGGGGCACCCTCCCCCCCAGCAACAGGGCGCGGCTAGGGTTCAGAGCCCTGGGCAAGGGGGTCTATCCCACAGCCAGCCCCACACACTGCCCCCCATGACCGCGATTCCCTCCACTGCCCCCCAGTCGGCCCCACACACTGCCCCCATGACCTCGATTCCCTCCACTGCCCCCCACAGCCAGCCCCACACACTGCCCCCCATGGCCCCGATTCCCTCCACTGCCCCCACGATCCCTACATACTGCCCCCCATGACCGTGACCCCCTCATTCCCAAGCCCACACACTGCCCCCCATGACCCCGATTCCCTCCACTGCCCCCAGTCAGCCTCACACACTGCCCCCCATGACCTCGACTCCCTCCACTGCCCCCCAGCCAGCCCCACACACTGCCCCCCATGACCCCGATTCCCTCCACTGCCCCCCAGTCAGCCCCACACACTGCCCCCCATAACCCCGATTCCCTCCACTGCCCCCCACAGCCAGCCCCACACACAGCCCCCCCATGACCTCGATTCCCTCCACTGCCCCCCACAGCCAGCCCCACACACTGCTCCCCATGGCTCCGATTCCCTCCACTGCCCCCCAGTGAGCCCCACACACTGCCCCCCATGACCCTGATCCCCTCACTGCCCCCCAGTCAGCCCCACACACTGCCCCCATGACCCTGACCCTCACTGCCCCCAACCCCACACACTGCCCCCCATGACCCTGACTGCCCCCCGCCAACCCCACACACTGCCCCCCATGACCCCGATTCCCTCCACTGCCCCCCACCATCCCCACACACTGCCCCCCATGACCCCGATTCCCTCCACTGACCCCCACCATCCCCACACACTGCCCCCCATGACCCTGACCCCCTCACTGCCCCCCGCCAACCCCACACACTGCCCCCATGACCCTGACCCTCACTGCCCCCGCCAACCCCACACACTGCCCCCCATGACCCCGATTCCCTCCACTGCCCCCCGCCAACCCCACACACTGCCCCCCATGACCCCGATTCCCTCCACTGCCCCCCACGACCCCGATTCCCTCCACTGACCCCCACCATCCCCACACACTGCCCCCCATGGCCCCGATTCCCTCCACTGCCCCCCGCCAACCCCACACACTGCCCCCCATGACCCCGACCCCCTCACTGCCCACTGCCAGCACACACTGCCCCCCATGAGCCCGATCCCTCACGCTGCCCCCCACAAGCTGCTGGCCCCACCCTGCTCTCTCTGAGCCCTGTGACTCAACTCTGCCCCCCGACCTCCAGGCCCCACGCTGCCCCCCTGGATTTATTCCTGGAAAGCTCAAACCCCAAAGAGGGAGCTGGGGACCCTGCTGCCCCAGAGATCCATTAACCCCTTGCAGGCTGGGCCCCTCCCCCAAAAAACTCCACACAAAGAGTTTAACGAAAAACCTCCTTTGTCTTTAAAGAACAGAAGGAAACCAAAGAGACAAGAAGAAATAAAGGTGCTGCCAGAGGCGCCAGGTACCATCTCACACCTGGGGCGTCCTTCGTCGGCCAATCGCACCGCAGTGCCCAGGGTAGCTAGGCAACGGCCGGTCCAATCGCAATGCGCCCTCCCAGGTTTGGAGGGGCGGGGCGGGGCGGCAAGAGACAAGGTGGTGGTGGCGGAGGAACCTAGCGCTGGCTGGCGTCCCGGAGGAGAGAGGGCAAAGGTGGGAGCCGCCCGCCGGCGGGGGGCTGGGTGGAGAGTCCCAAGAGAGCGGGCACTCGGGGCTGGAGGTCCTTGGAACAAGTCCTGAGAGCAACAGAGACACCCGGGGTGGAGGAGAACCCCAGGGGCTGGAGATCCTTGGAGCAAGTCCTGAGAGGGGTGGAGGAGAACCCTTGGGGTGGAGGAGAACCCCAGGGGCTGGAGCTCCTTGGAGCAAGTCCTGAGGGGGGTGGAGGAGAACCCCAGGGGCTGGAGCTCCTTGGAGCAACCCCTGAGAGTTGCAGGGATTCCCCGGAGGTGAAGATCTTCAGAGCTCATCCCTTGAGCAGACGAGTTCTGCCCCCGGGGGCTGGAGGTCCTGGAGTGAGTCCCAAGAGCACCGGAGACCGCGGGGCCTGGACATCCTGGCATAGTCCTGAGAGCAATGGAGACTCCCAGAGGGAAGGAGAAGCCCAGGAGCTGGAGATCCTTGGAGCGAGTCTGCGAGCAACGGAGACGCCTGGAATCAAGGAGAACCCCAGGAGCGGAGATCCTGGCATGGTCTGAGAGCAACGGAGACCCCAGAGCTGGAGGAGATGCCTGGGGGCTGGAGGTCCTGGCATGGTCTGACAGCAAACAAGACCCCAGGGGCTGGAGATCCTTGGAATGACTCGTGAGAGCTGCAGGGACCCCCAGGAGGTGAACGTCTTCAGAGCTCATCCCTTGAGCAGCTGAGTTCTGCCCCTGGGTGTCGGAGGAAACACCCGGGGGCTGGAGGTCCTTGGAGTGAGTCCCAGGAGCAGTGAGGACCCCAGGGGGCCGGAAGAGACACCCGGGGGCTGGAGGTCCTTGGAGTGAGTCCCAGGAGCAGCGGAGACCCCAGGGGGCCAGAAGAGACACCCGGGGGCTGGAGGTCCTTGGAGTGAGTCCCAGGAGCAGTGAGGACCCCAGGGGGCCGGAAGACACACCCGGGGGCTGGAGGTCCTTGGAGTGAGTCCCAGGAGCAGCGGAGACCCCGGGGGGCCGGAAGAGATGCCCGGGGCTGGAGGTCCTTGGAGCGAGTCCCAGGAGCAGCGGAGACCCCGGGGGGCCGGAAGAGACACCCGGGGGCCGGAGGTCCTTGGAGCGAGTCCCAGGAGCAGCAGAGACCCCGGGGGGCCGGAAGAGACACCCGGGGGCCGGAGGTCCTTGGAGCGAGTCCCAGGAGCAGCAGAGACCCCGGGGGGCCGGAAGAGACACCCGGGGGCCGGAGGTCCTTGGAGCGAGTCCCAGGAGCAGCAGAGACCCCCGGGGGCCGGAGGTCCTTGGAGCGAGTCCCAGGAGCAGCAGAGGCTCCTGGCAGCGCAGACCATTTGGGGGCGCAGGTCGGTAACAGAGGGGTTTGCAGTGACTCCACCAGCCTGGAGACCCCCGGGGCTATCAGTGACCTTGGGGGCCTGGAGATGACCCCCAGGTCCTTGGACAGTCCCATCAGCCTGGAGACCCCAGGGGCCAAGGTCCATGAGCCCCACATGCAGATGACATCCCAGCGAGCTGCGTGGGAGCAGTGTCTCCAGGGGCCCCTCGCAGCTGGGAGCTTGGACTGCTCGGACGCCGGGGTTCATGCTGCCCTCCCCCCGCCCGCTCTCTGTCTCTCTCTCCGCATCTCTCTGGCGCGTGCGCCCGCTGGACCGGATGCTCTTTAAAAACGTGGATCAGAACAGAGGAGTCCAGAGGAGAAGGTCAACGGGGGATTGGGGGGGCCGCGGGGGGTCCTGCCTGTCCCCGGAGGCGGCTCTGGGAAAGGGGGTGCCCCCAGCCGGGGTGGGGGGGGGGAGCACCAAGGATCAGGGTGGAGCTCGGGAGAGATGGACCTCGTGACAAGGCGACATTCTGCAGAACCAACCCCCCACTTCCCCCACAGCACCCCCAGGCCCTGCGTCCCCAACCTATGGCTAACGGGGGGCCAGGGGGAGGCTTGGCTGGCTCTGGTTCCCAAAACCCTCCTGTGGCTGCGGGTGCCCAGGAGAGCACCCCCAAATTGGCTGGCAGCGCATGCGGGCTTATCCCAGCGCCCCCTTTCCTCTCCTCCACTGCGAGCAGTTCTGGAAGTGGGGGAGACCCCTCCAAATGCCTTGGAAGGGAGGCAGACCCCTCCCCCACCCCAGTTTTGCCAGCAAAGTCCTCCCCATTGGCGCCCCCCAACCCATGCCCTGCCCCTTGCTGGCTGAGCTACCCCCCTGGGATCCCCACCTGCCCACCACGCCACGGGGCGCCCCGCCATGCTACCTCTTTCCTCTCCTCATCCTCGGGCCCCCCGTCGGGGCGCTCGTCAGGGCCGCGGGGCTGAGCAGGGGGGCCGGCCGGGGGACTTGCGCCAGCCTGGTGGGGCTCCAACTCCATAGGCACCTCCTCCTTCTCCTCCTGGCCACTGGGATGAAATGGGGGGTTACTGGGGGGTGGGCGCCCTACATCCCTTCACCCCCAGAGCCCCTTCACCCCCAGAGCCCCTTCACCCCCATCACACCCCAGAGCCCCTTCACCCCCGCCCCCTATATTCCCAGCCCCCCCTCACCCCCGCCCCCTATACTCCCAGCCCCCCCTCACCCAAGAGCCCCTTCACCCCCGCCCCCCCATACTCCCTCACCCCAGAGCCCCTTCACCGCCGCCCCCTATACTCCCAGCCCCTTCACCCCCAAAACTCCCTGCACCCCAGAGCCTTCACCCCCATCACCCCGCGCACCATCATCCCCAGGGCCCCTTCCCCCCCCAGAGCGCCTCACACCCCAGAACCTCTTCATGCCCCCCCCGAGCCCCTTCAGTCGGGGCCCCCCCCACGGCTCCCCGCACCCAGAGCCGCTTCGCCGCCGCCGCCCCCCCCGCGCTCCCTGCACCCCACAGAGCTCCCCCAAACCACAGCCTGGAAACACCCTCCCCCACCCCCCCCGCGCGGCTCCCCCCGCAGCTCAGCCCCAGCCGCCGCGCGGGGGCCGCGAGGGAATGAATGGGGGGAGGGGCACGCGCCGGGCCGGAAGCCGGCAATGAATGGGGGGGGGGGGCGCAGCAGGGAGGGGCCGGGAATGAATGGGGGGGAGGGGCGCGCGGGCCGGGGGATGCCGGGGGGGCGGGCTATGGACGCGGGGGGGCGGGTCTCACCCGCGGGCCCGGGGGCCCGGCATTGCGGCGGCGGCGATGGCGACTCAGGGCTGCGGACCGGGCCGGGGCAGCGGCGGGCGGCGAGCGGGCGAGGCGGCCATCTTACCGCTACCCAGCAGCCCCCGCGCGGGGGCGGGGCCGCCGCATCCCCCCGGAGCCCCCCAGCCGCTGCCCCTCCCCCACCAACAGCGCCCCCAGCTCACAGCCCCGCCCCCAACAGCGCCCCCAGCTCACAGCCCCGCCCCCAACAGCACCCCCAGCTCACAGCCCCGCCCCCAGACCCCTCCCCCACCAACAGCGCCCCCAGCTCACAGCCCCGCCCCCAACAGCGCCCCCAGCTCACAGCCCCGCCCCCAGACCCCTCCCCCACCAAGAGCCCCCTCAGCTCACAGCCCCGCCCCCAACAGCGCCCCCAGCTCACAGCCCCGCCCCCAACAGCACCCCCAGCTCACAGCCCCGCCCCCAGACCCCTCCCCCACCAACAGCGCCCCCAGCTCACAGCCCCGCCCCCAACAGCACCCCCAGCTCACAGCCCCGCCCCCAACAGCACCCCCAGCTCACAGCCCCGCCCCCAGACCCCTCCCCCACCAACAGCGCCCCCAGCTCACAGCCCCGCCCCCAACAGCACCCCTAGCTCACAGCCCCGCCCCCAGACCCCTCCCCCACCAACAGCGCCCCCAGCTCACAGCCCCGCCCCCAACAGCGCCCCCAGCTCACAGCCCCGCCCCACCAAGAGCCCTCACAGCCCCGCCCCCCAACAGCACCCTCAACCCCGCCCCCCAGACCCCTCCCCCACCAACAGCGCCCCCAGCTCACAGCCCCGCCCCCCAGACCCCTCCCCCACCAACAGCCCCCTCAGCTTACAGCCCCACCCCCAACAGCGCCCCCAGCTCACAGCCCCTCCCCCCCAGATCCCCTCCCCCACCAAGAGCCTCACAGCCGCGCCCCCCAACAGCACCCTCAGCCCCGCCCCCCAGACCCTCTCCCCCACCAACAGCCCCCTCAGCTTACAGCCCCACCCCCAACAGCACCCCCAGCTCACAGACCCGCCCCCAGACCCCTCCCCCACCAACAGCGCCCTCAGCTCACAGCCCCGCCCCCCAGATCCCCTCCCCCACCAACAAACCCCTCAGCTCACAGCCCCGCCCCCCAGCCCCGCTCCCCCACCAACAAACCCCTCAGCTCACAGCCCTGCCCCCCAGATCCCCTCCCCCACCAACAGCCCCTCAGCTCACAGCCCCGCCCCCCAGATCCCCTCCCCCACCAACAGCCCCTCAGCTCACAGCCCCGCCCACCAGACCCCACCCCTCCCCCACCAAGAGCCCCCTCAGCTCACAGCCCCCCTCAGACCCTCTCCCCCACCAACAGTCCCCCTCAGCTCATAGCCCCTCCCCCCCAGACACCCCCCTCCTGCACAGCCCTTCTCCCTTAACAACCCTTCCCCCCAGCTCACAGCCCTGACCGCCACCTCCAGCCCGCACAGCGGCTGTCCAATGATTTGTCCCATGGCCTAGTGCAGCCCCGCCCCGCAGGCTCAGGGACCCAGGCGTCCGAGCCCCCCCCAGCTCAGGGACCCAGGCGTCTGAGCACCTCCACCCCGGCTCAGGAACCCAGGCGTCCGAGCCCCCCCCAGCTCAGGGACCCAGGCGTCCGAGCCCCCCCCCCCGGCTCAGGTACCCAGGCGTCCGAGTTCCTCCACCCCGGCTCAGGAACCCAGGCGTCCGAGCCCCCCCCACCCGGCTCAGGGACCCAGGCGTCCGAGCCCCCCCCCTCCCCCGGCTCAGGGACCCAGGCGTCCGAGCCCCGCCCAGGCTCAGGGACCCAGGCGTCCGAGCCCCCCCCCAGGCTCAGGGACCCAGGCGTCTGAGCACTCCCACCCCGTCTCAGCGACCCAGGCGCCCGAGCCCCGCTCCCCCCGGCTCAGCGACCCAGGCGCCCGAGCCCCCCTCCCCCCGGCTCAGCGACCCAAGCGCCCTCCCCCCCTCCCCCCCCTCCCCCCCGGCTCAGCGACCCAGGCACCCGAGCCCCCCTCCTCCCCCGGCTCAGCGACCCAGGCGCCCGAGCCCCCCTCCCCCCGGCTCAGCGACCCAGGCGCCCGAGCCCCCCTCCCCCCCCCCGGCTCAGTGACCCAGGCACCCTCCCCCCCCCGGCTCAGCGACCCAGGCACCCGAGCCCCCTCCTCCCCTGGCTCAGCGACCCAGGCGCCCGAGCCCCCCTCCTCCCCTGGCTCAGCGACCCAGGCGCCCGAGCCCCCCTCCCCCCGGCTCAGTGACCCAGGCGCCCGAGCCCCCCTCCCCCCGGCTCAGCGACCCAGGCGCCCGAGCCCCCCTCCCCCCCCCCGGCTCAGCGACCCAGGCACCCGAGCCCCCCTGCCCCCCCCCCCCCGGCTCAGCGACCCAGGCGCCCTGCCCCCCCCCCCCCGGCTCAGCGACCCAGGCGCCCGAGCCCCCCTCCCCCCCCCCGGCTCAGCGACCCAGGCACCCGAGCCCCCCTCCCCCCCGGCTCAGCGACCCAGGCGCCTGAGCCCTCCTCCCCCCGGCTCAGCGACCCAAGCGCCCGAGCCCCCCTCCCCCCCGGCTCAGTGACCCAGGCGCCCGAGCCCCCCTCCCCCCCCCCGGCTCAGCAACCCAGGCGCCCTCCCCCCCCGGCTCAGCAACCCAGGCGCCCGAGCCCCCCTCCCCCCGGCTCAGCGACCCAGGCGCCCGAGCCCCCCTCCCCCCGGCTCAGCGACCCAGGCGCCCGAGCCCCGCTCCCCCCGGCTCAGCGACCCAGGCGCCCGAGCCCCCCTCCCCCCGGCTCAGCGACCCAAGCGCCCTCCCCCCCTCCCCCCCGGCTCAGCGACCCAGGCACCCGAGCCCCCCTCCTCCCCCGGCTCAGCGACCCAGGCGCCCGAGCCCCCCTCCCCCCGGCTCAGCGACCCAGGCGCCCGAGCCCCCCTCCCCCCGGCTCAGCGACCCAGGCGCCTGAGCCCCCCTCCTCCCCCGGCTCAGCGACCCAGGCGCCCGAGCCCCCCTCCTCCCCCGGCTCAGCGACCCAGGCGCCCGAGCCCCCCTCCCCCCCCCCGGCTCAGCGACCCAGGCGCCCGAGCCCCCCTCCCCCCCCCCGGCTCAGTGACCCAGGCACCCTCCCCCCCCCCGGCTCAGCGACCCAGGCACCCGAGCCCCCCTCCTCCCCTGGCTCAGCGACCCAGGCGCCCGAGCCCCCCTCCCCCCCGGCTCAGTGACCCAGGCGCCCGAGCCCCCCTCCCCCCGGCTCAGCGACCCAGGCGCCCGAGCCCCCCTCCCCCCCCCGGCTCAGCGACCCAGGCACCCGAGCC
>JBAIAC010000284.1:0-290945 GCA_037349315.1 Chelydra serpentina
ATCCCACAGCTATCCGCCACCTCTCTCCTTCCCTCCTTCCCACAGCTATCCGCCACCTCTCTCCCCTTCCCTCCTACCCACAGCTATCCGCCACCTCTCTCTCCTTCCCTCCTACCCACAGCTATCCGCCACCTCTCTCCCCTTCCCTCCTTCCCACAGCTATCCGCCACCTCTCTCCCCTTCCCTCCTCCCCACAGCTATCCGCCACCTCTCTCTCCTTCCCTCCATCCCACAGCTATCCGCCACCTCTCTCTCCTTCCCTCCTCCCCACAGCTATCCGCCACCTCTCTCCCCTTCCCTCCTTCCCACAGCTATCCGCCACCTCTCTCTCCTTCCCTCCTTCCCACAGCTATCCGCCACCTCTCTCTCCTTCCCTCCTTCCCACAGCTATCCGCCACCTCTCTCCCCTTCCCTCCTTCCCACAGCTATCCGCCACCTCTCCTCCTTCCCTCCATCCCACAGCTATCCGCCACCTCTCCTTCCCTCCATCCCACAGCTATCCGCCACCTCTCTCCCCTTCCCTCCATCCCACAGCTATCCGCCACCCTCTCTCCCTTCCCTCCATCCCACAGCTATCCGCCACCTCTCTCCCCTTCCCTCCTTCCCATAGCTATCCGCCACCTCTCTCTCCTTCCCTCCATCCCACAGCTATCCGCCACCTCTCTCTCCTTCCCTCCTCCCCACAGCTATCCGCCACCTCTCTCCCCTTCCCTCCTTCCCACAGCTATCTGCCGCCTCTCTCCTTCCCTCCTTCCCACAGCTATCCGCCACCTCTCTCTCCTTCCCTCCTCCCCACAGCTATCCGCCACCTTCTCCCTCCTTCCCTCCATCCCACAGCTATCCGCCACCTCTCTCCCTCCCCTCCATCCCACAGCTATCCGCCACCTCTCTCTCCTTCCCTCCTTCCCACAGCTATCCGCCACCTTCTCCCTCCTTCCCTCCATCCCACAGCTATCCGCCGCCTCTCTCCTTCCCTCCTTCCCACAGCTATCCGCCACCTTCTCCCTCCTTCCCTCCTTCCCACAGCTATCCGCCACCTCTCTCCCCTTCCCTCCTTCCCACAGCTATCCGCCACCTCTCTCTCCTTCCCTCCATCCCACAGCTATCCGCCACCTCTCTCTCCTTCCCTCCATCCCACAGCTATCCGCCACCTCTCTCTCCTTCCCTCCTTCCCACAGCTATCCGCCACCTCTCTCTCCCTCCCTCCTTCCCACCGCTATCCGCCACCTCTCTCTCCCTCCCTCCATCCCACAGCTATCCGCCGCCTCTCTCTCCTTCCCTCCTTCCCACAGCTATCCGCCGCCTCTCTCTCCTTCCCTCCATCCCACAGCTATCCGCCACCTCTCTCTCCTTCCCTCCATCCCACAGCTATCCACCACCTCTCTCTCCTCCCCTCCTCCTCACAGCTATCCGCCACCTCTCTCTCCTTCCCTCCATCCCACAGCTATCCGCCACCTCTCTCTCCTTCCCTCCTTCCCACAGCTATCCGCCACCTCTCTCTCCTTCCCTCCTTCCCACAGCTATCCGCCACCTCTCTCTCCTTCCCTCCTTCCCACAGCTATCCGCCACCTCTCTCTCCTTCCTCCTTCCCACAGCTATCCGCCACCTCTCTCTCCTTCCCTCCTTCCCACAGCTATCCGCCACCTCTCTCCTTCCCTCCTTCCCACAGCTATCCGCCACCTCTCTCCTTCCCTCCTTCCCACAGCTATCCGCCACCTCTCTCTCCTTCCCTCCTTCCCACAGCTATCCGCCACCTCTCTCTCCTTCCCCCCATCCCATAGCTATCCGCCACCTCTCTCCCCTTCCCTCCTTCCCACAGCTATCCACCACCTCTCCCTCCTTCCCTCCATCCCACAGCTATCCGCCACCTCTCTCTCCTTCCCTCCTTCCCACAGCTATCCGCCACCTCTCTCTCCTTCCCTCCTCCCCACAGCTATCCGCCACCTCTCTCCCCTTCCCTCCATCCCACAGCTATCCGCCACCTCTCTCCCCTTCCCTCCTTCCCACAGCTATCCGCCACCTCTCTCTCCTTCCCTCCATCCCACAGCTATCCGCCACCTCTCTCCTTCCCTCCTTCCCACAGCTATCCGCCACCTCTCTCCCTCCCTCCTTCCCACAGCTATCCGCCACCTCTCTCTCCTTCCCTCCTCCCCACAGCTATCCGCCACCTCCCTCTCCTTCCCTCCTTCCCACAGCTATCCGCCACCTCTCTCCTTCCCTCCTTCCCACAGCTATCCGCCACCTCTCCCTCCTTCCCTCCTTCCCACAGCTATCCGCCACCTCTCTCTCCTTCCCTCCTCCCCACAGCTATCCGCCACCTCTCTCCCCTTCCCTCCATCCCACAGCTATCCGCCACCTCTCTCCCCTTCCCTCCTTCCCACAGCTATCCGCCACCTCTCTCTCCTTCCCTCCTTCCCACAGCTATCCGCCACCTCTCTCTCCTTCCCTCCTTCCCACAGCTATCCGCCACCTCTCTCCTTCCCTCCTTCCCACAGCTATCCGCCACCTCTCTCCCCTTCCCTCCTCCCCACAGCTATCCGCCACCTCTCTCTCCTTCCCTCCATCCCACAGCTATCCGCCACCTCTCTCTCCTTCCCTCCATCCCACAGCTATCCGCCACCTCTCTCTCCTTCCCTCCTTCCCACAGCTATCCGCCACCTCTCTTTCCTTCCCTCCATCCCACAGCTATCCGCCACCTCTCTCTCCTTCCCTCCTTCCCACAGCTATCCACCACCTCTCTCCTTCCCTCCTTCCCACAGCTATCCGCCACCTCTCTCCCCTTCCCTCCATCCCACAGCTATCCGCCGCCTCTCTCCTTCCCTCCTTCCCACAGCTATCCGCCACCTCTCTCTCCTTCCCTCCTTCCCACAGCTATCCACCACCTCTCTCTCCTTCCCTCCATCCCACAGCTATCCGCCACCTCTCTCCTTCCCTCCTTCCCACAGCTATCCGCCACCTCTCTCTCCTTCCCTCCTCCCCACAGCTATCCACCACCTCTCTCTCCTTCCCTCCTCCCCACAGCTATCCGCCACCTCTCTCTCCTTCCCTCCATCACACAGCTATCCGCCACCTCTCTCTCCTTCCCTCCATCACACAGCTATCCACCACCTCTCTCTCCTTCCCTCCATCCCACAGCTATCCGCCACCTCTCTCTCCTTCCCTCCATCACACAGCTATCCGCCGCCTCTCTCTCCTTCCCTCCTTCCCACAGCTATCCGCCACCCTCTCCTTCCCTCCATCCCACAGCTATCCGCCACCTCTCTCTCCTTCCCTCCTTCCCACAGCTATCCGCCACCTCCCTCTCCTTCCCTCCTTCCCACAGCTATCCGCCGCCTCTCTCTCCTTCCCTCCTTCCCACAGCTATCCGCCACCTCTCCCTCCTTCCCTCCTTCCCACAGCTATCCGCCACCTCTCTCCCCTTCCCTCCTCCCCACAGCTATCCGCCACCTCTCTCTCCTTCCCTCCTTCCCACAGCTATCCGCCACCTCCCTCTCCTTCCCTCCTTCCCACAGCTATCCGCCACCTCTCTCTCCTTCCCTCCTTCCCACAGCTATCCGCCACCTCTCTCCTTCCCTCCATCCCACAGCTATCCGCCACCTCTCTCCTTCCCTCCTTCCCACAGCTATCCGCCACCCTCTCCTTCCCTCCTTCCCACAGCTATCCGCCACCTCTCTCTCCTTCCCTCCTTCCCACAGCTATCCGCCACCTCTCTCTCCTTCCCTCCATCCCACAGCTATCCGCCACCTCCCTCTCCTTCCCTCCTTCCCACAGCTATCCGCCACCTCTCTCTCCTTCCCTCCTTCCCACAGCTATCCGCCACCTCTCTCTCCTTCCCTCCTTCCCACAGCTATCCGCCACCTCTCTCCTTCCCTCCATCCCACAGCTATCCGCCACCCTCTCCTTCCCTCCTTCCCACAGCTATCCGCCACCTCTCTCTCCTTCCCTCCTTCCCACAGCTATCCGCCACCTCTCTCTCCTTCCCTCCATCCCACAGCTATCCGCCACCTCTCTCTCCTTCCCTCCTTCCCACAGCTATCCGCCACCTCTCTCTCCTTCCCTCCTTCCCACAGCTATCCGCCACCTCTCTCCTTCCCTCCTTCCCACAGCTATCCGCCACCTCTCTCTCCTTCCCTCCTCCCCACAGCTATCCGCCGCCTCTCTCTCCTTCCCTCCTTCCCACCGCTATCCGCCACCTCTCTCCTTCCCTCCTCCCCACAGCTATCCACCACCTCTCTCCTTCCCTCCTTCCCACAGCTATCCGCCACCTCTCTCCTTTCCTCCTTCCCACAGCTATCCGCCACCTCTCTCCTTCCCTCCTTCCCACAACTATCCACCACCTCTCTCCTTCCCTCCTTCCCACAGCTATCCGCCACCTCTCTCCTTCCCTCCTTCCCACAGCTATCCGCCACCCTCTCCCTCCTTCCCTCCTTCCCACAGCTATCCGCCGCCTCTCTCTCCTTCCCTCCTTCCCACAACTATCCGCCACCTCTCTCCCCTTCCCTCCATCCCACAGCTATCCGCCACCTCTCTCTCCTCCCCTCCTTCCCACAGCTATCCGCCACCTCTCTCCTTCCCTCCTTCCCACAGCTATCCGCCACCTCTCTCTCCTTCCCTCCTTCCCACAGCTATCCGCCACCTCTCTCCTTCCCTCCTTCCCACAGCTATCCGCCACCTCTCTCTCCTTCCCTCCTCCCCACAGCTATCCACCACCTCTCTCCTTCCCTCCTTCCCACAGCTATCCGCCACCTCTCTCCTTCCCTCCTTCCCACAGCTATCCGCCACCTCTCTCCTTCCCTCCTTCCCACAGCTATCCGCCACCTCTCTCTCCTTCCCTCCATCCCACAGCTATCCGCCACCTCTCTCTCCTTCCCTCCTCCCCACAGCTATCCGCCACCTCTCTCCTTCCCTCCTTCCCACAGCTATCCGCCACCTCTCTCTCCTTCCCTCCTTCCCACAGCTATCCGCCACCTCTCTCCTTCCCTCCTCCCCACAGCTATCCGCCACCTCTCTCTCCTTCCCTCCTTCCCACAGCTATCCGCCGCCTCTCTCTCCTTCCCTCCTTCCCACAGCTATCCGCCACCTCTCTCTCCTTCCCTCCTCCCCACAGCTATCCGCCACCTCTCTCCCCTTCCCTCCTTCCCACAGCTATCCGCCACCTCTCTCTCCTTCCCTCCTTCCCACAGCTATCCGCCACCTCTCTCCCCTTCCCTCCTTCCCACAGCTATCCGCCACCTCTCTCCTTCCCTCCTTCCCACAGCTATCCGCCACCTCTCTCTCCTTCCCTCCTCCCCACAGCTATCCGCCACCTCTCTCTCCTTCCCTCCTTCCCACAGCTATCCGCCACCTCTCTCTCCTTCCCTCCTTCCCACAGCTATCCGCCACCTCTCTCTCCTTCCCTCCTTCCCACAGCTATCCGCCACCTCTCTCCCCTTCCCTCCATCCCACAGCTATCCGCCACCTCTCTCTCCTTCCCTCCTTCCCACAGCTATCCGCCACCCTCTCCCTCCTTCCGTCCTTCCCACAGCTATCTGCCACCTCTCTCTCCTTCCCTCCTTCCCACAGCTATCCGCCACCTCTCTCTCCTTCCCTCCTTCCCACAGCTATCCGCCACCTCTCTCCTTCCCTCCTTCCCACAGCTATCCGCCACCTCTCTCTCCTTCCCTCCATCCCACAGCTATCCGCCACCTCTCTCTCCTTCCCTCCTCCCCACAGCTATCCGCCACCTCTCTCCTTCCCTCCTCCCCACAGCTATCCGCCACCTCTCTCTCCTTCCCTCCTTCCCACAGCTATCCGCCACCTCTCTCTCCTTCCCTCCTCCCCACAGCTATCCGCCACCTCTCTCCCCTTCCCTCCTACCCACAGCTATCCGCCACCTCTCTCTCCTTCCCTCCTTCCCACAGCTATCCGCCACCTCTCTCCTTCCCTCCTCCCCACAGCTATCCGCCACCTCTCTCTCCTTCCCTCCTTCCCACAGCTATCCGCCACCTCTCTCCCTCCCTCCTTCCCACAGCTATCCGCCGCCTCTCTAACCTTCCCTCCTTCCCACAGCTATCCGCCACCTCTCTCTCCCTCCCTCCTTCCCACAGCTATCCGCCGCCTCTCTCCTTCCCTCCTTCCCACAGCTATCCGCCACCTCTCTCCTTCCCTCCTTCCCACAGCTATCCGCCACCTCTCTCCTTCCCTCCTTCCCACAGCTATCCCCCACCTCTCTCCCCTTCCCTCCTTCCCACAGCTATCCGCCACCTCTCTCCCCTTCCCTCCTTCCCACAGCTATCCGCCACCTCTCTCTCCTTCCCTCCATCCCACAGCTATCCGCCACCTCTCTCTCCTTCCCTCCTCCCCACAGCTATCCGCCACCTCTCTCTCCTTCCCTCCTCCCCACAGCTATCCGCCACCTCTCTCTCCTTCCCTCCATCCCACAGCTATCCACCACCTCTCTCTCCTTCCCTCCTCCCCACAGCTATCCGCCACCTCTCTCTCCTTCCCTCCTTCCCACAGCTATCCACCACCTCTCTCTCCTTCCCTCCTCCCCACAGCTATCCGCCACCTCTCTCCCCTCCCCTCCATCCCACAGCTATCCGCCACCTCTCTCTCCTTCCCTCCTTCCCACAGCTATCCGCCACCTCCCTCCTTCCCTCCTTCCCACAGCTATCCGCCACCTCTCCCCTTCCCTCCTTCCCACAGCTATCCGCCACCTCTCCCCTTCCCTCCTTCCCACAGCTATCCGCCACCTCTCTCTCCTTCCCTCCTTCCCACAGCTATCCGCCACCTCTCTCCTTCCCTCCTTCCCACAGCTATCCGCCACCTCTCTCTCCTTCCCTCCTTCCCACAGCTATCCGCCACCTCTCTCTCCTTCCCTCCATCCCACAGCTATCCGCCACCTCTCTCCCCTTCCCTCCTTCCCACAGCTATCCGCCGCCTCTCTCTCCTTCCCTCCTCCCCACAGCTATCCACCACCTCTCTCTCCTTCCCTCCTTCCCACAGCTATCCACCACCTCTCTCTCCTTCCCTCCTTCCCACAGCTATCCGCCACCTCTCTCCTTCCCTCCTTCCCACAGCTATCCGCCACCTCTCTCCCCATCCCTCCTCCCCACAGCTATCCGCCACCTCTCTCCCCTTCCCTCCATCCCACAGCTATCCCCCACCTCTCTCCCCTTCCCTCCTTCCCACAGCTATCCGCCACCCTCTCCTTCCCTCCATCCCACAGCTATCCGCCACCTCTCTCCCCTTCCCTCCTCCCCACAGCTATCCGCCACCTCTCTCCCCTTCCCTCCATCCCACAGCTATCCGCCACCTCTCTCCCCATCCCTCCTCCCCACAGCTATCCGCCACCTCTCTCCCCTTCCCTCCATCCCACAGCTATCCCCCACCTCTCTCCCCTTCCCTCCTTCCCACAGCTATCCGCCACCCTCTCCTTCCCTCCATCCCACAGCTATCCGCCACCTCTCTCCCCTTCCCTCCTCCCCACAGCTATCCGCCACCTCTCTCCCCTTCCCTCCATCCCACAGCTATCCCCCACCTCTCTCCCCTTCCCTCCTCCCCACAGCTATCCGCCACCTCTCTCCCCTTCCCTCCATCCCACAGCTATCCGCCACCTCTCTCTCCTTCCCTCCTCCCCACAGCTATCCGCCACCTCTCTCCTTCCCTCCTTCCCACAGCTATCCGCCACCTCTCTCCCTCCCTCCTTCCCACAGCTATCCGCCACCTCCCTCCTTCCCTCCTTCCCACAGCTATCCGCCACCTCTCTCCTCTTCCCTCCTTCCCACAGCTATCCGCCACCTCTCTCCTTCCCTCCTTCCCACAGCTATCCGCCACCTCTCTCCCCTCCCCTCCATCCCACAGCTATCCGCCACCTCTCTCCTTCCCTCCTTCCCACAGCTATCCGCCACCTCTCTCCTTCCCTCCATCCCACAGCTATCCGCCACCTCTCTCCCCTTCCCTCCTTCCCACAGCTATCCGCCACCTCTCTCTCCTTCCCTCCATCCCACAGCTATCCGCCACCTCTCTCTCCTTCCCTCCTTCCCACAGCTATCCGCCACCTCTCTCCCCTTCCCTCCTTCCCACAGCTATCCGCCACCTCTCTCTCCTTCCCTCCTTCCCACAGCTATCCGCCACCTCTCTCTCCTTCCCTCCTTCCCACAGCTATCCGCCACCTCTCTCCTTCCCTCCTTCCCACAGCTATCCGCCACCTCTCTCCTTCCCTCCTTCCCACAGCTATCCGCCACCTCTCTCTCCTTCCCTCCTTCCCACAGCTATCCGCCACCTCTCTCTCCTTCCCTCCTTCCCACAGCTATCCGCCACCTCTCTCTCCTTCCCTCCTCCCCACAGCTATCCGCCACCTCTCTCTCCTTCCCTCCTCCCCACAGCTATCCGCCACCTCTCTCTCCTTCCCTCCATCCCACAGCTATCCGCCACCTCTCTCTCCTTCCCTCCTTCCCACAGCTATCCGCCACCTCTCTCCCCTTCCCTCCTTCCCACAGCTATCCGCCACCTCTCTCTCCTTCCCTCCTTCCCATAGCTATCCGCCACCTCTCTCTCCTTCCCTCCTTCCCACAGCTATCCGCCACCTCTCTCTCCTTCCCTCCTTCCCACAGCTATCCGCCACCTCTCTCCCCTTCCCTCCTTCCCACAGCTATCCGCCACCTCTCTCTCCTTCCCTCCTTCCCACAGCTATCCGCCACCTCTCTCCCCTTCCCTCCTTCCCACAGCTATCCGCCACCTCTCTCTCCTTCCCTCCTTCCCACAGCTATCCGCCACCTCTCTCCCTCCCTCCTTCCCACAGCTATCCACCACCTCTCTCCCCTTCCCTCCTCCCCACAGCTATCCGCCACCTCTCTCCTTCCCTCCTCCCCACAGCTATCCGCCACCTCCCTCTCCTTCCCTCCATCCCACAGCTATCCGCCACCTCTCTCTCCTTCCCTCCATCCCACAGCTATCCGCCACCTCTCTCCCCTTCCCTCCTTCCCACAGCTATCCGCCACCTCTCTCTCCTTCCCTCCTTCCCACAGCTATCCGCCACCTCTCTCCTTCCCTCCTTCCCACAACTATCCGCCACCCTCTCCCTCCCTCCTTCCCACACCTATCCGCCACCTCTCTCTCCTTCCCTCCATCCCACAGCTATCCGCCACCCTCCCCTTCCCTCCTCCCCACAGCTATCCGCCACCCTCCCCTTCCCTCCTCCCCACAGCTATCCGCCACCCTCCCCTTCCCTCCTCCCCACAGCTATCCGCCACCCTCCCCTTCCCTCCTCCCCACAGCTATCCGCCACCTCTCTCTCCTTCCCTCCTTCCCACAGCTATCCGCCACCTCTCTCCTTCCCTCCTTCCCACAGCTATCCGCCACCTCTCTCCTTCCCTCCTCCCCACAGCTATCCGCCACCCTCCCCTTCCCTCCTCCCCACAGCTATCCGCCACCTCTCTCTCCTTCCCTCCTTCCCACAGCTATCCGCCACCTCTCTCTCCTTCCCTCCTTCCCACAGCTATCCGCCGCCTCTCTCTCCTTCCCTCCTTCCCACAGCTATCCGCCACCTCTCTCTCCTTCCCTCCATCCCACAGCTATCCGCCACCTCTCTCCTTCCCTCCTTCCCACAGCTATCCGCCACCCTCTCCCTCCTTCCCTCCTTCCCACAGCTATCCGCCACCTCTCTCCTTCCCTCCTCCCCACAGCTATCCGCCACCTCTCTCCTCTTCCCTCCTTCCCACAGCTATCCGCCACCTCTCTCCTTCCCTCCTTCCCACAGCTATCCGCCACCTCTCTCCCCTTCCCTCCTACCCACAGCTATCCGCCACCTCTCTCTCCTTCCCTCCTACCCACAGCTATCCGCCACCTCTCTCCCCTTCCCTCCTTCCCACAGCTATCCGCCACCTCTCTCCCCTTCCCTCCTCCCCACAGCTATCCGCCACCTCTCTCTCCTTCCCTCCTTCCCACAGCTATCCGCCACCTCTCTCTCCTTCCCTCCTTCCCACAGCTATCCGCCACCTCTCTCTCCTTCCCTCCATCCCACAGCTATCCGCCACCTCTCTCTCCTTCCCTCCTCCCCACAGCTATCCGCCACCTCTCTCCCCTTCCCTCCTTCCCACAGCTATCCGCCACCTCTCTCTCCTTCCCTCCTTCCCACAGCTATCCGCCACCTCTCTCTCCTTCCCTCCTTCCCACAGCTATCCGCCACCTCTCTCTCCTTCCCTCCTCCCCACAGCTATCCGCCACCTCTCTCCCCTTCCCTCCTTCCCACAGCTATCCGCCACCTCTCTCTCCTTCCCTCCTTCCCACAGCTATCCGCCACCTCTCTCCCCTTCCCTCCTTCCCACAGCTATCCGCCACCTCTCTCTCCTTCCCTCCTTCCCACAGCTATCCGCCACCTCTCTCCTTCCCTCCTTCCCACAGCTATCCGCCACCTCTCTCCTCTTCCCTCCTTCCCACAGCTATCCGCCACCTCTCTCCTTCCCTCCATCCCACAGCTATCCGCCACCTCTCTCCTTCCCTCCTTCCCACAGCTATCCGCCACCTCTCTCCCCTTCCCTCCTACCCACAGCTATCCGCCACCTCTCTCTCCTTCCCTCCTACCCACAGCTATCCGCCACCTCTCTCCCCTTCCCTCCTTCCCACAGCTATCCGCCACCTCTCTCCCCTTCCCTCCTCCCCACAGCTATCCGCCACCTCTCTCTCCTTCCCTCCATCCCACAGCTATCCGCCACCTCTCTCTCCTTCCCTCCTCCCCACAGCTATCCGCCACCTCTCTCCCCTTCCCTCCTTCCCACAGCTATCCGCCACCTCTCTCTCCTTCCCTCCTTCCCACAGCTATCCGCCACCTCTCTCTCCTTCCCTCCTTCCCACAGCTATCCGCCACCTCTCTCCCCTTCCCTCCTTCCCACAGCTATCCGCCACCTCTCTCTCCTTCCCTCCATCCCACAGCTATCCGCCGCCTCTCCTTCCCTCCATCCCACAGCTATCCGCCACCCTCTCCCCTTCCCTCCATCCCACAGCTATCCGCCACCCTCTCCCCTTCCCTCCATCCCACAGCTATCCGCCACCTCTCTCCCCTTCCCTCCTTCCCATAGCTATCCGCCACCTCTCTCTCCTTCCCTCCATCCCACAGCTATCCGCCACCTCTCTCTCCTTCCCTCCTCCCCACAGCTATCCGCCACCTCTCTCCCCTTCCCTCCTTCCCACAGCTATCTGCCGCCTCTCTCCTTCCCTCCTTCCCACAGCTATCCGCCACCTCTCTCTCCTTCCCTCCTCCCCACAGCTATCCGCCACCTTCTCCCTCCTTCCCTCCATCCCACAGCTATCCGCCACCTCTCTCCCCTCCCCTCCATCCCACAGCTATCCGCCACCTCTCTCTCCTTCCCTCCTTCCCACAGCTATCCGCCACCTTCTCCCTCCTTCCCTCCATCCCACAGCTATCCGCCGCCTCTCTCCTTCCCTCCTTCCCACAGCTATCCGCCACCTTCTCCCTCCTTCCCTCCTTCCCACAGCTATCCGCCACCTCTCTCCCCTTCCCTCCTTCCCACAGCTATCCGCCACCTCTCTCTCCTTCCCTCCATCCCACAGCTATCCGCCACCTCTCTCTCCTTCCCTCCATCCCACAGCTATCCGCCACCTCTCTCTCCTTCCCTCCTTCCCACAGCTATCCGCCACCTCTCTCTCCCTCCCTCCTTCCCACCGCTATCCGCCACCTCTCTCTCCCTCCCTCCATCCCACAGCTATCCGCCGCCTCTCTCTCCTTCCCTCCTTCCCACAGCTATCCGCCGCCTCTCTCTCCTTCCCTCCATCCCACAGCTATCCGCCACCTCTCTCTCCTTCCCTCCATCCCACAGCTATCCACCACCTCTCTCTCCTCCCCTCCTCCTCACAGCTATCCGCCACCTCTCTCTCCTTCCCTCCATCCCACAGCTATCCGCCACCTCTCTCTCCTTCCCTCCTTCCCACAGCTATCCGCCACCTCTCTCTCCTTCCCTCCTTCCCACAGCTATCCGCCACCTCTCTCTCCTTCCCTCCTTCCCACAGCTATCCGCCACCTCTCTCTCCTTCCCTCCTTCCCACAGCTATCCGCCACCTCTCTCTCCTTCCCTCCTTCCCACAGCTATCCGCCACCTCTCTCCTTCCCTCCTTCCCACAGCTATCCGCCACCTCTCTCCTTCCCTCCTTCCCACAGCTATCCGCCACCTCTCTCTCCTTCCCTCCTTCCCACAGCTATCCGCCACCTCTCTCTCCTTCCCCCCATCCCATAGCTATCCGCCACCTCTCTCCCCTTCCCTCCTTCCCACAGCTATCCACCACCTCTCCCTCCTTCCCTCCATCCCACAGCTATCCGCCACCTCTCTCTCCTTCCCTCCTCCCCACAGCTATCCGCCACCTCTCTCCCCTTCCCTCCATCCCACAGCTATCCGCCACCTCTCTCCCCTTCCCTCCTTCCCACAGCTATCCGCCACCTCTCTCTCCTTCCCTCCATCCCACAGCTATCCGCCACCTCTCTCCTTCCCTCCTTCCCACAGCTATCCGCCACCTCTCTCCCTCCCTCCTTCCCACAGCTATCCGCCACCTCTCTCTCCTTCCCTCCTCCCCACAGCTATCCGCCACCTCCCTCTCCTTCCCTCCTTCCCACAGCTATCCGCCACCTCTCTCCTTCCCTCCTTCCCACAGCTATCCGCCACCTCTCCCTCCTTCCCTCCTTCCCACAGCTATCCGCCACCTCTCTCTCCTTCCCTCCTCCCCACAGCTATCCGCCACCTCTCTCCCCTTCCCTCCATCCCACAGCTATCCGCCACCTCTCTCCCCTTCCCTCCTTCCCACAGCTATCCGCCACCTCTCTCTCCTTCCCTCCTTCCCACAGCTATCCGCCACCTCTCTCTCCTTCCCTCCTTCCCACAGCTATCCGCCACCTCTCTCCTTCCCTCCTTCCCACAGCTATCCGCCACCTCTCTCCCCTTCCCTCCTCCCCACAGCTATCCGCCACCTCTCTCTCCTTCCCTCCATCCCACAGCTATCCGCCACCTCTCTCTCCTTCCCTCCATCCCACAGCTATCCGCCACCTCTCTCTCCTTCCCTCCTTCCCACAGCTATCCGCCACCTCTCTTTCCTTCCCTCCATCCCACAGCTATCCGCCACCTCTCTCTCCTTCCCTCCTTCCCACAGCTATCCACCACCTCTCTCCTTCCCTCCTTCCCACAGCTATCCGCCACCTCTCTCCCCTTCCCTCCATCCCACAGCTATCCGCCGCCTCTCTCCTTCCCTCCTTCCCACAGCTATCCGCCACCTCTCTCTCCTTCCCTCCTTCCCACAGCTATCCACCACCTCTCTCTCCTTCCCTCCATCCCACAGCTATCCGCCACCTCTCTCCTTCCCTCCTTCCCACAGCTATCCGCCACCTCTCTCTCCTTCCCTCCTCCCCACAGCTATCCACCACCTCTCTCTCCTTCCCTCCTCCCCACAGCTATCCGCCACCTCTCTCTCCTTCCCTCCATCACACAGCTATCCGCCACCTCTCTCTCCTTCCCTCCATCACACAGCTATCCACCACCTCTCTCTCCTTCCCTCCATCCCACAGCTATCCGCCACCTCTCTCTCCTTCCCTCCATCACACAGCTATCCGCCGCCTCTCTCTCCTTCCCTCCTTCCCACAGCTATCCGCCACCCTCTCCTTCCCTCCATCCCACAGCTATCCGCCACCTCTCTCTCCTTCCCTCCTTCCCACAGCTATCCGCCACCTCCCTCTCCTTCCCTCCTTCCCACAGCTATCCGCCGCCTCTCTCTCCTTCCCTCCTTCCCACAGCTATCCGCCACCTCTCCCTCCTTCCCTCCTTCCCACAGCTATCCGCCACCTCTCTCCCCTTCCCTCCTCCCCACAGCTATCCGCCACCTCTCTCTCCTTCCCTCCTTCCCACAGCTATCCGCCACCTCCCTCTCCTTCCCTCCTTCCCACAGCTATCCGCCACCTCTCTCTCCTTCCCTCCTTCCCACAGCTATCCGCCACCTCTCTCCTTCCCTCCATCCCACAGCTATCCGCCACCTCTCTCCTTCCCTCCTTCCCACAGCTATCCGCCACCCTCTCCTTCCCTCCTTCCCACAGCTATCCGCCACCTCTCTCTCCTTCCCTCCTTCCCACAGCTATCCGCCACCTCTCTCTCCTTCCCTCCATCCCACAGCTATCCGCCACCTCCCTCTCCTTCCCTCCTTCCCACAGCTATCCGCCACCTCTCTCTCCTTCCCTCCTTCCCACAGCTATCCGCCACCTCTCTCTCCTTCCCTCCTTCCCACAGCTATCCGCCACCTCTCTCTCCTTCCCTCCATCCCACAGCTATCCGCCACCTCTCTCTCCTTCCCTCCTTCCCACAGCTATCCGCCACCTCTCTCTCCTTCCCTCCTTCCCACAGCTATCCGCCACCTCTCTCCTTCCCTCCTTCCCACAGCTATCCGCCACCTCTCTCTCCTTCCCTCCTCCCCACAGCTATCCGCCGCCTCTCTCTCCTTCCCTCCTTCCCACCGCTATCCGCCACCTCTCTCCTTCCCTCCTCCCCACAGCTATCCACCACCTCTCTCCTTCCCTCCTTCCCACAGCTATCCGCCACCTCTCTCCTTTCCTCCTTCCCACAGCTATCCGCCACCTCTCTCCTTCCCTCCTTCCCACAACTATCCACCACCTCTCTCCTTCCCTCCTTCCCACAGCTATCCGCCACCTCTCTCCTTCCCTCCTTCCCACAGCTATCCGCCACCCTCTCCCTCCTTCCCTCCTTCCCACAGCTATCCGCCGCCTCTCTCTCCTTCCCTCCTTCCCACAACTATCCGCCACCTCTCTCCCCTTCCCTCCATCCCACAGCTATCCGCCACCTCTCTCTCCTCCCCTCCTTCCCACAGCTATCCGCCACCTCTCTCCTTCCCTCCTTCCCACAGCTATCCGCCACCTCTCTCTCCTTCCCTCCTTCCCACAGCTATCCGCCACCTCTCTCCTTCCCTCCTTCCCACAGCTATCCGCCACCTCTCTCTCCTTCCCTCCTCCCCACAGCTATCCACCACCTCTCTCCTTCCCTCCTTCCCACAGCTATCCGCCACCTCTCTCCTTCCCTCCTTCCCACAGCTATCCGCCACCTCTCTCCTTCCCTCCTTCCCACAGCTATCCGCCACCTCTCTCTCCTTCCCTCCATCCCACAGCTATCCGCCACCTCTCTCTCCTTCCCTCCTCCCCACAGCTATCCGCCACCTCTCTCCTTCCCTCCTTCCCACAGCTATCCGCCACCTCTCTCTCCTTCCCTCCTTCCCACAGCTATCCGCCACCTCTCTCCTTCCCTCCTCCCCACAGCTATCCGCCACCTCTCTCTCCTTCCCTCCTTCCCACAGCTATCCGCCGCCTCTCTCTCCTTCCCTCCTTCCCACAGCTATCCGCCACCTCTCTCTCCTTCCCTCCTCCCCACAGCTATCCGCCACCTCTCTCCCCTTCCCTCCTTCCCACAGCTATCCGCCACCTCTCTCTCCTTCCCTCCTTCCCACAGCTATCCGCCACCTCTCTCCCCTTCCCTCCTTCCCACAGCTATCCGCCACCTCTCTCCTTCCCTCCTTCCCACAGCTATCCGCCACCTCTCTCTCCTTCCCTCCTCCCCACAGCTATCCGCCACCTCTCTCTCCTTCCCTCCTTCCCACAGCTATCCGCCACCTCTCTCTCCTTCCCTCCTTCCCACAGCTATCCGCCACCTCTCTCTCCTTCCCTCCTTCCCACAGCTATCCGCCACCTCTCTCCCCTTCCCTCCATCCCACAGCTATCCGCCACCTCTCTCTCCTTCCCTCCTTCCCACAGCTATCCGCCACCCTCTCCCTCCTTCCGTCCTTCCCACAGCTATCTGCCACCTCTCTCTCCTTCCCTCCTTCCCACAGCTATCCGCCACCTCTCTCTCCTTCCCTCCTTCCCACAGCTATCCACCACCTCTCTCCTTCCCTCCTTCCAACAGCTATCCGCCACCTCTCTCTCCTTCCCTCCATCCCACAGCTATCCGCCACCTCTCTCCTTCCCTCCTTCCCACAGCTATCCGCCACCTCTCTCCCCTTCCCTCCTTCCCACAACTATCCGCCACCTCTCTCTCCTTCCCTCCTTCCCACAGCTATCCGCCACCCTCTCCCTCCTTCCGTCCTTCCCACAGCTATCTGCCACCTCTCTCCCCTTCCCTCCTTCCCACAACTATCCGCCACCTCTCTCTCCTTCCCTCCTTCCCACAACTATCCGCCACCCTCTCCCTCCTTCCGTCCTTCCCACAGCTATCTGCCACCTCTCTCTCCTTCCCTCCTTCCCACAGCTATCCGCCACCTCTCTCTCCTTCCCTCCTTCCCACAGCTATCCGCCACCTCTCTCCTTCCCTCCTTCCCACAGCTATCCGCCACCTCTCTCCCCTTCCCTCCTTCCCACAACTATCCGCCACCTCTCTCTCCTTCCCTCCTTCCCACAGCTATCCGCCACCTCTCTCTCCTTCCCTCCTTCCCACAACTATCCGCCACCTCTCTCCTCCCTCCTCCCCACAGCTATCCACCACCTCTCTCTCCTTCCCTCCTTCCCACAGCTATCCGCCGCCTCTCTCCTTCCCTCCTCCCCACAGCTATCCGCCACCTCTCTCTCCTTCCCTCCATCCCACAGCTATCCGCCACCTCTCTCTCCTTCCCTCCTCCCCACAGCTATCCGCCACCTCTCTCTCCTTCCCTCCATCCCACAGCTATCCGCCACCTCTCTCTCCTTCCCTCCTTCCCACAGCTATCCGCCGCCTCTCTCCCCTTCCCTCCTTCCCACAGCTATCCGCCACCTCTCTCTCCTTCCCTCCTTCCCACAGCTATCCGCCGCCTCTCTCCTTCCCTCCATCCCACAGCTATCCACCACCTCTCTCCTTCCCTCCTTCCCACAGCTATCCGCCACCTCTCTCTCCTTCCCTCCTTCCCACAGCTATCCGCCACCTCTCTCTCCTTCCCTCCATCCCACAGCTATCCGCCACCTCTCTCTCCTTCCCTCCTTCCCACAGCTATCCGCCACCTCTCTCTCCTTCCCTCCTCCCCACAGCTATCCGCCACCTCTCTCCCCTTCCCTCCTTCCCACAGCTATCCGCCGCCTCTCTCTCCTTCCCTCCTTCCCACAGCTATCCGCCACCTCTCTCTCCTTCCCTCCTCCCCACAGCTATCCGCCACCTCTCTCTCCTTCCCTCCTCCCCACAGCTATCCACCACCTCTCTCCCCTTCCCTCCTCCCCACAGCTATCCGCCACCTCTCTCTCCTTCCCTCCATCCCACAGCTATCTGCCACCTCTCTCTCCTTCCCTCCATCCCACAGCTATCCGCCACCTCTCTCTCCTTCCCTCCTCCCCACAGCTATCCGCCACCTCTCTCCTTCCCTCCATCCCACAGCTATCCGCCACCTCTCTCCCCTTCCCTCCTTCCCACAGCTATCCACCACCTCTCTCTCCTTCCCTCCTTCCCACAGCTATCCGCCACCTCTCTCCCCTTCCCTCCTTCCCACAGCTATCCGCCACCTCTCTCCCCTTCCCTCCTTCCCACAGCTATCCGCCACCTCTCTCCCCTTCCTTCCTTCCCACAGCTATCCGCCACCTCTCTCTCCTTCCCTCCTTCCCACAGCTATCCGCCACCTCTCTCTCCTTCCCTCCTTCCCACAGCTATCCGCCACCTCTCTCCCCTTCCCTCCTTCCCACAGCTATCCGCCACCTCTCTCTCCTTCCCTCCATCCCACAGCTATCCGCCACCCTCTCCTTCCCTCCATCCCACAGCTATCCGCCGCCTCTCTCTCCTTCCCTCCTTCCCACAGCTATCCGCCACCCTCTCCTTCCCTCCATCCCACAGCTATCCGCCACCTCTCTCTCCTTCCCTCCTTCCCACAGCTATCCGCCACCTCTCTCTCCTTCCCTCCTTCCCACAGCTATCCGCCACCTCTCTCCTTCCCTCCTTCCCACAGCTATCCGCCACCTCTCTCTCCTTCCCTCCATCCCACAGCTATCCACCACCTCTCTCTCCTTCCCTCCTTCCCACAGCTATCCGCCACCTCTCTCCCCTTCCCTCCTTCCCACAGCTATCCGCCACCTCTCTCCTTCCCTCCTTCCCACAGCTATCCACCACCTCTCTCTCCTTCCCTCCTTCCCACAGCTATCCGCCACCTCTCTCTCCTTTCCTCCATCCCACAGCTATCCGCCACCTCTCTCCTTCCCTCCTTCCCACAGCTATCCGCCACCTCTCTCCCTCCCTCCTTCCCACAGCTATCCGCCACCTCTCTCCTTCCCTCCTCCCCACAGCTATCCGCCACCTCTCTCCTTCCCTCCTTCCCACAGCTATCCGCCACCTTCTCCCTCCTTCCCTCCATCCCACAGCTATCCGCCACCTCTCTCCTTCCCTCCTTCCCACAGCTATCCGCCACCTCTCTCTCCTTCCCTCCTTCCCACAGCTATCCGCCACCTCTCTCCTTCCCTCCATCCCACAGCTATCCGCCACCTCTCTCTCCTTCCCTCCATCCCACAGCTATCCGCCACCTCTCTCTCCTTCCCTCCTTCCCACAGCTATCCGCCACCTCTCTTTCCTTCCCTCCATCCCACAGCTATCCGCCACCTCTCTCTCCTTCCCTCCTTCCCACAGCTATCCGCCACCTCTCTCTCCTTCCCTCCTTCCCATAGCTATCCGCCACCTCTCTCTCCTTCCCTCCTTCCCATAGCTATCCGCCACCTCTCTCCCCTTCCCTCCTCCCCACAGCTATCCGCCACCTCTCTCCCCTTCCCTCCTCCCCACACCTATCCGCCACCTCTCTCTCCTTCCCTCCATCCCACAGCTATCCGCCACCTCTCTCTCCTTCCCTCCATCCCACAGCTATCCGCCACCTCTCTCTCCTTCCCTCCTTCCCACAGCTATCCGCCACCTCTCTCTCCTTCCCTCCTTCCCATAGCTATCCGCCACCTCTCTCTCCTTCCCTCCTTCCCACAGCTATCCGCCACCTCTCTCTCCTTCCCTCCTTCCCACAGCTATCGGCCACCTCTCTCTCCTTCCCTCCTTCCCACAGCTATCCGCCACCTCTCTCCCTCCCTCCTTCCCACAGCTATCCGCCACCTCTCTCTCCTTCCCTCCCTCCCACAGCTATCCGCCACCTCTCTCTCCTTCCCTCCTTCCCACAGCTATCCGCCGCCTCTCTCTCCTTCCCTCCTTCCCACAGCTATCCGCCGCCTCTCTCTCCTTCCCTCCTTCCCACAGCTATCCGCCGCCTCTCTCTCCTTCCCTCCTCCCCACAGCTATCCGCCACCTCTCTCTGCTTCCCTCCATCCCATAGCTATCCGCCACCTCTCTCCTTCCCTCCATCCCACAGCTATCCGCCGCCTCTCTCTCCTTCCCTCCTTCCCACAGCTATCCCCCACCTCTCTCTCCTTCCCTCCTTCCCACAGCTATCCGCCACCTCTCTCCCCTTCCCTCCTTCCCACAGCTATCCGCCACCTCTCTCTCCTTCCCTCCATCCCACAGCTATCCGCCACCTCTCTCCTTCCCTCCTTCCCACAGCTATCCGCCACCTCTCTCTCCTTCCCTCCATCCCACAGCTATCCGCCACCTCTCTCTCCTTCCCTCCTTCCCACAGCTATCCGCCACCTCTCTTTCCTTCCCTCCATCCCACAGCTATCCGCCACCTCTCCCTCCTTCCCTCCTTCCCACAGCTATCCGTCACCTCTCTCTCCTTCCCTCCTCCCCACAGCTATCCACCACCTCTCTCCCCTTCCCTCCTTCCCACAGCTATCCGCCACCTCTCTCCCCTTCCCTCCTTCCCACAGCTATCCGCCACCCTCTCCTTCCCTCCATCCCACAGCTATCCGCCACCTCTCTCTCCTTCCCTCCTTCCCACAGCTATCCGCCACCTCCCTCTCCTTCCCTCCTTCCCACAGCTATCCGCCACCTCTCTCTCCTTCCCTCCTTCCCACAGCTATCCGCCACCTCTCTCCTTCCCTCCTTCCCACAGCTATCCGCCACCTCTCTCCCCTTCCCTCCTTCCCACAGCTATCCGCCACCTCTCTCCTTCCCTCCTTCCCACAGCTATCCGCCACCTCTCTCCCTCCCTCCTTCCCACAGCTATCCGCCACCTCTCTCTCCTTCCCTCCTTCCCACAGCTAACCGCCACCTCTCTCCTTCCCTCCTTCCCACAGCTATCCGCCACCTCTCTCCCCTTCCCTCCTTCCCACAGCTATCCGCCACCTCTCTCTCCTTCCCTCCATCCCACAGCTATCCGCCACCTCTCTCTCCTTCCCTCCATCCCACAGCTATCCGCCACCTCTCTCTCCTTCCCTCCTTCCCACAGCTATCCGCCACCTCTCTTTCCTTCCCTCCATCCCACAGCTATCCGCCACCTCTCCCTCCTTCCCTCCTTCCCACAGCTATCCGCCACCTCTCTCCCCTTCCCTCCTTCCCACAGCTATCCGCCACCTCTCTCTCCTTCCCTCCTTCCCACAGCTATCCGCCACCTCTCTGTCCTTCCCTCCATTGCTCGCTTTCTGTCTTCCTTCCTTTCTCTCTCCTTCCCTCCATCGCTCTCTTTCTGTCTTTCTTATGCCACTTCTTTCTTTCTCTCTTTCTTGCTTATTCCATTCATTCATTTCTTTCTCTTTTTCCAGTTCTTTCTTTCTTTCTTTTTCCATTAATTCGTTCATTTCTTTCTTTCTTCCTTTCTTTCTTATTTCATTAATTGTTTCATTTCTTTCTTTCTTTCTTTCTTTCTTATGCCATTCATTCATTGCTTTCTTTTTTCTTATTCCATTCCTTTCTTTCTTTCTCTCATTCTTCCTTTCTTTCTTATTCCATTAATTCATTCATTTCTTTCTTTTTCCATTAATTCATTCCTTTCTTCCTTTCTTTCTTGTGCCATTAATTCATTCATTTCTCTTTCTTTCTTTCTTTCTTTCTTTCCCTCTCCCCCTTCCAGAATAGCCATGCCCCAGATTTTCTATGCCCTCCCTCCCCACTGCAGCTTTCTCGGGATTAGGGCCCTGTCTCCCCCCTCCCCGAACCCCAGCCACACACTTCACTCACCTCCGTCTCTGATATCCCCCCAGCCGGTGACCCAGCACTTGGTCTCTGGCAGGAACTGGACCTGGGCATCCGGGAGGCAGATGGGGACGATGCGGTCGGTGAGGTTCACGGGCCTCTCTAGCCGGACCAGGGCGATATCCCCACTGGAGACTTTGCCCCCGTAGCGGGGGTTGGGGATAATCTGCCCCACCGAGGCTATGATGGCCTGGGGACCGGGGTGCAGCTGCTGGTGGGTCCCAAGTAGCACTGAGAACCGGGAAGGGTCCCTGGTCCTAGAGACAGAGAACAGCAGTGAGAGGAGCTCGGGGCTGGGCTAGCAGGGGCTGCGGGTCGGGAGTGAGGGGCACCAGCAGAGCTGGGGGGTCAGGGCTGGGCTAGCAGGGGCTGCGGGTCGGGAGTGAGGGGCACCGGCAGAGCTGGAGGGCAGGGCTGGGCTAGCAGGGGCTGCGGGTCAGGAGTGAGGGGCACCGGCAGAGCTGGGGGGCAGGGCTGAGCTAGCAGGGGGCTGCGGGTCGGGAGTGAGGGGCACCGGCAGAGCTGGGGGGTCAGGGCTGAGCTAGCAGGGGCTGCAGGTTGGGAGTGAGGGGCACCGGCAGAGCTGGGGGCAGGGCTGGGCTAGCAGGGGCTGCAGGTTGGGAGTGAGGGGCACCCTGATACTCACTTTCTGAAGCAGTGAGCTGCCGTCAGCACCCACCGTGGGGAGATGAGGGACCCCCCGCAGCGGTGGGTGCCGTTGAGTCTCAAGCTGACCTGCCAGGGCCACTCCCCGTCCCGCCCCTCCGAGCCCCCCACGATCCGCTTCCTGGGGCCCTGGCGTCCGCACACTGTGGAGAGAAGAGGTGGGAGTTGGGACCGGCTGGGATGGGGGTGGTGGGGGAGGCTGTTATGGGCTGTATGGACCAGCCTCTCTCATCTAGCCACTGCCCCCGGCTGGGTCCCAGACACAGGGAGATGCAGAGAGCTCAGAACCCAGCCCCGGATCCATTGGTGGCCGTGGGGTCACTCTGGATTGACACCAGAACTCACCAAGCCGGGACCCAGCCCCGGCTCCATTGGTGGCCGTGGGGTCACTCCGGATTGACACCAGAACTCACCGAGCTGGGACCCAGCCCTGGCTCCATTGGCATCCGTGGGGTCACTCCAGATTGACACCAGAACTCACCAAGCCGGGACCCAGCCCCGGCTCCATTGGCGTCTGTGGGGTCACTCCGGATTGACACCAGAACCCACTGAGCCGGGACCCAGCCCTGGCTCCATTGGTGGCCATGGGGTAACTCCGGATTGACACCAGAACTCACCAAGCCAGGACCAGCCCCGGCTCCATTGGCGTCCGTGGGGTAACTCCGGATTGACACCAGAACTCACCAAGCCAGGACCCAGCCCCGGCTCCATTGGCGTCCGTGGGGTCACTCCGGATTGACACCAGAACTCACCGAGCCGAGACCCAGCCCTGGCTCCATTGGCAGCCGTAGGGTCACTCCGGATTGACACCAGACCTCACTGAGCTGGGACCCAGCCCCGGCTCCATTGGTGGCCGTGGGGTCACTCCGGATTGACACCAGAACTCACCAAGCTGGGACCCAGCCCCGGCTCCATTGGCAGCCGTGGGGTCACTCCGGATTGACACCAGAACTCACCGAGCTGGGACCCAGCCCCGGCTCCATTGGCGGCCGTGTGGTCACTCCGGATTGACACCAGAACTCACCGAGCTGGGACCCAGCCCTGGCTCCATTGGTGTCAGTGGGGTGACTCCGGATTGACACCAGAACTCACCGAGCTGGGACCCAGCCCTGGCTCCATTGGTGGCCGTGGGGTCACTCTGGATTGACACCAGAACCCACTGAGCCGGGACCCAGCCCTGGCTCCATTGGCATCCATGGGGTCACTCCAGATTGACACCGTGGGTCGCAGAGCTCAGAATGCAGCCCTGACTCCATAGACTTCATCACAACACAATTAAATTTCATCCTCATCTTCTAGTCCAATGAAAAGCCCAGAACTATAACGAGGCAGGAGAAGTCGATTGGTACCTGTTGTACTAAGAATCCCAGGTAGGTACAACACTGAGAACAGGACACTAATAAGCCAATAACTGAAAATTCCCTGTTAATCACCTGACAAAGCAATTCTATTAACCAAGGCTCGTGGTTAGAGCCGGCGGGGGCCTGGGAGCCAGGACTCCTGGGTTTTCTCCCACCTTGGGGAGGGGAGGGGAGTGAGGTCTAGTGGTGATTGCAGGGTGACATGGGGCAAGCCCCCGTGCCTCAGTTTCCAAAGGAAAGGGGGTTATCAGCTAATCAGCTGTAAAATCAATTCCACCACTTCACTTACTGTACATAGAATCATATTTCCCCGCTTAGCCGTTAATAAAGCCGTTCTCCTTCTTGCAGTAATTATCACGTGACCTGTTCTACTCGTGATCACACAGAGATACCGCGCAAGAGACTTGATCAGACCAGTCATTGCTAATTAACTAGCAACGGTGCTACGGTTTCTAATCATAATTAGTAGAATCTCACCACTCAAGAGTTAATAAGAACCACGGTATTCGAATGATACCAATAATATTAAAAGCACTAAAAACATTAAGCGATAGATAGATAGATAGATAGATAGATAGATAGATAGATAGAAGGGGTGGATGGGGATAGATAGATAGATGATAGATAGATAGATGGGGTGGATGGGGATAGATAGATAGATAGATAGATAGATTAGATAGAGGGGTGGATGGGGATAGATAGATAGATAGATAGATAGATAGATAGATAGATAGATAGATAGATAGATAGATGGGGTGGATGGGGATAGATAGATAGATAGATAGATAGATAGATAGATAGATAGATGGGGTGGATGGGGATAGATAGATAGATAGATAGAGTGCACAGAGAAAGAAAGAAAGAAAGAAAGAAAGAAAGAAAGAAAGAAAGAAAGAAGGGTGGGTGGGTGTATAAGGATAGAAGGACAAATACATTGATTAGATTATAGGGCGGTAGAAAGAAAACTCTCCCAGCTCCATTTGCATTGGATATTGGCTTTCCACCACCCGGCCAATTTTTCTCACCAGATTGTGCCAGGCAACGCCCTGCCTGGGGTCCATCCCCTAGGAGCCCTGCCAGGGTCAGTAGTACCAGCAGAGTCCCTCTGCCCATCACCCATCTCCTCTGGGCTGCCCGGTGCTGCTCCCCCATGCCACTCATCCTGGGACACAAGTCGGATGTGAGGGTGCCCTGTGGCACTGCAGCTTCCTATATAGTCAGCCCTGGCAGGGCGTGGGGCGGGGAATGTCGCCCGACTTGTCAGGCCGACTTTGGCAAACGCCTCCCTACTTCCTTCCTTCCTTCCTAGCAACCTACCTTCCCCTGTCCCATCTCGGGAGCTGCTCCCCTCCCCCATCCCAGCCTGCACTCCTTCCACCGCCCCCCGTCACCCTCCATCCACACGCCTCCCCTGCTGCCGGGATCCCTCCCCAGTCCCTCTGCTCTGCACGCCTCTCTCCCCTTCCAAATTCCATCCCCGGCCTACTGGTCTCCCCTCCACCAGCCGTCCCGTCCCATGCCTGCTTAGCTGGCGAGACCCCCCGTGCCACCAGCCCGTTGGGAAACAGGGGAGAGGCCCGGCTGGTTTGCAAAAGACCCAAAGGAGAAGTCTGTTAGGAAAGACCCGGGGATGAAGTCACTCAAGGAAACAGGGCGCCGGGTGACTCAGGTGCATTACCCCACCCCGGCCTCACGGGTGATGAGCCACGGTCCTGGGCGGAAGCCAAGGGCAGAAAGGTTCACCCGAGGTGCCTTGGGGATTGGCCGCTGGGTGACTAACGAGGAGCCGGGGAAGTTAAGGGACATCCTTGGCTCCGTCGCAGCGGTCAGCCAAATTCCCCTTGGCTAGGAATTCCCGCCGCAGAAAGTCCGGGCTCTTCCCCCCGCCCCCACCTGCCTGACCTCGCTGTGACAAAGCGGGAATTTTCAGCCCTATTTTTGGGCCGCTGATGCCTGCCTCAGTTTCCCTCTGTGATGTGCATCACTACCCGGGGAGGTGGGGCAAAAAGGATTTAAAAGCCACTCTTGGGGCAGAACAGGAAACATGGGGTGTGTGGGTGACGTCCCTGCCTGCGGGGAGGTGACTGGGTCCTTACAGGACTGGCTGAAACTGACCCATATCAGTGGCGGGTTGGCCAACGGGAGCTCCAAGGAGTGAACAACTGACACGGATCCACGGGGATCTCCCGCGGGCGGCCCGTGGGAGCCCACAGATTGACCCGAATTCTCAGCTCAGCTGTAAGAAATCCAGGACCCGTTCATGGGACGCCCCAGTAATGTAGGGCCTGAAAGTCTGAATTAGTCCACATGAAAAGACCTACCGATATAACGCAAGGACCGTGTTACCATCAAGCCTGGTGTGGAAGAAAATAAATCCTCACTCTCAGGTTGGAATGCAACAAAATCAGAGACAGCTTTATTTCAAGCAATTGCCAGGGAAGAAATACAGCTGACAGAGAGCATCTCTGCCTCAGTTTCTCCAAAGTACAAACAATAAGCCACAAATATTTATACTCTTTCATGGAGTGCATTAATTAGAAAACATCTGCAGTTATTTATGTTATGTCCTGCCTGTTCTATTATTTTCTCACTTCCGTCTCACTTCTGTTCTCACAACATCGTTATCTCCAAGGTTAGGTCACATTAACTCTGTAGTGTTTTCCCTCCCGGATCACACACAGAGTCTGCTTTCCCAAGCCTCGCAGTATGAGACTTCAGAGTTAACTGTAATGTTCTCTGTCTTGACATAACTGAGGGGCCTATAGTCTAATCCTTTAACCCTTGTTTCCACACTGGTAAACAAGAGACAAATGAGCCAAGGAGCCAAAATAGGTGAGGCGGAAGATCGACCTCCCAGGTGGGCTGCTCCACCCATCAGGTAAAGAAAAAGATCTTGAGGGGGAAATTGACTTCACCATCCCGGAGCCACCCCCACTCTCGCCTGGGAACCCGGGTCTTTGTCGCTCTGCTCCTGAGAGCCGTCCTGGTCAGACCAGCCATGCAGACATCGTCACCGACCCTAGAGGAATCCCAACCACCGCCTGGGATGAAAAGGGATCGGCCGTTAACAGGATCTCGGGCCCATCTCAGCTGCTTTCTCCTCCAGTTATTACGTCTTGGAGACCATCTAAGAGGCAGTCAAAGAAGGGGACTTTTCCTGCTAAAACCTCTCTCCCGCTCGAGGGCCAGGGACCAAGCGCTGGGGAGGAAACGGGAAAGCCGTGGTTCCCGCGTTACATTTCCAAGGCTTTTGCCGCTTTTTGCCTTCTCTTCTGGACCTAGAAGAAAAGGATTTTTCCAGGGGTGTTGGCCCCGGGAGCGAAGCGGGCGGAGATCCCCGGGTGCCACCCCCCCGGGCCGCATTCGACGCCATTCATGGTCGGACCGCGACGTGGTTAGAGTCACCCCTTTCGCTCTTTTGGGCCGGGCGGTCAGAGCAACAGAGCGGAGCGGGGGAGAACAGCGGGCTGCCAACAAGACAGAGCAGAGAGCAGCCGGGACCTGGAGCAATGGGACCGTCCCTAAAAGTGGGGGGGAGCACCCATGCCCGAACCGTGGCCCTTTCCCCCCATGCCATCCCTTCCCCTGAGACCCCACTCCCGCACCACCTCTTCCCCCCAAGATCCCACCCCCCACTCGGTCCTCTCCATCCCCGTCCCCCCACCGTGCGGCCTTACGGCCTGTATTTAAAACGGATGGGGCCACGTCCCCTTGCTCCCACCCAGTTCCGACACCCCTGGCCAGGACTGGCAGAGAGACGGCAAGAGTCCATGGCAGCTTGGCTAAGTCGGGTCTCTCTTCACCTTTCCTTCTCTGGGCCAACCTAAGGGCTTCCCGGGCTGGGGTCCGGCTGATAAATCAGCCTTACTCTGCTACAACAGGCCTGCCGGGCGTCTCTGCAAATCCTGGCTGAGGGGGATTGGGCCCGGCGGCGTGGGCAGGCCTCTGTCTCAGCTGGACTCGTTGGGCAGAGCTTGTGGGGTTGGAGTAGGGTGACCAGACAGCAAGTGTGAAAAAATCAGGACAGGGGGTGGGGGGTAATAGGAGCCCATATTAAAAAAACCCCAAATATCGGGACTGTCCCTATAAAATCAGGACATCTGGTCACACTAGGTTGGAGGGCCTCAGTCTCGGAGACTTTGAGTCCAGGGGGGGAGAGGGGGCCGCCGAGGGGCTCTTCCAAAGCGGGGGCGCAGCACCGATCCTGTGCCTCCGGGACACCCTGTGACGGGGCACTGCGAAAAACCAGCCAGGCTGCTCAAAAGCCGGCTGGATGGCGACCGTAACAATGCCTCATGCTGATTTCGACCCCCTCGAGATCAGATATTCTCAAACTGGGGGTCGTGACCCCTCGGGGGGGTGTCACAAGATCATTACGTGGGGGTCATGGGTACATGCACCAAACAGAGAGAAACGGCTCTCAAAGATATCATTTAAAACTAGCCTTTTAGAAAGTCACACACACCTTTCCATCGCAATGTAGTATATTTACATTAAAAGTATTGTACACGTATAACAACACAGCGATCATTGTTCCGGAACGAAATACATACGGTATGATCCCCGCCCAGCTCTCAAGGCAGCAGCGCAGAAGTACAGGCGGCAAATCGGCAACAGGGCGCTAAATCTGCTGTTCAAGGTGATATTGACGTTTCTTCATGGGCCCCCCGCCCCCAGGCTTAAACAGCAACTATTTTAAAAACTTAACTTTTCTGCTCATAAGAATCCTGTGATAAAACTGTCTTTTATAGTCTTAATTTAAAAGCCGTGAGAAACGGTAAATTCATTGAAAACAATCGGGCTATACATTTAGCATCGCAAATACTGTTAAATATAAAAAATCTTTGTCGTTTATACAGGCGTTCGCACTCCGAGGCGTGCTGTCTGAACGGGGTCGTCAATACAAGAAGTTCGAGTCGCAGGAGCCGGAAGGAATCTGGAGTCAGGTTAAAAAAACAACACCACATTCTCCACCTGGAGTCTCCATTTCTGGGTGACTTCCAATGCGGCCTGGAAGCCAGTTAATACGAGACAATCCTGAGCACTAACGGGCCCTTGGATCAGGAAGAGAAAGAACTGACGGCCTGACGTTAAAGCCAAGCAAACGCCCATCAGTGATTCGGAACAGCTCGGGTGATTAAGCATTGGAACAAACTCCCAAGGGAAGGGGAAGGACGGGAAGGTTTCACCATTTCCGGTTAGCTTCCCATCAAGACAGGAGACCTTCCTGGAAGACACTTGAACCAAACACAAGTTACGGGACTAAACACAGGAGGAAGTCGGTGAAATGTGATACCCTGGGCTACACGGGAGGTCAAAGCAGATGATCTAATGGTGA
Source organism: Chelydra serpentina (assembly GCA_037349315.1). Taxonomy (NCBI): domain Eukaryota; kingdom Metazoa; phylum Chordata; order Testudines; family Chelydridae; genus Chelydra; species Chelydra serpentina. Next base: position 28,404 of record JBAIAC010000284.1, read on the forward strand.
CTTCTTGCCCTTAGAATCTATGACTCATCCATCCGTGGAAATGTAAGATCCACAGAGCAGCTAGAATAATTCACTGCAGAGAACAAGACCCCCCCCAAAAAAAAAATATAATAAAGGATGGAAGTGGTAGCCCAGAGGGAATTTCAACCGCTGAGAGTCTACATGGCAGCTAACAAATCACTAGCACATAACACATTATGAGTGGTGTGGAGGAAGTGAATAAGGAAAAGTTATTTACTTGTTCTCATAATAGAAGAACTAGGGGCCACCCAATGAAATTAGTGGGCAGCAGGTTTAAAACTAATAAAAGGAAGTTCTTCTTCACACAGCACACAGTCAACCTGTGGAACTCCTTGCCTGAGGAGGTTGTGAAGGCTAGGACTATAACAGGGTTTAAAAGAGAACTGGATAAATTCATGGAGATGAAGTCCATCAATGGCTATTACCTAGGATGGGTAAGGAATGGTGTCCTTAGCCTCTGTTTGTCAGAGGGGGGTGATGGATGGCAGGAGAGAGATCATTTGATCATTACCTGTTAGGTCCACTCCCACCTGACATTGGCCACTGTCGGTGGACAGGATACTGGGCTGGATGGACCTTTGGTCTGACCCAGTACGGCCATTCTTATGTTCTTATGTTCTTAACAAGCATAATGGATACATTACAGTTAATATAACCATTAATTATAATTTCTGTAGATTTTATCTAGCACTTTCCAGCAGCAGATCTCAAAGTTCATTACAAAGGAGGCCAAAATAATTATCAAATAAAAATTAATTAATTATTCAATAAAATAATAATAATAATAATAATATAATTCATAATAAATACCAGCAACCAGGAATTCATAGATCTGGTTGAAAGTCTTCCAACACTACATTTTTGTTGTCTGTTGGAAAACACCATTTTGTTGCAAGCGCGGCTGACCATGGGAAAGTCTCCATTTCAATAACATTTTGCTTTGAACAGCACATTAAAAGGCAGCAAAGCAAGCTCAAAATCTTCCACAGAGCGAGATTTTGGATGGAAGTTTTTCATTATTTTTTTTTTCATCTTTAAATAAGCCTTCGTTTGGAAATGTCATTGCTAGGATTCATTTCAGGTCCATCGAAATGGTTTGTTCCCATTTTGACTTTTTAAGAAATGGGATGAGAATTCGAAAAAGAAATAGAAAACACTAGACCAATATAAACCAGCAAATGACAGCAAATAAACCATAAAACAATAAATAATTGGGAAATAAACAAGGCAAATAATAGAACAATGAAGCTAATAATAGGCAAGTAATACGTAAGTTACAATATAATAAATAACTGGGAAATAACTGATACCAATAATAGAAAAATATAAACCAGAAACTGACACCTGCAGGTACATGGGGCATCAGTTTCCACCTGTTATTCCAGTCTTGCTCTGGTCTGCTCAAGCATCTGAGCATCATGTGGATGGATCTGGCTTTATCCTCTATTGGGCGTCCTCTTTTTCTGTTTCCGGGGGTATCCATATTAGCCCTTGCCATGGAAATCATGTTGATGGTCCTAAATATCTCCATCACCTTAGAATCATAGAATCTCAGGTTGGAAGGAACCTCAGGAGGTCATCTAGTCCAACCTTCTTCTCCCTTTGTCTGATACATCACATTGGTTTGCTCTGCTTAGAGGTTTGGATGTTTCAAGATTCTCTCGCTTCCCAATGGTCTCTGACGATCTTATAATAATATAATATATGGAGAGATGCCTATCTCATAGAACTGGAAGGACCTTGAAAGGTCATCAAGTCTAGTCCCCTGCCTTCATTAGCAGGACCAAGTACTGTCCCCTGACAGATTTTTACCCCAGATCCCTAAATGGCCCCCTCAAGGACTGAACTCACAACGCTGGGTTTAGCAGGCCAATGCTCAAATCACTGAACTATCCCTCCTCCCTTCCAAACCACCCAATAACTAGAAAATAACTGATCCAAATCATAGACAAAAATCTACAAATGGATTTGGCTTCTTTCTTTATTGTTCACTGTAATGTTTCTGTTTCCGGGGGTGTCCATATCAGCAGTCTCCATGGAAATCTTGTTGATGGTCCTAAATATCTCCATCACCTTCTTCTCCCTTTGTCTGATACTTCACATTGCTCTGCTTAGAAGTTTGGCTGTTGCCTGATTCTCTCTCTCTTCCCAATGGTCTCTGACGATCTTACAAACCAACCAATAACTAGAAAATAACCAACACAAATCATAGACAAAAATCTACAAATACCCGACAACTAATTAATATGAATGCAATAAATAATTAGGAAATAACCCGTATAAGTTATAGATACATACAAACTAATAAATCGCAGCTAATAAATAAATGATAAAACAATGAATAGTTCATAGAATATCAGGGTTAGAAGGGACCTTAGGAGGTCATCTAGTCCAACCCCCTGCTCAAAGCAGGACCAATCCCCAATTTTTGCCCCAGATCCCTAAATGGCCTCCACAAGGAGTGAACTCACAACCCTGGGTTTAGCAGGCCAATGCTCAGACCACTGAGCTATCCCTCCCCATGAAGGGAGTAAATTAGGAAGTAACCAATACGTTACAGAGAAATATAAACTAATACATAATAGAGGTTAATCTGAGGCGTGATTATTGCTAGTTGAATAAATATATTACAAACCATAAATAACTAGGAAGTAACAAATATGAATACCAGATAAATACAAAATTATGACTGACAGCTAATAAATATATTTAAAACAACAATTAGCTAGGAAATAAGAAACACAAATGACAGATAAATAGAAACCAATACATGGCAGCTAATAAGTCTGTTATAAAAAATAACTAGGAACTTATCAGTGCAAATAATAAATACGTGTAAACTAATAAGTGACAGCTAATAAATATGTTACAAAACAATAAATAACAAGAAAATAAATTAAAAGCTAGAAAATAAGAGATGATTAACTAATAAATGACAACTACTGCATATATTACAAAACAATAAATAGCTAGGAAATAAGAAAAACAAATGATGCATTTATTAGCTGTCATGTATTAGTTTATCTTTTACAAAACAATAAATAGCTAGGAAATAATCAATGCAAATAAGAGATAAGTGTAAACTAATAAATGAGAGCTAATAAATATATTACCAAACAATAAATAACTGGGAAATAAATAATTGTTCAATATTATCTAATAAACGACAACCAATTAATACAGTATGAAAAATCAAATACAAATAATAGATAACCATAAACGAATAAACTACAACTAATAAAGACATTACAAAATAATACATGGCTAGGAAATAATCACTGCAAATAATAGACAAATATAAATTAATAAATGACAGCTGATGAATAAATTGAAAACCAATACCTAGCTATTTACTAAGAAATACATTTCACAAACAAAAATACTAGATAATACTCATGAAGAGCTAGAATCTAATACAGTGGTTTTCAACCTTTTTTTATTTGCGGACCCCTAAACAATTTCAAAAGGAGGTGTGGACCCCTTTGGGAATCTTAGACATAGTCAGCGGACCCCCAGGGGTCTGCAGATCACAGGTTGAAAACCACTGCTCTAGGGTAACGACAACCTTCCGCGGACCCCTTGGTCATAGTCTGCAGACCCCAAGGGGTCCGCGGATGACAGGCTGAAATCATTTCCATGTTCCAAAAGAATCACAGGCCACACAGCTCTCATATAGTGCCAGGGGAAATACATCATGTCCAACCATGGATGTAGTTATTTTAATTACTGATATCTCACCGCAAGCTTGATGTCTGAGCACAAAATAAGCCAGAGCGGTGGAACCCCAACAGACAGCTAAGGAAAAAAACGTGCAAAAACAATAGAGAGCGCAACTAAAGAAAGATCGGCTAAGAACTAGCTATCAAATAGAAAAAAACAATCGCCTGTCTTTCTTTAGAAGCTCTAAGAAATAAAAAGGAATAGCAAACAGAGCAATAACAACATACAGTGCTATTAACAAAATAGCCGCTAAGAAATAAAAAACAAATACCACCAAACAGAAAAATCAATAGACAGTTCTTATTAGGAAAGATCAGCGAAGAAATAAAGTGCTAATGAAGAATGAACAGCTAATACATAAAATAAACTAACCATCACATAACAAAAACAATAGATCGTGCTAATAAAGAAGGAATAGCTAGTAAAGAAAAATAAATAACTATCGGATAACAAATGCCATAGATGTGCTAATAAAGATATAGATAAACAACTAGATAACAGGAAACTAAAACAAATTGTCACAATAAAAGAAATTACCAGCAAATCACAATTAATAAAAATAGAAAATAACAAAAAGTGTAGCAAAGAACAAATGCAAATAATAACTAAATGTAAGCTAACCAACAAGTGGCAAGTGTAGAAAACAATAGCTAATGTATACATGTCCCAGAAGTAAACCAATACATTTACAGAACAATAGCTAATACATAAATGTCACAAAAATAAACAAATCAATAAAAAAGAATAAGAAATTCATATGTCAAGCTATTGACTAAGAAATAAGTTTCACAAGAGTAAATAAGTAGCAGAAATAATAGGCTTTCTTAATCAAGAATGACAATCTAATAAATAAATCAAATTTTAAATCCCTAATGGCAAAAATAGATAAGAATACCAAGCAATAACTAACTAGAAATTAAAACAAAACCTAGAAAACACAAATAACTATTAACTATTAAATACATTTAACAATAACAAATAAATCTAGACTGGATCTAGACTGTTCTCAGTGGTAGAAGATGAGGGAACAAGGAGTAATGGTCTCAAGTTGCAGAGGGGGAGGTTTAGGTTGGATATTAGGAAAAACTTTTTCACTAGTAGGGTGGTGAAGCATTGGAATGGGTTCCCTAGGGAGGTGGTGGAATCTCCTTCCTTAGAGGTGTTTAAGGCCCGGCTTGACAAAGCCCTGGCTGGGATGATTTAGTTGGGGTTGGTCCTGCTTTGAGCAGGGGGTTGGACTAGATGACCTCCTGAGGTCCCTTCCAACCCTGAGATTCTATGATTCTATGAAATAACAAAAATAGATAGGACCAATAAAGAAGGACCAACTAATAAATAAAACAACAAAAAATACCTATCAAAGAACAGTCATAGATAAAAATTAAGTAATATATTCCTAGAAACAAAAAAATGAATCTGAACTATATAAGGAGCAAGCGCATAAATACCTAAGACGTAAAAATAGACAAACTAATAAGTAACTAGTTAGCTAATAAAAATAAATATTTCGTTCTTATCTTGTAGCTACAAGCCAAGTATTCATCAGTAGATCTCAAAGCACATTTTGTTAAATAAAATAATATCTTTACATATAACAATTAGAGAGATAGCACCAAACAAATAAACATTGACAACTGAGACCTCCGGAGATGGCTTGATTGGGGGTGTACAAGTAATCACTATATTGTACATCAATAATCTAGAACAATCTTGTTCGTCGTTAGGTGTATTATGGTACTACCAGTCACGGAAGCAGGACCCCCCTGTGTCGGGGCGGAGCATTATGTATTAGGTTATTCTGGTTGCACCTAAAAGCAGCAGTCAGAGACCACGGGCCCATTGCGCCAGGCGCTGTACACACACACCATCCCTGCCCCAGTCTGCGCAGGGGACAAGAGACGCCAGACGGAGGCAGACAGGCAGAGGACCACAAGGAAACCAAGGCCAAGAGCGAGCTGTGGTCACCAGCAGCCGCCGTTGTCGGCATCCCGCGAAGGTGAGTTTTGAAGAGGGATTCGGAGGCGGAGATCGCGGCAGGTGTGCGGCCGTGGCTGGGAGCTCCGGCCATAGTTTGGGAAGAAGCCAGGACTACAGCAGGAGGTCGGCAAAGATGGAAGACAGCGCTGCGTGGAATAGAGAGGCGTTCTTGTGTGTGTACCCACATCCCATTCCCTGACCTGTGTGTGTGTGTGTACCCCTATCCCATTCCCTGACCTGTGTGTGTGTGTGTGTGTGTGTGTGTGTACCCATATCCCATTCCCTGACCAGTGTGTGTGTGTGTGTGTGTGTGTGTGTGTGTGTGTGTGTGTGTGTACCCCTATCCCATTCCCTGACCTGTGTGTGTGTGTGTGTGTGTGTGTACCCCTATCCCATTCCCCGATCTCCTGACCCAGCCAATTCCGATGCCCTGGATCTCGATTGGAGCCGGCGCCCCCTAGAGGGGAAAGGCCCCGTGTCCCATTCCCCACCCCACCTGAGCCAGCCAGTCCCCTGCCCTGGGGCCAAGTCAGATTTGGTGCCCCTAAAGGGGTATCCCAATTCCCACGCTCCGCAGCGCCCCTACTGGCGAGAAAGGGGCAGTGCCCCGTCGCTAGGATCACTACGGTTGATGGATTCTGATGTCTCCCACGCTTCTCCAGAGCCTTGGTCACCTGCCAGGCATCACCCCCTGGGCGGGTGAGCCGGGAGCCTAGTTTTCCGTGATAAAAACCCCAAAATTCTCTGCTAAAAAGCACATACAAATCTGCATTTTTCCGCAATCAAAAGGAAACACTGAACTTTCGTGTCCCTAGCCGCACTGCACCAACGTATCAGTCGGACACAACGTTGTATTGATTATTTTTTACTATTTTTCAGCTGACAGCCGGAGCCCGGCCACCCGGGGCCCGACAGCCGGAGCCAGGAGTGGCAGAAGCGCCCTACAAGTGGTCGGGGGGCACGGGCACCCGACCCAGGGTCCCGCCCTACCACGCCACCCCCCGAGGCCCTGCCCTCAAGCTGCCTCTTCCCACTGGCCCCCCGTTTTCTGGCGCCCCTGGCCAGAGCCCCGCCCATTCTCCCAATGATCTGAATTTTTGTTGATCTGATATGGCCCCGGTCCCAGTTTGATCGGGTAATCGGGGTTCCACTGTACCTGGTTTTCAGTTTTTCGCAAAACTAAAAGATTCCCCCTAAAAACGCAAACTTTTCGTGGCCAACGGGTTTCTAGGATCCCGGCTGATGCCTCGTGGAGGCCGCTCCTGGGGACTTCACTGAGGTCGTCCAGCCCTCTAGGGCCTGGTTCCCGGTTCCAGAAGCCTGGAGGGAAGGGAAATCCATCCCGCAGGCCTGTGGCAAGGCCCTGCCTGATTTCACCTCCAAAGCATCTCAGCCTCGCAACAGCTTCCTGACAGGGGGCTGACCGGCCTGGCCTGCTCAGGGCACCGTCAGAGGGATAATTACGGGGAGGTTTCATGCCTGCAGGGCTCTGTGCCCGGAAAACACTGCTGGGGGGCAGACTGGCGCCCGCGGGACCGCAAGCAGGGCGTGAGCTAGGGCGCGGAGGGCGACGATGCTCGTACGATCGGACTCAGGGAGTGATGTAAAGATAAGCGTCTGCCTTGGCTCAATGCAGAGGGGCTTCAAGCGGGGTGAGCAGCCCTGCCCGCAGCTGGCCTCCAATAGAACCCAGGAGTCCTGGCTCCCAGCCCCCCCTCGCTCTAACCCCTAGACCCCACTGCCCTCCCAGAGCTGGGGAGAGAACCCAGGAGTCCTGGCTCCCAGTACCCTCTGCTCTAACCCACTAAACCCCACTGCCCTCCCAGAGCTGGGGAGAGAACCCAGGAGTCCTGGCTCCCAGTCCCCTCTGCTCTAACCCACTAGACCCCACTGCCCTCCCAGAGCTGGGGAAAGAACCCAGGAGTCCTGGCTCCCAGCCCCTGATGCTTTCACCACTAGACCCCACTCCCCTCCCAGAGCTGGGGAGAGAACCCAGGAGTCCTAGATCCCAGCCCCCCCTTGCTCTAACTCACTTGGCCCCATTCCCCTCCCAGAGCTAGGGATACAACCCAGGAGTCCTGGCTCATACCACACCCAACCCACTAGCCCCCACTCCCCTCCCAGAGCCAGGGATAGAACCCAGGAGTCCGGCCTCCCAACTCTAACCACTGGCTACCGCAGCTCGACATCAGTCTATTTTCACCTTACTCCAGAGGACTCGGTATTGGGGTCAGGGTGAGAGGCGATGCGTGTCAGCCAGAACGAAAAGCAATAATCACTAAAAACAACAATGAAACACGAGGTGGATTAAAACGGGCAGCCCCATTTCACCCCCCGTGACTCACCCCCTCCAAGCCAGGCGGCCCTGGCTGACTCATCAAACCAAGCCTTTAAATCTCCATGAGGATTAGTGGGATAGATCACACTCCCGTTCATCATAGGACGGCCTGGAGACCACTGCCCTGGGCGCCGCACAGACCCTCTGACTCACGGGGCTGCTGAGGTCCCAGCAGGGAGATGGGACTAGCCCCAGCTCGGGGAGGGGAGTGGGGTCTGGTGGTTAGAATGGGGGGAGCTGGGATCCAGGACTCCTGGGTTCTCTCCCCGGCTCTGGGAGGAGAGTGGGGGCTAGTGGTTAGAATGGGGGGAGCTGGGAGCCAGGACTCCTGGGTTCTATCCCCGGCTCTGGGAGGGGAGTGGGGGCTAGTGGTTAGAATAGGGGGGAGCTGGGAGCCAGGACTCCTGGGTTCTCTCCCCGGCTCTGGGAGGAGAGTGGGGGCTAGTGGTTAGAATGGGGGGAGCTGGGAGCCAGGACTCCTGGGTTCTATCCCTGGCTCTGGGAGGGGAGTGGGGGCTAGTGGTTAGAATGGGGGGAGCTGGGAGCCAGGACTCCTGGGTTCCATCCCCAGCTCTGGGAAGGGAGTCGGATCTAGTGGTTAGAGCAGGGGGAGCTGGGGGCCAGGACTCCTGGGTTCCATCCCCAGCTCTGGGAAGGGAGTGGGGTCAAGGGGTTAGAATCGGGGGAGCTGGGGGCCAGGACTCCAGGGTTCTATCCCCAGCTCAGGGAGGGGAGTGGGGTCTGGTGCGTTAGAGCGGGGGGGGGGCCTGCGAGAGGGCGGGAGAGCTGGCGGGTTAGCCCTCCCGGGGGCTGGGCACCGAGGTTAATTCTCTCTGCTCCCCGGTGCCGGAGCAATTCCCAACCATTGCAGTGCGGCTGCTGAGCCACAAGGGGGCAGCCAAGTCCCAGCCATGGGAGCAAGTGGCTAGCGGTGCGCTGAACAGGACGGGCTCCCTCCAAGCCTTAGTGTCCTCCGTGTCCCCCTCCCCTGGGGAGCTGGGCTGGGGGGCAGCCCCCTGGCCTGGGCAGGGGAAGAGTCTGGGGCTGAGGCTGAATCCATCCCTCAGTGAGCCAGCATTGATGGTTCCCCTGGCGCTGAGATGCAGCCGCCTCTGGGGTGGAGCAGCTGGGGAACAGCCGCACATAACACCGCACGGGGAGGGCTCCCCTGGTGCTGAGATGCAGCCGCCTCTGGGGTGGAGCAGGTGGGGAACAGCCGCACATAACACCGCACGGGGAGGGCTCCCCTGGTGCTGAGATGCAGCCGCCTCTGGGGTGGAGCAGGTGGGGAACAGCCGCACATAACACCGCACGGGGAGGGCTCCCCTGGCGCTGAGATGCAGCCGCCTCTGGGGTGGAGCAGCTGGGGAACAGCCGCACATAACACCGCACGGGGAGGGCTCCCCTGGTGCTGAGATGCAGCCGCCTCTGGGGTGGAGCAGCTGGGGAACAGCCGCACATAACACCGCACGGGGAGGGCTGAGATGCAGCCGCCTCTGTATTCCAGTCTGCAGTCTAGCTAGGACTCCTGGGTTCACACCCTAACCGCAAATGGCTTCTGTCCCGCACCATTAGGGCTATCAAAATGCATTTACGGAGGTATACGTGTGTTTATCTCAACCTGCGAGCCTGCCCGGGGCACAGCCATAAAAACAATAATAAAACAGTAATAAAACAATCAGCAACAGAAAACAAGTGGAAGCGTCGGAGAGACAAATTGTGTCTGTTTCCCTTGTGTGAGAGGCGTTAATGAGGTTACCGGGCGGGGAGGGGGAGCTGGGAGGCAGGACTCTTGGAGTCTAGTCGGCTGCCAAATTTCTCCATTAAAGTTTGCATTCTCGGCTCCTAGCCCCACCCCGCTCTAACTACTAGATCTACTCCCCTCCCAGAGCTGGGGATAGAACCTGGGAAGCCTGGCACCCAGCCCCCCCTGCTCTAACCACTAGACCCCACTCCCAGAGCTAGGGATAGAACCCAGGAGTCCTGGCTCCCCCACTTCTCCCCCACCAGATCCTAGAATCCTGCACAAGAGTATTGTTTTAATCTCGCTCCCTCCCGCCCTGCATTGTTTCTTGCATTTTTATCCTGCTCCCACTTGCACAAAACCTTAGCGCCCGCAAATCCCGCAAGAGGGACAGACTCCCCCATGCTACTAACAAAAAAAGTCGGCTCCTATATTATAGCTATAAACGGAATTCAGCCACGTTGTTTACCACGAAAAGAATAAAACGACTCTCGCTTAAACCATGGAAAACCTACTTTAACTCCTGTTGTAATAGAAGCGACAAAGGGTCCTGTGGCACCTTATAGACTAACAGAGGTATTGGAGCATAAGCTTTCGTGGGTGAATACCCGCTTCGTCGGATGCAGCTGTTGTAGACAAATCTCTTTCGATAACTCGCTTCCATTGAAGCATGAAAACTTTTATTTTAAAACGGAAAACGGGCTCGACGTTGCTGAAATTCTCTTTGTGACAAACTGATGAGAGATTTAGTGCTTTCCGGCGAATTCTCACAGCCTGGGGTTTTTGTGCCCACCCAATCCCGCCCGCAACAAAGTACACTTTACCTGCTCCCGCCACCGGGCTCGACTAGACCTAGGGTGACCAGATGTCTCAGTTTTATAGGGACAGTCCCGATTTTGGGGTCTTTTCCTCATATAGGCTCCTATTACCCCCCACCCTCTGTCCCGATTTTTCACACTTGCTGTCTGGTCACCCTAACTAGACCCCCCTCCCCTCCCAGCGCCAGGGCTTTTCCCGACTCCCAGTGTATGAAGTAGACCCCTGCCGGGATTGCCGGGGGGGGGGGGGTTAAATGCTACACGCCATTGAAATCATAATGAAATTAAAAGCCAGGGAATCGAGACGCTTTTCCAACAATTCCTAATACAGGTGGACCAAGCTGATCTGGAAATGTGACTTTTGGGGTTTGAAGGGTGTCGCTAACACGTGAAAGGTGTAGCAGAGATGGGCGCTCTTCCAGCCACACCCACACCCCAGGAGTGGAGGGTGGCAGTGGCCACATGGGTAAACTAAGGCACTGAGAGAAGGCTGCCTTGCCAGGGGCACGTGGTGAGTGAATGGGAGGGTATGGACTGGAAAGCAAGATTCTGGTCTCCAAAACCCACCTGTATTAACTACTGTACTCCTATCCCTGCCCTGGCTGGGACAGAACCCAGGAATCCTGGCTCCCAGCCCCCCTGCTCTAACCCACCAGACCCCACTCCCCTTACAGAGCCAGAACCCAGGAGTCCTGGCTCCCAGCCCCCCTGCTCTAACCCACCAGACCCCACTCCCCTTACAGAGCCAGGGACAGAACCCAGGAGTCCTGGCTCCCAGCCCCCCCTGCTCTAACCCACCAGACCCCACTCCCCTTACAGAGCCAGGGACAGAACCCAGGAGTCCTGGCTCCCAGCCCACCCTGCTCTAACCCACCAGACCCCACTCCCCTTACAGAGCCAGGGACAGAACCCAGGAGTCCTGGCTCCCAGCCCCCCCTGCTCTAACCCACCAGACCCCACTCCCCTTACAGAGCCAGAACCCAGGAGTCCTGGCTCCCAGCCCCCCTGCTCTAACCCACCAGACCCCACTCCCCTTACAGAGCCAGGGACAGAACCCAGGAGTCCTGGCTCCCAGCCCCCCCTGCTCTAACCCACCAGACCCCACTCCCCTTACAGAGCCAGAACCCAGGAGTCCTGGCTCCCAGCCCCCCTGCTCTAACCCACCAGACCCCACTCCCCTTACAGAGCCAGAGACAGAACCCAGGAGTCCTGGCTCCCAGTGCCCCCTGCTCTAACCCACCAGACCCCACTCCCCTTACAGAGCCAGACACAGAACCCAGGAGTCCTGGCTCCCAGCCCCCCCTGCTCTAACCCACCAGACCCCACTCCCCTTACAGAGCCAGAGACAGAACCCAGGAGTCCTGGCTCCCAGCGCCCCCTGCTCTAACCCACCAGACCCCACTCCCCTTACAGAGCCAGGGACAGAACCCAGGAGTCCTGGCTCCCAGACCCCCCTGCTCTAACCCACCAGACCCCACTCTCCTCGTAGAGCCAGGGACAGAATCCAGGAGTCCTTGGTTCCCAGACCCCTCTGCTCTAACCACTAGACCCCACTCCCCTCGCCGAGCTGGGAATAAATCATTGTAGTCAGTGGATCTAAAGTCCAAAGCAAGATGACAATAATTACTTTTAAAAACAGGCCCAAGATTAATAGAGCGGTTAGATTAATTTAGGAGGTGCCCAGATGTTAGTAACAGAGATAATTAGGTTATTTTTGATTATGGAGTGACAGATTAAATTGGATTGGATTAGAACAGGGATATTTCAGATTAGAGGAGATGAGATTAAATTGGGGTCATTTGGAATAGATAAAATTAGATCATGGAGGTAGAAATGGTCGAATGCAGATTAGATCGGGAAAGAGAGTCGAAGAGAGTTTAGTTTAAGAGAGAAGTAGCAAGTGGAAGATTATTTTAGTTAGAAATTAAATTAAAACTCAGTTAGAAGAGAAATAGATGGACAGTTTGCGTAGCAAATCTAACAGGACAGGAGCTAGGTGAATGAAGCACGGGGATAGTCGGAGAGATTGTATTAGATATTAGATTAGTAGACAGTCAGATGAGTTCCGGCTGGGTTAGATTTGATTTTCCGACGCTTACATCAGAGGTTTTGAAACTCAAATTAGAATACATTAAGAAAGCATCATATTTGATTAGATTTTCAGAGTGACATTAGATTAGATTAGATTAGATTATCAAGGGGTAATATTGTATTAGACTAGACTACACTAGATTAGATTAGACTAGTTTAATTTAGATTAGATTAGACTAGATTAATTTAGATTAGATTAGTTTAATTTAGATTAGATTAGACCAGTTTAATTTAGATTAGATAAAACTAGTTTAATTTATATTAGAGTAGATTAGATTAGGGGAGGCTCAAATTAGTGTAGATTAGGTATCCAGGGGTATTATTATATTAGATGAGATTAGGAGAGAGGCTTTTGATTAGAAAGTTCATATTAGGAGGGACAAGAATAGGAAATATCAGATTTAGGAGAGAAAGGTCAGGTTATCAGAGTGACGGGCAGAGAGATTAGGGCAGACGGATTAAATGAAATTTAGGTTAGGAGATTGGCAGGCAGATGGGAGGCAGTGGGTCACCTGCAGCCGTTGTCACTGACACAAAACTCACCTGGGGAGGCTTGAGTTACCCTCCTCAGGCAGCCAGGGTATCTCGGAGAAGCCGGCCCGCAGACGCCGGGCGGGGGCGGGAAGAGGAACTGGGCTAACTGCCAGGGCGGCATGCCAGGTGTGGGTGGAGTGAACAAAAGGAGCTGGGACCGGTCTAGGCACTGCCAGAGTGGTGGAAAAAACTGAGCCTTGAAGATCGAATAGGACCCTATCATTTCCAATCCACTCTCCTCAGCTCCCGTGGCAGCTGGAGGTCTCCTGGGAAGAGCAAGAGAGGTTTCAGAATGAAAGGATTTTGTCCAGGGCCTAGCCCCATGGGGTAGCAGTCCATCTCCAGCCATTGGAGGTGATACCACAACACAAAGAGTAAGACAGGAAGGCCCGAGCTCCTGAAATGTAACTCAAAATGTGTTCCTCCCAAGTGCATTTTGGTCGTTTGAGTTAAATAATAGCAATCACCATAATTATAGGTCAATGCCAGCTCATTAATAATCTCTAGCGTGGGTTATTCTTCGGTGTTCCACAAACCAGGTCACAAGCAACGAACCGGCGATCTTAGCTTCAAAACCGCCAAAGAGAGAGTTACAGAATCTGGTGGGAAAATAATAAAATGCAGAGATTGGCTTTATTTCCACCCTGGCTCAGACCCACGGGCCCATCTAGCCCAGTCTCCCGGCTGCTTTAGGAGCAGGTGGCCTGGTGGTTTAACCAAGAAAAAAACCTTTCACTGTCTGTTCCTGGGGGACAAACTGCAGCTACTGGCTGATTCCACCGCTGCCGATCGCAAGGCCTCTGGCCTACGCTGGGAGCGACCCACTGAGGCCACGGCCATCGGGGCCGGATTCTGATCCACGTGCACCCAGTGCAAATCCGGAGCAACCGCCACTGGTGCCAACGGCGTTAGAAATTGGGGTGTGGTGGGAGCAACGATCGGGGATCGATAGAAGCCAGGTGGGGGGTCGGATGGCCCAACCACCCAGACACCTGTTAATATACGAACCCTATTACTGGAATAAAATCCCAGCATGGAACATTCCCGGGTATCCGTCGGGGGCCCCAGTCTTGGGCGGGGTCTGCGCAGTGCCCAGCGCAATGGGAGGGGCGTGGGGTCTAGGGGTTAGAGCAGGGGAGGGCTGGGAGCCAGGACTCCTGGGTTCTCTCCCCAGCTCTGGGAGGGGAGTGGGGTCTAGGGGTTAGAGCAGGGGAGGACTGGGACCCCGGACTCCTGGGTTCTCTCCCGAGCTCTGGGAGGGGAGTGGGGTCTAGGGGTTAGAGCAGGGGTGGGACTGGGAGCCAGGACTCCTGGGTTCTCTCCCCAGCTCTGGGAGGGGAGTGGGGTCTAGGGGTTAGAGCAGGGGTGGGACTGGGAGCCAGGACTCCTGGGTTCTATCCCAGCTGTGGGAGGGGAGTGGGGTCTAGGGGTTAGAGCAGGGGGGGGCTGGGAGCCAGGACTCCTGGGTTCTATCCCAGCTGTGGGAGGGGAGTGGGGACTAGTGGATTAGAGCAGGGTGGGGGTGGTGCTAGGAGCCAGGACTCCTGGGTTCTGCCACACACAGGTTGGAGCAGAGCTTGGGATCCTCTCCTGGAACGAGTTGGGCCGCTTTGGTTCCCCGCCCTGCTCGTCTGGGTATATAGGAGCCCCGAGTCCCAGAGGGAACCCCGCAGCTGTTCGTCGGCTCCCTGGCAGGAGAGGCTCGGCGTGTACCCTTCAGGAGTGGCATGGGGAAGGGGCGAGGAGCTGCCCAGAGGGGATGGGCGATGGGCTGGGGGGCGCTGCGGCTCCTCGTCTTGGCCGGGCTGACCGGGACGGCTGCCAGCCTGTTGGATTTCTCCCGTAAAGGCTGCAATGAGACGGAATCGCTCTCCAGAGGTGAGAGTCAGGGCTCGGGGAGGGGATTGTAATGGGTTAGAGTGGGGGGGCTGGGAGCCAGGACTCCTGGGTTCTCACCCTGGCACTGGCAGGGGAGCGGGGTATAGTGGTTAGAGCCGGGGAGGGGGGGGAGGGCTGGGGTCAGGCCTCATGGGCTCTGACCTGAGCAGGGGAGTTTAGTGGGTCAGAGCAGGGGGGGTTGGGAGCCAGGACTCCTGGGTTCTCTCCCTGGCTCTGGTAGTGACTCACCGCCGTCTGCCCTCAGCGTGTGGGTGTCTGCCCATCACCTCTCCTCCTTGGGACCTGGGCGTCAGCCCCACACAGGGAGCAGGCGCTTGTGGGGCTGGGAAAGCCAAGGGGCCCCGAATGGGGTCAGTCACAGAGTCCAGCCTGAACCCCCTCCCCGCCCCCTTGGCCTTACAATCTGCCTCCCCCCTCCTCCTCATTAGGGGCCTGAGGGCAGGGGAGCGGGTAGACAGGGGATCAGGTAGTTGCAGCTTCCCTGGGGCCCCCGGCCTGCCAAATTCGCTCCTGTGGCAGTTCAGACCACGGAGATGGAGGCCAGGAAACTTTCAGTTTAACTTAGACCCAGGTTGGGAAATCCTGGACCTGCCCCCCTGGCTGGGAGGGCCTGTAGTAGATGAAACTAATGGCTCCATCTAGCCTTGTATCCGTCCCACGGGCCCTTCTAGTCTGGTATTCTGTCTGCAGCTGCTGTCACCCCTGCCGGAAAGGTCTACGGTCCCCTGCAGGAGGCAGCTGTGGGTCCCCCCGCCCCATGGAGGAGTTTGCTTCGCACCCATATTAGCCAGCGGTTGTGTCATGCCCGGCCTCAAGAAGGCAGGTGTTCCTTCAGCTCTCAATGGCTTCTGAGCAGAGAGCCGGGCTGATTTAGGCCACTCTATGCCTCCGTTTCCCCTCCCGCCCTCTGTCTCTCGTCTTTATTCGGACCAGCAGCTCTGTGCGTCTGGGCAGGGCCCGGCACAATGCGGGCCCCAATCTCGGTCGGGGCTGGGGGGGGGGTCTATGCAGCGCCTGGCTCGACGGATCTATCGGCTACCGTGAAACTAATTTATTGTACCACCCTCCGTGGGAGATGAGTGCTGATTTCACGTGTGGCACGAGGTAGATCCTGGGTAGCTAAAAAACACAGCCTGAAGCGATGTGAATAGGGGTGGGACTGACCAATGGCAATAAAGCTTAATGTAGAGCTCAATTAACCTGCGGATCGCCCTGCTGCCGGACGCGACGGGGGTCCCACGTTTTCCCAGGATTCTAGCCAAAGTGCGGGATATCTGGAGGCAGGAGAGACATTTCCGTACACCATTAAAGGCACTAGGACAGTGTTTCTCAAACCGGGGGTCCTGACCCAAAAGGGGGTCCCAAGGCTGTTGTAAGAAGGAGTTGCAAGATCACAGAAATGTTATAGGGTTTCCAAACGTCCAGGTTTTCCCGGACATGACCCTTTTTTCTGGTCCTTGCTCGCCCTTTTCCCTTGCCTTCAGAGCCGGGTGGCCGGCAAGCAGCAGCTGCTGGCTGGGAGCCCAGCTCTGAAGGCAGCGCGGTTGCCAGCAGCAGCGCAGAACTAGAAGTGGCCTGGTGTAGTTACTTAGCTCTGCAGGGATCTGCCCGGATGCCGCGAAAACTATGTCCGGTACCAAGAGTGTGTGTGGTGCGGGGGGAGGGAGGGGGTCATCACCACCTGAAATAGTTTCAAAGGAGGGGGGGGCAGCAAAAAATGTTGGAGAACCCCTGGCCTAGGGCCTATAGACTGGCCTACAAACGCCATACCTCAGAGGAGAAGCCCGTGTCAAACTTGGGAAGTTTAAGGAAAATATTTGCCCATGATCTGCTCCCAATTGGCAGGATTGGGGGGGATGGGGGGAAATAGCTCAGTGGTTTGAGCACTGGCCTGCTAAACCCAGGGTTGTGAGTTCAATCCTTGAGGGGGCCATTTAGGGATCTGGGGCAAAAATTGGGGATTGGTCCTGCTTTGAGCAGGGGGTTGGACTAGATGACCTCCTAAGGTCCCTTCCAACCTTGATATTCTATGATACTGGGCTAGATGGGCCCATGGGTCTGATCTCTCTTACCTGCTCTCTGATCTCTTTCAGTTCCCAGGACCCACATGACCCGGTCCAATAGAGGTGAGTTTCTGGTCCCTCCCTCCGCATTGGTAACCTACAGCTGGGGTTACCCGGGCAACTGGCTCCCGGCAGCCAATCGGAGTGGGGATCTGTCTGGTTCTGCAGTGGGGAACAGATCCAGCCAGGGCCCAATGTGTGGCTGGTTCGAGACCTGCCTAGGGCAGAGGTGTGGGGATGAGCCCCAGATGTCCCCAGCTGTTTTCTGCTGGCTTTAGCAATCCCCCCAACCTGTCTGAGCATCCCCCCCCACACTCCTTCTCCCCAGTATGTGGCCGCCCCAGAGCACAGTACCGGAACGTGGGGGGTGAGGATTCGATGGAGGGCGAGTGGCCCTGGCAGGCAAGTCTGCTCTGGTACGACAAACACATGTGCGGGGGATCCCTCATCTCCAACCAGTGGGTGGTGACGGCAGCTCATTGCTTCAAACGGTGAGTGTCAACGTCCCTTGATCCCGACCCGCCGCCCCCTGCTGTCCCAGTCCTGGGCTCCTCGCACCCCCAACGCTGCCGGTGCCCCTCAATCCTGGCCCGCAGCCTCCCCACCCAAACCCCCTCTCTCTTCTGACTCCTCTCTCTGCTCTTAGGAGTATGGACACCTCCAACTACAAGGTGCTACTGGGAGTCAACAAGTTGGCCAACAGTCAACCTCACAAGCTGTCCTTGGGCGTGAGACGCATCATCCGCCACCCGAAATACTCAGGGGAATCCTCCAGCGGGGATATAGCCTTGGTGGAGCTGGAGAGACCCATCCAATTCACCGACTATATCCTCCCCATCTGCCTCCCAACAGCCTCTGTCCAGTTCCCAGCAGGCATGAAATGTTGGGTGACGGGCTGGGGCAACATCCGGGAAGGTGGTAGGTGTCTTTGGGAGCTGAGATCATGGCTGGGGACAGAGAGACTAGGAAAGCGGTGGGCTCGAGGGGAGTCAGCAGTTGGGGTGATGGACACAGAGGAAGGGGTGGTTATTTAGCGGGTTCGGGATTCGGAATTTCTTTTCCAGAGATGATTCATGGTGGGAAACGGTCTACGAAGAAGAACTTTGTGGGGGGATTCGAAAAGGGGGAAAGCGGGGAACCGGTCAACAAAACCGGCTCCCGAGAAACAAAACACAGAAACCGATGAACGCAATTGATAAAGAAAACCTAACGACAAAACACGATAAATGACCAACCTAGAAGCAAAACCAATAAACGATAAAAGGCGCACAACACCACAATAAACGATAAACAGAAGATGATAAACGAAACTGATAAACAAACCTGAGAAATGATAAAAGGAATACAACAAACAAAACCAATAAACAAAACCTGATCAGTGATAAAACAAACATGACAAAGGAAACTCAATAAACACTACCTGACCAGTAAAACACCATCAACAATAAATGAAACACAAGAAACAAAACATGATAAAAGTGGAAGGTGATAGAAGGAAACCCAATAAGCAAAACCCAATCAATGATAAGTGATATGCGATAAATGAGAAACAAACAATAAGTGAAATACAACAAACAATAAATGAACTAAGATAAACAAACCACAGTAAACTACAAATGAAACAAGATAAACGACAAATGAAATAAAATAAATGAAACATGTTCAACAATCGATGAAACATAATGAACAAAGACATGAAAATGCAAGCCCAATAAATGAAACCTGATAAACAAAACACCAAACCCAATAAACAATGCCCAATAAATGAAACAGGAAAACTGATAATGGAAAAACAAAACCCGATAAAAAAATCTGATAACTAGCCTTAGTAGAATTTTTTTTTTTTATCATTTCAACAGATTTGTTTTTATGCATTTTTTTCCTATTTTTATCAATGTAAATTTTCATAGTTGCACAAAATTATGAGTTTTAGGCATCTTTTTATTTTTATCCATTTAAACGTTCAATTGTGGGAAATTATGGGGCGCCATCAGACAACAGGGTGTGTCAGACAATAATTATTTAATGACTGTAGACATTGATTTTAAACAGTGAAAGCTTTATAACTGCTAACACAAATTGTCAAAATCACGTCAAAATATACAAAGTAAATAGCCTTAAATCAAACTCTTATAAGTTCTCAAGCAGCATTTTTCTTACTTTGGCTATGTGTAAATTTCTGTTATGATCAATGGAAATATTTTTTCATCAGTTTGTGTGTGTGTGTATTTGGTGAAACTGATGTTTACCAACATTTACTGATAAAAATCTAATCCTTCCAAGTCTACTGATAACAGAAACACGAAACCTGACAAACAAGATTCGATAAATGGAACATGAAACCCAATAAACAATGCCGATAATGGAAAAGTGAAACCCAGTAAACAATATCCAATAATGGCAACATAAAACCAGATGAATAATACCAGATAATAGAAACCAATAAGCAATACCCAATAACGGAAATGCAAAACCCAATGAATAATACCCAATAAATGTAGCATGAAACCCGATAAATGATATTGATAATGGAAACGAAAAACCCAGTGAACAATATCCAATAATAGCAACACGAAACCTGATGAATACTACCCAATAATGGAAACCAATAAACAATAACTGATAACAGAAATGTGAAACCTGACAAATAATACCCGATCATGCCAACATAAAACCCGATAAACAATACCCAATAAATAATACATGAAACAACCCAAAACCTGAGAAACAAAATCCCTGAAATTAAATGTGAGACATGAAACCCAGACCCTAGTAAAGCAAACTCACCAAGCAAAACACGAAAACAGGTAAATGAAACCAGAAACCCAGCAAATGAAAAAAACTGATAAGCCAAACTGCAAACCTGATCAATGAAACCCAACCAAAGAAACGATAGCTGATAAATGAAACCCAACCACCAACAAAAACCAAACCTCCCAAAACAGAGCCTGATCATTTGAAACTGACCTCCCTCACGACCAAAAAAACGGTTAAACACATCTTGGGTGATGAAAACTTAAACCTGTTCAACAACAATTCAAACGATGAATGTCCACCGTTGAGTCCAGAGAGATTCCCCTTGACTGAACAAGGCCCATCACAGATGTTCCCATGGGGACTGTGTGATGGCACCCAACATGGACAATTGCTCTGGACAAGAGGGGAAATTCTCTGATCTCCCCCTCGTCCTCCACTCCCTCTGGAATCGATGGCTCTGCTTCAAAGCCATCTGGGGCCCTCATCGTTGTCTCTGGCTCTCCTTCCCAGAGGACCTGCCAGCTCCGCAGACCCTCCAGAAGCTTCAGGTGCCCATTATAGACCAGAAGACCTGCAGGGATCTCTACAACACAGTGCCGGGGGGGAAGTTCCCGCCCAAGTCCATCCAGAACGACATGATGTGCGCCGGGTATGCTGAGGGCATGAAGGATACATGCAAGGTGAGTGTCCCCTGGGCAGGGAAGGCGGAGTCCTGACACCCTCCGTGGGTCAGACCCATGCACCCATCTAGCCCGGTATCCTTTCCCCTCCAGGCTGTCCCGGCTCAGATCCATGGGCCCATCTAGCCCGGTATCCTTCCTCTCACCCTGGGTCAGACCCATGGGACCATCTAGCCCGGTATCCTTTCCCCTCCAGGCTGTCCCAGCTCAGATCCATGGGCCCATCTAGCCCGGTATCCTTCCTCTCACCCTGGGTCAGACCCATGGGACCATCTAGACCGGTACCCTGCTCCCTCCCTGCTGTCCCGGCTCAGATCCATGGGCCCATCTAGCCTGGTATCCTGCCTCTCACCCTGGTCAGACCCATGGGCCCATCTAGTCCAGTACCCTGCTCCCTCCCTGCTGTCCCGGCTCAGATCCATGGGCCCATCTAGCCCGGTATCCCGCCCCTTCTCTGCTAGCCCATCTAGCCGGGTGTTCCATTTAGCCCGATTCCCTCCAGCAGGGGGCAGTGCTGCTCACACACACTCACACCAGGCCCCGATCCCCAGCGCCGCTCTCACGCCCCTTCCGACACCCCCCGTCTCTGCCTCCGCCCCACAGGGGGACTCCGGCGGCCCGCTGGTCTGCAAGGCGTCCCGGGAGTGGCTGCTGGCCGGGATCGTCAGCTGGGGCGAAGGCTGCGCCATCAAGAACCGCCCCGGGGTCTACAGCCGCCTCACCTCCTACCAGGCCTGGATCCACAGCCACGTCCCCGACATCGAATTTGTGTCAGCTGAAAAGGCGGGGGACGTGCCCGGGAACGCCGGGGCTGGCTGGGCGGCGAGGACCGGCATGACCACCTGTCTGCTGCTCGTGGGCCTGCTCCTCATGGAGGTCTAGAAAGGGCCACCGGGTGGGAGGGGCGGCTGGGCCGTCCCCCCTTCTGTCCCAGGTGGGATCTGTCGGCGCCACCCCATGCACAGACCTCCTGGGGCTGGCATGCACCCCTGTCTCGCTCGCTCACACCCACCGGGAGGGGGGAGGAGGGGCAGTGTGAGCGAACTCAGCGTCTGTCTGCCCATCCTTCTGCAGCCGTCCACAGCCCAACTTTCTCATCTGTCTGACCCAAGCCTTATGTATTGATCTGTCTGTCTCCGGAGTCACTGACTTTCCGTCTGTCGGCCTCTCTACCCACCCCTGCTCGGTCTGTCTGCCTATCCCCCTACACACGCCTCCAGCCCGCCATCCCTAATCTCAGGGATGCAACCACCTCCCGCGAGCGCCCCCTGCTGGTTGGGTGTGTCTGCGTCCTTTCAGGTCTGGTGACCCCCTTTGGTGGCTCTCCGGTGGGTCTCTCAGCGGCTCAGCCCTCCGGCCGACTCGCACACACTGTCTGCATGTGAAGCAGAACGGACCCCTTCCAGGGCGTACAGTCCACCAGGGCTATCTCAGTACCCTCTCTCTAGCCCTCCCTGGGCTCAGTCTTTAAGTAGCCCTGGCCCTGGAAACACTATCTTCCGGTGGCCCTCCAGCTGGGCTCAGTCCTTACTCAGTCCTAGCAGCCAGCCAGGAGCCTCTCGCTGCCCTGGTCCCTGCCCCCACTTAGCTGTCTGGGGCCCTGCTGCTCTTCCAGCCAGGCTCGCGGTCCTTTCTTCTCCAGCTCCAAGCAGCCACTGACTGCTAGTGCTCCTCTGCAGCTCCTTTTATATGGCCCTCCTGGTGCCTGATTAGCCGTTCTAGCGGCCCCTCCTATTGGCTGCTTCCTCACAACCATTCTAGGCCACTTGGAGGACCTCTCCACTGCTCCTTTCCTGGGATGGGTGGGGCAGGAGCCTGAGGCCTCCAGCAGGGGCCTTTCGGACCAGTCCACCCCATCACATTATCTATCTAATCTATCTATCCCCATACAACACCTTCTATCTCTCTCTCTCTCTCTCTCTCTATCCCAATCCATCTATTTATCTATCTATCCCCATAAACCCCATCCATCTATCTATCAATCAATCTCCATCCACCCCTATCATCTATCTATCTCTATACCCCCCTCTATCTATTTATCTATCTATCCCCATACACCCTCTTTATCTATCTATCTATCCTCATACACCCTCTCTATCTCTCTATTTCTCTATCCCCATCCACCTCATCCATCTATCTATCCCCATACACCCCATCCATCTATCAATCTATCTATCTCCAGACACCCCCTCTATCTATCTATCTCCAGACACCCCCTCTATCTATCTATCTCCATGCACCCTCCTCTAGCTATCAATCAATCCTATGCATCCCATGTATATATCTATCCATCCATCCCCATGCACCTCCTCTATCATCCCCATACACCCCTCCATCCATCCATTCCTACATATGCCCCTCTGTCTGTCTGTCTATCGATCTATCCATACATCCCCATACACCCACTTCTATCTATCTATCCCCATACAACCCCTTCTATCTATCTATCTGCACTACCAAGACAGAGATCTGACAATATAAACCCAGTGTAGATGAGATTCCATATTTTTTATTTTTGGAAGGGCTTGGTAGTTTTTTATTTCCCCCTCAGAATGTATCAATAACGATAAATAAAAAAACCTGCCCTGGAGAATTTAAAATCAGTGGCTGATTCACCCTGCCACCACTAGGCTAAGATAAAAACCAGTCAGCCTACCGAGACTCGGCCTAGGAAAGTGAAATTGGCTACACTTGTCAATCCACGGGAGAGTTGTGTTGGGTGAGAAATGAGATCAGCTCCAATTAGATGGAAAAATTTCTGATGGAATATTTTTCAGTTGGGAAATGTCGACTCATTAATATCTAAATATTCCATGAGGACAGGTCAATTTCAAGGAAATTTCATTTCAAAATCAAAAAGCTAATCTCAATTTTTCATTTCAAAATTACATTTTGCTTTAAATGGATTTTATTTTCTATTCTGTTCTAAATCATAGGCTAGAAAATAAAATTAAAAAATATAAAAGCGGAAATAATATACAGTAAAATACAGTAGAAGATGAAGAGATGACAAGAGAAGAAAAGACAAAGAAATGTTCTGATTTTTCATTTTGAAAGGACTTTTTATTTTGAAATTGATTTGACTTTCTATTCTATTATAAATGATAATGGAATTGAATAGACTAACATAAAATAAAATACAAGATCAAGAAATGAAAAGTCAAACCCCATTTGAAACATTTGACAAGAAAAGCAAAGTTGAAATTGAAATTAAATATTGCAATTTTTCCTTTTCAAATGTATTTTATTTTATAATCTATTATCAATTGAGTAGACTAGAAATATATCTATATATCTATATCTATATCTATATTATATCTATATCTATATATCTATATCTATATTCATATATATCTATATCTATATATAGATATAGATATATATGAAATAATATAAAATAAAATATAGGATGAAGAAATGACAAGAAAAGCGAAGTTAAAATTAAAATGAAACTTTATGATACTTTGTTTTGAAATGTATTGTGTTTCATAGTCTACATAGGAGAATATATAAGATACTATACCACACACACACACACACACACACACAGAGAGAGAGAGAGTTTCTCTTGATCTTGTATTTTATTTTGAAATAAAGAGATGAAAAGAAAAGTTGATATCGGAATGGAACATTTTGATCAGATTGAAAAGTTTTGACTTTTCATTTCAAAATGTATTTTAGCTTATAAATTATAAAATAAAAGGACCAATCACATACAGAAAAGTGGAAATCAAAACAAAAATGTTTGGATCAGAACAATACATTCCATTTTTTTTACATTTTGAAATGACGTTTCAGTTTGAAATTTATTTTATATGCTACATTATAGCAAAGAAAAACATAATATGAAAAGAGGAAGAACATAAACTGAAATTTTAAAAAAATCAAATTCAAAATTTGAATTTTTCAAAAATGTTGTTTCATGGAAACTTAAAATGTTGGGGGGATTCATTCTGAATCAGAAAGGATTTAGGATCAAGGATTTCCAGATCTGGAACAGCTTTTCCACCAGGGGCAGATTTAAGGGGACCACTGAATTTTCGGATCTTTTCTCTCGTTAAAATACTCTCTGACTTTAACTTGCAATACAGTTTATGCTTTTGTTCTCATTGAACATTCACAGAAAGGGGTGGCAGGAGCCCAGTGTCTAGTGGTTACAGCACAGAGTCTGGAGCCAGGACGCCTGGGTTCATTTTCCAGCTCTGGAAATGCAGTGGGATCCAGGACCTAGTGGAAGGCAGGCTGGGAGCCAGGACTCCTGGGTTCTATCCTGGCCCTCGGAGGGGAGGGCTGGGAACCAGGACTCCTATGTTCGGTTCCCAGCTCTGGGAGGGGAGTGGGGCCTAGGAGGTTAGAGCAGGGGGCCTGGGAGCCAGGACTCCTGTGTTCTATGTCTGCCTTTTAGAGGGGAGTAGCGGTTAGAGGTGGTAGGATTGGAGTCAGGACTCCTAGGTTCTATTCCCAGCTCAGTGAGGGGAGTGGGTCTAATGGGAGGGGGGGGTTGCATTCTGATCCCAGCTCTGCCACCGGTTTACAATGTGACCTTGGGCCAGTCAATTAGCTTCCCTCAGTTCTCCCCACCCATCTGTCAAACAGAGCTTGTAAAACATTCCTACCTCACCGAGGGAGGCTGTGAGAAGTTACAAAGGAAGGGGTTGTGGTCAGTCTAGGGGTAAGGAATTAACACACACACACACACACACACACCCCTTTTCAGACATACACAGACACACCACTGGGGGGGCGTCAATTCTGCCCTTGATGTGATGCCGCTTTCCACATCTATTGTTAATAAAAAGTCTTTGGTGCAAAAATGAATTGAAGTTGTGTCTATTCACAATCCAGGGGTGGGAGGAGTGGGAGGAATAAGGGGTGTGGCTCTCCTTAGCTCCTCCCACAACATAAGCCCCGCCCACTTGGGATTTCAAAACAGGTGGGTCCCTATACAATACAAGTCTCCTTTTTTTGTTCTAATGGATTTTTTGAAAAGCGGGGTGGGGGGGATGGGTTGAACCGAAAAACTAGGTTTTAGAAGTTTTTAGTGGATCGAAAATGCAAAAAAAAAAATCCATTTGGGGTTAAATGAAATGTTTCATTTCAAAAAAACTGAAACATTTCAACTGTTTTTTTAAACATGTTGGGGTTTTTTCAAAGTTAAATGACAAGGAAGCTTGAACAAAGAAGTCATTGCAAACTGAAAAAATTCAAAATGTTTCAACCGCTTTGAAACATTTTTAATTTTTTACATGTCAGTTGAAGAAACTCTCAAAATGCCATGTTGTTTTGAAGCAAAAAACACCCAAATCTTGCAACCACTTTGCAATACTGCTGATGTTTCTTTAAAATAAATTATAGTCTTTTTGAACCAAAAAAAAATCAAACCTTTTCAATGTTTTTAAACCTTTGTAATGGTTTTCCTAATAAAACAAAGGGAAATCTCAAAATGAAAAATCAAAACATTTTTTTCTGACTTTGTTTTGATAAAAGAAAGTTAGCAAAGCCAACACAAATTCACAAAACATTTCTTTTTTTTTTCTGGCTCAACCGTTTTGGTTGAAAAAATTCCCCTCAGTTCCAATTGCGTTTATCATTAGACTTCAGAATTAACACACACACACAATATAGGGTTAGCAGAACACACATCTTTTGGGGCTATCATGCCAGGCTCTCTGCAGACTCAGGCAGATGCCCCCATTTCAGTTCCAACCCAGGCCTGATGACATTATCATCATTATGTTTCAGAGTTAACACTCCATTGAGCCCATCACATTCCATCTGTTAGCCAACCATTTGTTCAGGCTGTCTGCAGACTCAGACACACAGATGGCACCGCATTGGTTACACATTGATCTGAGGAGCCCTGATCTTAGTTGGGGTGGGTCTGTACACCCCTAAACACAACAAAAGACCCGATTGCGCCTGAAACGATTGGTGACTCTGGAGGCTACCATCCCACAGATAACACATCACGCAGTCCCTATTTTTGCAACCTCATGCATTTGCAAATCACTGACTGCCCACGCTCCGCTTTTGTTGCACAAAAGAACGTATATAAACCTCCGAAGCTCAGCAACAATTAGGTGACACAGGAGGTGTTGTTGACGGATGTGACAACGGGTGAGGCACCGCCAGGACTCAGTTGCAACCTGTGCAGATCGCGACGGGAGATAACTTGGGATCTGGCCATACCGGTTGGATGAGAATCCCGGTGGCCAGCTTCTGGTTTTCCAGGCTGCCTCCATCTTCGAACTGGCCTGAAATTGGAGCCAAAATTCCTGTCCCCTTAAGAAGAATCCCAGATGGAAAGATTGAAGAGGTCATGATGGACGAGGCACTCAGCGTGACGCTCAAAGGGCTTATGCGGTGGTTTTACCTCTGGACCGGTGAGATCGATACTGGAACACTGCGTCCGCTTCTGGCAGGCACATGTTAAAAAAAATCAGAGAGGAGCCAGAAAAATGATCCGAGGGCTAGAGAAAATAATGGGAAGCTTACAGAGCTCGGTCTGTTTGACTCGCAGGGGCGGTGCCTGGATTCGGGTGGAGCAGTGAAACACACACACACACATCTGAGCATCCACGCGGCACGGTCAAATGCACCGCATTCTCCGCCGCGCTCCCGGGCCGCTGAGCTTGGTGGCAACGTGGTGGCGGCCACTGCTGAGTTCGCTAGCCGGCTGGCTTTTATGGCAGCCAAGGGGTGAGAAAACAGGGTGACACATTTGTACCCACACACACACTTCCCGGGGGTACCCAGGGCTAGCTCTTCACCACCTGCCCACTGGGGTTCAGCCCAGGAACACCAGAAGCTCCCTAGCCAGCGCCCAAACCGTGGCCCCGCTGCCCGGTCCACCCCTCACCCCTACCCTCTCTCCGGCTCTTCCCCCGAGACCCTACCCCTGCTCTGCCTCTCCCGGGATGCCCCGCCCCTGCTCCGCCTCTTCCCCCGAGGCCCTGCCCCCTGCTCATGCCTCTCCGCCCCTTCCTCCCATCACTCGCCTTTAAGGAAGATAAAAAGTGATGGGTCCATGGTCCCCCACCCCCCATTCTGGGACCCCTGGTTTAGGTAATACAAGCACGGCCGTCTAGGCCTCCGCAGGCCCCCGCTCTCGCTGTCTGGATTAGCAGCAGGCCCGCGCCAGGCCTTGAGCATCTCCCCGGTCCGCTGGAGGCTCGTAGCATTTGCAGAGATCTGCTTCCCAGGGTGCCCCAGTTCCAGCTTAGCACGCGGCACCTAGAGAGGCTGATCGCGGCCGCCGGGCAGTGCGCACGGCACAGAGACCCGAGGGACAGCAAGGAGAAGCGTTGGAGACGAACGGCTGCCTGCGTGGAAAAGGAAGCCCGAACCTGCAGGGTAGAGCCTCGACTTAGTGGACAAGATACTCTCCTGTCTAGCTAAATATTGCCCAGCCAAAGACCCTGACAGCGATTTACAGCCACCTCCGGCCACAAGGCAAACGCACAGTCAACGTGCTACCTAGGTGAAGGATCCCGCCGGTCCCTTTGCCCCAGAACAACCCGTTGTCCTTATTCCCAAACCCGGCGCCCAGTGCTTCATTTGTGCCAGGGCTGAGCCCCGGCACCTCTGGGCCCGGCGGTTCAGAGCCCGGCACCTCCGGGCCCGGCCGTTCAGAGCCCGGCACCTCCGGGCCCGGCCGTTCAGAGCCCGGCACCTCCGGGCCTGGAGGTTCAGAGCCCGGCACCTCCGGGCCCGGCGGTTCAGAGCCCGGCACCTCCGGGCCCGGCCGTTCAGAGCCCGGCACCTCCGGGCCCGGCCGTTCAGAGCCCGGCACCTCCGGGCCCGGCGGTTCAGAGCCCGGCACCTCCGGGCCTGGCGGTTCAGAGCCCCGGCACCTCTGGGCCCGGCGGTTCAGAGCCCCGGCACCTCTGGGCCCGGCGGTTCAGAGCCCCGGCACCTCTGGGCCTGGCCGTTCAGAGCCCCGGCACCTCTGGGCCCGGCCGTTCAGAGCCCCGGCACCTCTGGGCCCGGCGGTTCAGAGCCCCGGCACCTCTGGGCCCGGCCGTTCAGAGCCCGGCACCTCCGGGCCCGGCCGTTCAGAGCCCGGCACCTCCGGGCCTGGAGGTTCAGAGCCCGGCACCTCCGGGCCCGGCGGTTCAGAGCCCGGCACCTCCGGGCCCGGCCGTTCAGAGCCCGGCACCTCCGGGCCCGGCCGTTCAGAGCCCGGCACCTCCGGGCCTGGAGGTTCAGAGCCCGGCACCTCCGGGCCTGGCGGTTCAGAGCCCCGGCACCTCTGGGCCCGGCGGTTCAGAGCCCCGGCACCTCTGGGCCCGGCGGTTCAGAGCCCCGGCACCTCTGGGCCTGGCCGTTCAGAGCCCCGGCACCTCTGGGCCTGGCCGTTCAGAGCCCCGGCACCTCTGGGCCTGACCGTTCAGAGCCCGGCACCTCTGGGCCCGGCGGTTCAGAGCCCCGGCACCTCCAGGCCTGGCGGTTCAGAGCCCGGCACCTCTGGGCCCGGCCATTCAGAGCCCGGCACCTCTGGGCCCGGCCGTTCAGAGCCCCGGCACCTCTGGGCCCGGCCGTTCAGAGCCCCGGCACCTCTGGGCCCGGCCGTTCAGAGCCCGGCACCTCTGGGCCCGGCCGTTCAGAGCCCGGCACCTCTGGGCCCGGCCGTTCAGAGCCCGGCACCTCTGGGCCTGGCCGTTCAGAGCCCGGCACCTCTGGGCCTGGCCGTTCAGAGCCCGGCACCTCCAGGCCTGGCGGTTCAGAGCCCGGCACCTCTTTCATTACAAATTAAGCCCCGTCAGCACCCCCTCCCTGCTGATTGCAAAATGTACAAGAAAGGAACTCTGCAGGAAAGCCCAATCTCTTGCTCAACGCTGGGCTGGTGATGGGGTGCCCATCCCACGTCCGCCCTGAAGGGGATCAGGAGGCCCAGAAGAGGCCGATTAACCTTCGCAGTTGCCCCTAAAGTGAGGCTCAGGGGGGGTTAGAAATGTGGAAATGCTGACACAGCCCAGCTGGGGGAGAAGCTGGGAAAGGGTTATAAATAGAGGACGTTTGCAGCAGCCTGGGGGAGAGGCTGAGAGAAGAGAGGAGAAAACCCCCGGGGAGCCGTGGGGAAAGGAAGCATGAGAAGACGCCCAGAGAAACACCAGCCAGGAAGGGGGCTGCCCAGACACACAGGAGTCGGCCGGAGGGTTGAGTCGGGAATAGGGGGCGCTGTGACGCACGGGACGAGCGCGCACCGCGGCGGCGGAGTGGCCGCCAGCAGGGGGCGCCGTGCGCGAAGGAAGCCGCCACACCACGCCTGGCCAGGAGGAGGCGCTCTCGCGACGGGGCTGCGTGGCGAGACGGACAATACACTTCACACGAGCGAGCAGGCGGAGAACGTTACCGCCCCCAGCCTGAGAGAAACCTGTCCCAGGCCTCGGCACCTCCTGCCTCAACCTTCCGGCTTTAAGAACCGAATTTGCAGCGCCGATACAAACACAACTCCGTCGATATCCTCCATCCACCCAGTTCGCAAGGATTGTGATTGCCAGCGGGCTACCGGCTCTCGGCAGAGACCTCACATGCCCCCCGCTTTGTGGAACTAATATTCAGACATCCGACCTAGGGGATCCCTGGAAAATCCTATGCCCCCTTGCCCTTTGCCAGTTGGCGGCCAGCGGTCACACGGGTGATCAGCCATTAGACCAAACCCTGATGGGCTGATGCCCCATCCTTTCATGGCTTCCTAGCCAGCCTGGAAGCCTATCTGGAAAATGCGTTAGCCCAACGCAAGTTACAGGGTTCAATAGAAGGGGAGGCGGGAGAAATGTTCGGGCCCATGAACTGTGACCAGCCCCTTCTGGCCTTAACTAGCAAGGATTCAGCTTTCTCCCCGTGCTTTGGTCCTCCGACCAGAGTCCTGGCAGCCCTAGCAAATTCATCACACCGATGCTTCCCTCCCGGGCTGGGGTGTCCCTTTGCTCCAGCCGGTCCCTAGAGGGCAGTATTGAGAAGCGATGGCATATTGGCTCCATGAACAGGCTTCTGAGTGCAATTTCTGAGTCACCTTGTCCAAAGCGGTGGCCTCTTGGTCTCAAAAGAGCACAAAGCGCCGGTCATCGAGCGAAAGGGGGAAGAGAGCATGCAGACGCCCATGCTTGGGTTATAAACTCTTCGGGCCAGGGGCTGTCCTTCCATTCTGCGTTTGCACCAGCCTGGGAAACTGGTTAACGCCGCTTCCCGGGATCTGTTTGATGACACCGCATTTAACAGGGATAGGAGTATGATCCCAGAGACCCCGGCGGTAAACCCGGAGTGACACCCCCTCCCAATTTCAGTGTACAGCCGCTAAAGATCGGGCCCCACCCGCCTTTATTCGGGCACTTATCTCTTGCCCAGAAAGCAAGGGCCGCACGAATAGCCGTGCTCCGAAATCAGCGCCGTGGGCCCACCTCTGAGATCAGCCGCCCAAATCCTCCCCAGAACCCGAAGCAGGAAGTAGGCGTGAAGCAGCGATGGGGAAATCGGCTGCGATTTTGCACAGCCAGGGTGGGAATAAATCCTGTGGGCGGCGAAGGGAAGGGAACAACAGAACACAGGCGCCATTGATTGGGGGAATATGCGTCTTCTGAGGAAGGCACCGGCTTTGTGGCTTCCTCTTGATATACGGGCCAGGGCGATTTCTGGGCAGAGGAGTGTTTGAGAGCTGATTTGCATACCTGTAAGGACTGCATGATACACACAGCATTCTAGACACTAGCCCCCACTCCCCTCCCAACCCTAAAGATAGAACCCAGGAGTCCTGGCTCCCAGCCTCCCCTGCTCTAACCCACTAGACCCCACTCCCCTCCCAGAGCTGGGGAGAGAACCCAGGAGTCCTGGCTCCCAGCCTCCCCTGCTCTAACCCACTAGACCCCACTCCCCTCCCAGAGCTGGGGAGAGAACCCAGGAGTCCTGACTCCCAGCCCCGCTCTAACCCACCAGACCCTTCTAGCCAGGGACCTGTGATGGGGCCGGGGTGTGTGTGTGCCCCCTAGTGGCCAGAGCACTATTTTCTTGTCCCCCTAGTGCCTCAAGTCTGTGGGGCTGGCAGTAGGGGAACCCACGCCCTCCCACCCCCCCACCCCCACCCCCCGGGGCTGGCAGTTCAGGTGCATCGCTTGGGCAAGGGTATCAGCTAGCCTGCTCCGTGGGTCACCTCCTACTGCCCAGCACCCCCTTTGCCTCTCCAGAGGCCCAGCGGGGGTCCAGCCATTGGTTTCTTCAACTGAAATGGGGCCAGGGGTTCTTGCCCCTCACTTACAGGCTCTCCGCAGCCTGCTCCGGGTGGCACGGGGCTCCGGCTGTGCTCCTGACGGACCTACCAGTGCAGGTCGGCTCCCTTTCACTGGCCACCCCGACCGAGCTGCACTGCACCTCCAGGGAGAGCATGCCAGGCAGGTGCAGCTGGGCGAGGCCTCCGGGCCCAGAGCTGCTCCTTAACCCTCTGTTTCCCAGTGTGGCGTTTGTACAGCCCATCCCAGGTCCAGAAGACATGGCCCTTCCAGCCAGGGCCCCGGGAGACATGGCCCATCCAGCCAGGGCCCCGGGAGGCATGGCCCGTCCAGCCAGGGCCCCGGGAGGCATGGTCCTTCTAGGCAGGGTGTAGGTGATGTCTTCTGTACAAGCTCATTCGCACTGGGATAACATGCAAGGTGCTTTGCTGTACGGGTCCTTGGAAAACAAGAATTCCATTTTGGAAAAAAAAAGAAGTTACTTTCAAGCCACGTCATAACGAAACTCAGACCTAGCTTCCAGTTCTCACGGTGCCTAATATAGCGAAGGGAACGGAGCAGGGTCTTCTGCTCCCCGCCTCTAAATGAGTGCTCTGCTCACACCGCTCTTGGTGTTTCCGGGTCCTTGCTCTAGGACAGTGGTTTCAATCTTCTTTCATTTGCAGACCCCTAAACAATGTTGAATGGAGGTGCGGGCCCCTTTGCAAGTCTTAGACATAGTCTGCGGACCCTCAGGGGTCCGTGGACCACCGGTTGAAAACCACTGCTCTAGAAAGTCCATCCTGGACCTGAGAAACTTTGCTGACAAAAATTCCATCCAATTCAGGATGTTGATCTGAAAAGTTTTGCCAAATCGGCCTTTTCCAACCAAAAAAAGTTGCAGTGACGCTTTCCCGACCAGCTCTGTCTTCCACACACGCTCAGGGCAGCTGATACCACTCGCAAGGGACACGGTCTTGCAGGAGTGACTCGAGCCTTTCCCAAATGACCGTGCAGATATTTTAGGAGCTTAGGAATTGCCAGGTTGGGTCAGACCATGGGCGATCTCCGTCAGTCTCCAGCAGTGGCCAACACGAGATGTTTCCAGTCCAGATGTTCCTCTAGAGGAAAGTGGAGACCCTCTCAGCAAACAGATGTGGGAGAATCTGCCCTCTCAAGCTGACCATCTCAGCTTGCTCTCCAGGCGGGCACTAGCCCTGAAACGGGTGTTTCAATATCCCTTCCCAAATTGTCTCATCGCTCTGGACATTCTTGGTCTCAATGGAAATGGCCAATCCCTTTGGTAAGCCTAAGAGCTGCTGGACAATGGTCCATCTAGAGCAGAAGTAAGGGTGGCAATACCATACCAGGCCACCCTTACTTCTGTGCTGCTGCTGGCAACGGCTCTACCTTCAGAGCTGGGATCCCAGCCAGCAGCCGCCGCTCTCCAGCTGCCCAGATCTGAGGGCAGAAGTAAGGATAGAAGTACCACCACCCCCCTACAATAACCTTGTGACCCCCCAACTCCTTTTTGGGTACAACTACAACACCCTGACATTTCAGATTTAAATAGCTGAAATCATGACCTTTACGATTTTTTTAATCCTATGACTGTGAAATTGAGCAAAATGGACTGTGAATTTGGTAGGGCCCTAGCAATGTGTGAAGACATACTTCTCTGACGGGTTCAGTCACAGAGAGCCCCTGGGGACTGTCACCTGACGTGCTGAATTTACCTCTGAGTCCGTTTTCCCTGCCAGCTCGGGCCTGCAGAACCCTGCCTGGTTGAGCCAGACACGCCAGCCTGCTGCAACACAGACCCAGGTCTGGTCCACGCCTCCAAAGTTGCAGACTTTAACCAAAATCTCCAGCACCCAGACACCCAGCTCCCAATGGGATCCAACCTCCAAATAAATCCATTTTACTCTGTATAAAGCTTAGACAGGGTCAACTCATAAATTGTCCGCTCTCTATAACACTGATAGAGAGATATGCACAGCTGTTTGCTCCCCCAGGTATTAATCACTTACTCTGGGTTCATTAATAAACAAAAGTGATTTTATTAAGTATTAAATGTAGGTATTAAGTGGTTTCAAGTAATAACAGACAGAACAAAGTAAGTTACCAAGCAAAATAAAGTAAAAACACGCAAGTCTCAGCCTAATACATTAAGAAACTGTTACAGGTACTATTCCGCTGACTAATCACACGATGACTGGAAAATTATCTCCTTTTATCACGTTCATATTTCCCAACAGTTCAATGTAATTGAACGTCCCCATTTCCTAAGTTATGAGACACAATGGGTTTTTTTTGACTAGCTGGTAATTCCAGAAAAACCAGGGGGGGGGGGGGGGGGAGAAGTTTAAGGTGGTACCAAAAATGAATTCTTTTGAAACTTTCAACAAATCAGGGCGAGGGGGGGAGGAGAGGGAATTGTTTCAAGTTAAATGAAACCGTTTGTTTCAACAAAATCAAAATGGTTTTGTTTACTTTTAGACCATTTTAAATGTTTTTATATAAAATAAAATAAAATTTTGAGAGAAAGGGCCTCCTATGGATTTGTGAGTTCCATCACTGGCTGTGCGAGTGGAGTGGGTTAGAGCACGGGGGGCTGGAAGCCAGGACTCCTGGGTTCTATCCCTAGTCCTGGGTGGGGTCTAGTGGGTAAGCATGAGGGGGCTGGGAGCAAGGACTCTTGGGTTCTATCCCCACCTCTGGGAGAAAAGTGGGTTAGAGCACAGGAGCTGGGACTCTTGACTGGTATTCCCGTATCTATGAAGTCTCTTCCCTGCCTCAGTTTCCCCCGCTTTCAAATAGCTGTAATTCAACCTCCTTTGCCAATCATGCCAAAACGTGAGCACACAATGCTTCCACCCAACATGATGATCCCAGGCAGGCTATGCATGGCAAAGAGCAATCTGCCCACGCTCCCCATTGTTCCTTATTTTCCTGCAACATTTCTAGGTTTCGCTGTCCACCCACTCCAATTACAGAGCAAAGAGCAATTTCCTGGCCAGCTGTTCCCTCCCTTAATGCTCATCGCTCTAGGCATCTTGGGCCAGAGACACCAGTCAGACTGGAGGTGGGCTCTATTACGTTTTACTGGTATCTCCTCCTGGAGTAGGAGTATCAGTCGGCCAGGTGTTGGGTGTGCCATCGATCAAACTACCGACCTCTGACAACCAGAAGATCAAGCTCTCTTATCACATGTGAATGCACAGAGCTGCTCCTTAACCCTCTGTTCCCAGTGTGGGGTTCGCACAACCCATCACAGGTCCAGGAGACATGGACCTTCCAGCCAGGACCCCAGGAGACATGGACCTTCCAGCCAGGGCCCCAGGAGACATGGACCTTCCAGCCACATAATATAAGAACAGCCATACTGGGTCAGACCAAAGGTCCATGTAGCCCAGTATCCTGTCTTTTGACAGTGGCCAAGGCCAGGTGCCCCAGAGGGATTGAACAGAACAAATCATCCAGTGATCCATCCCCTGTTGCCCATTCCCAGCTTCTGGCAAACAGAAGCTAGGGACACGATCTTGCATGAACTTATCTAGTTCTTTTTTGAACCCTGTTACGGTCTTGGCCTTCACAACATCCTCTGGCAAGGAGTTCCACAGGTCAACTGTGTGTTGTCTGAAGAACTATTTCCTTTTAATTGTTTTGAACCTGCTGCCTATTAATTTCATCAGGTGACCCCTAGTTCTTGTGTTATGAGAAGGAGTAAATAGCACTTCCTTATTTACTTTCTCACACCAGTCATGATTTTATAGACCTCTATCACATCCCTCTTTAGTCGCCTCTTTTCCAAGCTGAAAAGTCCCAGTCTTATTAATCTCTCCTCATACGGCAGCCGTTCCAGACCCCTCATCATTTTTGTTGCCCTTTCTGAACCTTTTCCAATTCCAATATATCTTTTTTGAGTTGGAGCGACCACATGTGCACACAGTACTCAAGATGTGGACGTCCCATGGATTTATATAGAGGCAATATGATACTTTCCGTCTTATTATCTCTCCCTTTTTTAATTATTCCCAACATGTGTTCGCTTTTTTGACTGCCGCTGCACATTGAGGGGATGTTTTCAGAGAACTCTCCACAATGACTCCGAGATCTCTTTCTTGAGTGATAACAGCTCATTTAGACCCCATCATTTTATATGTATAGTTGGGATTATGCTTTCCAAGGTGTATTACTTTGCATTGATCAACGTTGAATTTCATCTGCCATTTTGTTGCCCAGTCACCCAGTGTTGTGAGATCCCTTTGTAGCTCTTTGCAATCAGCTCTGGGTTTAACTATCTTGAGTAGTTTTGCATCATCTGCAAACTTTGCCACCTCCCTGTTTACCCCCTTTTTCCAGATCATTTATGAATTTGTTGAATGGGACTGGACCCAGTACAGACCCCTGGGGGACACACTATTTACCTCTCTCCATTCTGAAAACTGACCCTTTATTCCTACCCTTTGTTTCCTATCTTTTAACCAGTTACCAATCCATGAGAGAACCTTCCCTCTTATCCCATGGCAGCTTATTTTGCTTACGAGCCTTTGGTGAGGGACCCTGGCAAAGGCTTTCTGAAAATCTAATTACACTATATCCACTGGATCCCCCTTGTCCACATCCTTGTTGACCCCCTCAAAGAATTCTAGTAGATTGGTGAGGCATGATTTCCTTTTACAGAAACCATGTTGATTCTTCCCCCAACAAATTATGTTCATCTGTGTGTCTGACAATTTAGTTCTTTACTATAGTTTCAACCAGTTTGCCCGGTACTGAAGTCAGGCTTACTGGCCTGTAGCTGCCGGGGTCACCTCTGGAGCCCTTTCTAAAAATTGGCATCACATTGGCTATCCTCCAGTCATTTGGTACAGAAGCTGATTTAAATGATAGGTTACAGACTACAGTTAGCAATTCTGCAGTTTCACATTTGAGTTCCTTCAGAACTCTTGGGTGAATACCATCTGGTCCTGGTGACTTATTGCTGTTTAATTTATCAATTTGTTCCAAAACCTCCTCTAATGATACCTCAATCTGGGACAGTTCCTCCGATCTGTCACCTAAAAAGAACGGCTCAGGTTTGGGAATCTCCCAAGAGACCTGGTCCTTCCAGCCAGGGCCCCAGGAGACATGGTCCTTCTAGTCATAAGAACAACCAGACTGGGTCAGACCATAGTCCATCTTTCCCAGTATCCTTTCTCCAACAGTGGCCCGTACCAGAGCGCACAGAACGGGACACTTATGGGGCGATCCACCCCATCCTCCACTCCCGGCTTCTGGCAGTCAGGGGTTTAAGGTCGCCCCGAGAAGGGGGTGGGTCCCTGACCATCTTGGCTAATCGCCATTGATGGACCTTCTGATTACTGATGGAGTTCAAAATGCACTTGGCACCAGCAACATCTTCCTTCTTAAGGACTTAAGACTTAAAGGTGGCAATTTTGCAACAGAAAAACTTCACAAACAGACTTCAATGAGAAGCTGTTGAACTGGAATTGATATGCAAACTAGATACCATCAACTCAGGGTTGAGCAAAGCCTGGGAATGGCTTGGCCATTACGTTAAGGGCAATAGATTCAATTAAGTTAACTATCCTCACTCACACCTTTATGTCAACTGTCCGCAATGGGCCAGCTTGATTATCACTTCAAAAGTTTTTTTCCCCAGCTGATATAGTTCCTCTTAATTAATTAGCCTCTTAAAGTTGGTGTAGGTACTTCCACCTTTTCATGTTTCTCTGAATGTATAAATATCTGTTTACTGCGTGTTCCATTCCATCCGTCTGATGAAGTGGGTTCTAATCCACGAAAGCTTATGCTGAAATAAATTTGTTAGCCTCTAAGGTGCCACAAGTATTCCTGTTCTTTTTGCTGACACAGACTAACATGGCTGCTACTCGGAAACCTTCCTTCTTGGGTGGCTCCTTGGAGGTGGATTTGGAGGAAGGATTCTGGGGAAACGCACTGAGAGACTTTGAGTTCCATGAGTGCCACGGTCAGCATAAGCCACATTAGAGAACAAAAAAAAACCCAAGGTAAGAGAATCCGCATCTCAGATCCACGCAGATCCGCCAATTCCCCTGAAGGCGAGACAAACATAAAGGCTGCTACCACTTGTCCCTTCCACCCACTTATTTCCAAGAGCGTAGTTGATTAAGTGTTGGCCTCTTTCCCCCATCGGCCATTCCTGCTGTCTATTATGAGGGGTCCCAACTATTTTTGTAAGCATTTGTGCAGACAGCTGGGTCTCTATAAAGTGGGGTTAAGAAGGTCTGGCTGAATAAAGTGAATAGTCTATCACAAGATACCTGTTGCTAAATCTTCTGACCCAAGGTTACTTACTTATGCTAACTTATATTTAGGCCTAATGTGGCCTCATGCTGCTACTACTACTACTAGGACTCAAGCCGAATACTAGGCCTCAGGCCCGATCCAAAGCCTAGTGTTAAATGAATGTTACGTTTCATTGCGTGCGCCTACTTGCATGATAGCTTTAGTTTCATTTGCCCTAAATTAGCAACACCTGCCGCTCACGCCGACAGGAACCTCGAACAAACCCAACTGCAAGCAAGTGTCACTGAGGAACTGGGAGGCAGAGCTAGGAGAGGTTCGGGCCCTGTCGTGCTAACAAGAGCGTTGTCCGTAAGACACGGGAGGTGACGGTTTCGCTGAGGAGGCCTCAGCTGAACAATTGTGTCCAAGCCCGGGCGCCGAACTTTAGGAGAGAGTCCAGAGGAGAGCCACAAAAATGAGAAAACACTGCAGGAACAGGCCTCACACCTGGGCCTACCAGGTGCAGTATAGCCAACGCCAACACACCGCTACCCAGCAGCCTTAAAAAGCCACCTAATAAACCTTGTTGAGACACATACCACAGGAAGTCCCGTCTCCAGGCCAGACTGACACCTTCCCTCGTGGCCCCTGATTGGTCCAAGCCCCTTATTTAAGCTCAGGAGGAATTCCAGGAAGCAGCTGCGAGACACGGTCAACTCTCTTGTCAAGTGTAGTGGTGGATCTGTCTCTTGGCTTGGCCTGGGTCATCGGACGCCAAGCCTGAGTTGTGACACACGCGAACTAGGAGGAGAAGCTGAGAGAATGGGCACATTTAGTCTAGAGCGGAGGAAGCTCATAGCAGGTGCGGGAGATGTTCAGGGCTGTTAGAAACAGGATGGGGATCAATTATTCTCCGCGTCCGTTGAGGGTGGGACAAGAAGGAATCCACTTTGTTTGCAGAAAGGAAGATTTAGGTTAGAGATTAGGAGGAAAATCTAAGGCTAGTCTATCACTGAACCAAGGAAGTTGGGAAATCCCCGTCATGGGAGGTTTCTAAGAACCGGTGGGACAAACCCATCAGGGTGATCTAGGGTTACTTGGTCCGGCCTCAGCGCAGGGGGCTGGACCAGATGACCTGCCGAGGTCCCTTCCAGCCCTGCGACTCTGTAAGCGGGGTTGGTTTCTCCTTCCGTGGGCACTGGACATAGCCTTGGGCTTCAAGCAGGGCTGCGTTTGTCTTTGGATGAAGGCCCGACCGGCTGGCACCTTCCAGCGTTGACAGCTCCGTGGTGAGTGCTCCACGGAGCAAAACAAACTGATCAACATCTTTCCCTGTGGCACGCCCTGGCTTGGCCCAGTAATGCACAGCCTCCTCTCCTGACCCCGTCGAGGGATGGCGGATAATGGGTGTTAATCACAGCCACTGCCCACCTGCCGGCTCCCAACACTTTGCAGAGGTTAATGGCTTTAGCCTCGCAACACCCCGAGGGAGGTAGAAAGAGCTCGTTAGCAGGATGGAAAATGAGATATTAATTTGCCTGAGGTCACAACAGGTACAGCTGGGGGTGGAACCCAAGAGTCCTGATTCCCAGCCCCCTGCACTAACAACTGGATTGCACTCCCCTCCCCGAGCCAAGGAGAGAACCCAGGAGTCCTGCTTCCCAGCCCCCTGCTCTAACCCACCAGACCCCACTCCCCTCCCCGAGCCAAGGAGAGAACCCAGGAGTCCTGCTTCCCAGCCCCCCTGCTCTAACCCACCAGACCCCACTCCCCTCCCCGAGCCAAGGAGAGAACCCAGGAGTCCTGGCTCCCAGCTCCCTGCTCTAACCCACCAGACCCCACTGCCCTCCCCGAGCCAAGGAGAGAACCCAGGAGTCCTGCTTCCCAGCCCCCTGCTCTAACCCACCAGACCCCACTCCCCTCCCCGAGCCAAGGAGAGAACCCAGGAGTCCTGCTTCCCAGCCCCCTGCTCTAACCCACCAGACCCCACTCCCCTCCCCGAGCCAAGGAGAGAACCCAGGAGTCCTGCTTCCCAGCCCCCTGCTCTAACCCACCAGACCCCACTCCCCTCCCCGAGCCAAGGAGAGAACCCAGGAGTCCTGCTTCCCAGCCCCCTGCTCTAACCCACCAGACCCCACTCCCCTCCCCGAGCCAAGGAGAGAACCCAGGAGTCCTGCTTCCCAGCCCCCTGCGCTAACAACTGGATTGCACTCCACCTCCCTGAGCCAAGGAGAGAACCCAGGAGTCCTGACTCCTAGCCCACCCCCTTCTAACCGCTACGTTACCAGCTTTGTCCATTACTTTGGAATACGCTCATTTTAGGGTTACTCTTCTGGGGCAGTAGGGTCTGTAATTCTATCAGTGTCCTGCTTGTGTCATGTGTGTTCTCACACAGAGCTCTACTTCTCCCTTCTGCCAGTTCCCTCCTCATGGAGCGACCCGGCAGGACCTCGGTTCCCCAGGGCTGGGTTCTTCCAGCCCCTGAAATAATTATCTATCTATCTACCCACACACACCCCCACACACACACCCCCCCACCCCACCCCCCCCCCCCCCCACACACACACACAGAGAGCGGCTGAGAGGACCGGGTTAATCAGCACTCATATAATGACCCCTTATACGTCCCTGGATTCAGCAGGCCGGGCCGATCTGTCAATCTCCAGATCTCCAATCTGTCACCCTCATATGCCCCGGGTTCAGCACATCCCTCTCCCTGCTTTCACGTTACAATTCTTCTGGTCGTAACCCACTCGATGAGCAAACCCCACAGGATTTCGGGGCGCTGCAGGGATGTCTAGCTTAGGGACGAGGAGCATTGCCGCAGAGCAAATGAGGAAACCAAAAAACACCCACGGGGTGGTGGGGGAGAGAGAGAGAGAGAGGCAACCAGCTTAATATGAAAGTTATTTATTGCCAGGTAATCACCATAGGGGAGCCAAACAAACAAAACAGTTATAATATTACATCTAACTTGATTATAAAAGTCAGGTTTAGAAAACGATCACTGATCCCACAAGTCAGGATCAGAAGGCTGCACCTAGAGAGAGCTGGGTTCTCACCACTCCATGAAGCTTGAACCAGTCGGGGGTCCCAGGGGGTGGTGGTAGCGGAGGGTCCGGAGCGCTGGAGACAGGCAGCGCCCCCGGCACGATCAGTCAGGAGAAGATGAAGTCCTAGTGGAACGGATGCAGATTTTGGATCCAGGCATCAGAGCACTTCCTTGAGCGTGGGTAGGGGGTTTTGTAGGGAAACAGCAATAGTTCAAAGGAGAACACTTTCTCATGACTGGCAGCCCCCTTTGTTCTGTTCCACCCTCCTTTATATTGTTGGCACAAGGCGGGAGTCCTTTGTCTCTCTCTGGGTTCCCATCCCCTCCTACTAAGTGGACAAAGTGCCAGGTTAAGATGGATTCCAGGGTCAGGTGACATGGCCACATGTCCTGTGAGACCCCCAGCCTCCATTCTTCCAGGGCTGGCCCACATGTACCCAGGAAGGTTTGCAAGTAAACAGAGCCATTTACAAGTGATTGATTCTGAAGCGCCCTTAATAGCGTCTACTTAACATGTTTACATAAGGAAGTTTATATCTTGTTCTCCTAACTCCAGACCTATAAATAAGACATGCAAACAAATAGGATGCACTCACTCAGTAGATCATAAGCTTTGTAATGATACCTTACAAGAGACCTTTTGCATAAAGCATATTCCAGTTACATTATATTCACCCTCATAAGCCTATTTCCATAAACATATGGGGCGCAACCTCACGCCCTCCTCCTGAACTTACTGCCGGAGTCTTGGGCACTGTCCATGGCGGAGGCAGTACATGTAAAATCCCAGGTTGTCTCTGGTCACACCCACTCCCAGTCTTTTTAAACCCTATGATGTCATTCATAGGTGTTCTAGCAGAGTTCCAGGTTTCTGGTCCCTGAAAGCAGATTGGGGTGTAGTATTGCTAACAGAATGCAGACAGCAATACCTGTTAACATGTAGGTGTCTTGGCATTTAGCCGCCAATGCCATGAGGCGGTGTGCCTCAGTTTCCCCTTCCATGCAGCAGCATAGGCCTGTGATGCTTTTACTGCTGCGCCAAGCTCTAAGCCAGTGATCCCCAACACGGTGCCCGTGGGCACCATGGCACCCGCCGAGGCATTTATGGGCGCCCGCCGTGAGGGCCAGCACCAAGGAAGGAAGAGGAGAGGCGCACCCACCAGAGAAGCATCGCCACCGAAATGCCGCCACGCAGCACTTCCGGCGGATAAGCTCCCACCGAAATGCCGCCACACAGCGCTTCCGGCGGAGAACAGTCGCCACCGAAGTGATGCCCACCACACTGTGCCCACCACACTGTGCCCACCACACTGATGAAGGGATGAATGTGCTCT
Organism: Chelydra serpentina; assembly: GCA_037349315.1. Taxonomy (NCBI): domain Eukaryota; kingdom Metazoa; phylum Chordata; order Testudines; family Chelydridae; genus Chelydra; species Chelydra serpentina. The sequence continues at coordinate 70,909 of JBAIAC010000284.1, forward strand.
TGGCCACAGAAAGGTTGGGGACCACTGCTCTAAGACAGTTTACAGATATTAGCTGAGAAGCATCAGGTTTGCATACTGTCTTGTTACAGTTCCTTTCACAGACTAGACTCCTTCCTAGTCTGGGCCCAGTCCTTTCCCCTGGTACAGTCCTGGTTAGTTTCAGCAGACATTTCAGGTGGAAAGCCTTGTAATCACCCTTCCCCACACCCCACTGTGTGATTAACTAGGAGGTAGGGGTGACCTAGGAGGGAAGCCCTTAAAAGCCAGAGGCTAAGGGACCAAGGGGAGCTAGCGAACAGGGGAGTTTGTAGGAGGGAGTCATAATATAATCGTTATGGTTAGGAAGTGCCGTATCGCCAGTGCCAACACTGCTCCTGTCTCGTCCATCTACACCTGAGACAAATAACTAGAATACACAATTTACGTACCACTTTACGTGTTGCATGACATTCGTTTGTTACCTCCCCTTGTTCCTGATCTCTTGAACGAACCTGTCCAACCATCTTGTCTTGTACTAGATTGGGGTGTCAATGTACTAGCCTCAAAACAGATTTTTACGTGAATATCTAATACCCAGTACACTAGCAACAACTTTGCCAAGTTCACGTACTGGACAGTGAAGTTGTGAGCATCTGCTTTCATACGTGGCCTGACTTTGGTTCACAGCCTCTGGTTCCGGCCTCAGGTCTCGCACCAGGCCCCGTGCCCCAAGCTTTCTCTCTACTACCATATGGGTGCAATTCACTGTTGTAATCTGGATTTGAAATGAAGGCTTCCAGCTTTTATATCTGTAACCCCCTAGTCCCACTCGTTACAGAATTTCACAAAGCCACGGGAGGAAAGAACCGGTTATTAGTGACTTGTGCAATTTGCACCCTAGATCAATCTAAAGGCTGCAATGTCTTATGTCCTGCATGACCCGAGGTGCCTAGGGTAACCCACACTGCAAATGCCAAGGTCATGGGAGGCTGCGAAAAGGAGAGCAGATTCTCCCCAAACTGGTGGTTAACATTGAAGTTAGACTCACCAACCAGTCACCAACTGTGCTCCTGATCCCCTGCACTGGTTATCAGGGACCTAGAAAAATGAAATCACACAGCCCCCTTTATTGTATTCCTGTCTCTGGCTCCCAACCAGCACCTCGGTCCAGTACAGTGAGAAGTTACTTAAAATCCTATTCACTTTACAAAATGTTCTTCTGACCCGCAAACGGCCAGCTACATTACCAGATCAGTACTAGTTTGGATCTTACCCAGAATACCACGTGGCCAGCCAATCTTTTAGTGTCTAAAACTAAAGGTTTTATTATAAACAAAAAGAAAAGAACAAGGTGTAACGATGCTGGTTCTGGCGGGACCTAACTGAGGTGCCAGTTCAGGACAAATTGCTTCAAGCAGGGCAACTACAGCCCAAGGCTGGGGTTCTTCCACCTCTAAGGCAAACCAAACCAGCCAGACAGAGGAGACTTTGGTTTTACCCCACTGGCTAACCACAAGTCATCCCAAGCAATCCCCTAAGACACTCCAGTTTCCCAGTCTCACCACCAGTGTCACTCGTTATGGGGACAACTGGTCATGAAAACCAATGCCCCAGTAAAAGAAAAAAGGTTCTCCCGATCCCAATGGACCAAGCCCCCAGATCCAGGTAAATATACAAATCAGATCTCACCCACAAATCATCCTGTTGCCAATCCTTTAGAATCTAAAATCTAAAGGTTTATTCATAAAAGGAAAAAGGTCTAGGTGAGAGCTAGAATTGGTTAAAAGGAATCAATTACATACAGTAATGGCAAAGTTCATGGTCCAGGCTTGCAGTAAAGATGAAATACTGCAGGTTCAAATCAAATCTCTGGATTACATCCCCAGCTGGGATGGGTCCTTCAGTCCTTTGTTCAAAGCTTCCATGTGTAGCAAGGTTCCTCCAGAGGTAAGAAGCAGGAAATGAAGACAAAATGGAGATGAGGCAGCTGCCTTTTATAGTTTCTTCCAGGTGTAAAGACACCTCCTTGTCCTTACTGTGGAAAAAAAAAATCACAGCAAAATGGAGTCTGGAGTCACATCGTCAAGTCCCTGCATAATTTGCTGAGTCACAGGTGTGTCTGCCTTCTCTCCATGGGGCCATTGTATCGCTGATGGCTCTTAATGGGCCATCCAGCCGGCCTGGCAGAGCTGATAGCTTGTCCTGGGTCCCAGAAGCCCAGCCCCAGTTTGAAATACAGACAGTATAAAGCCAATATTCATAACTTCAACTACAAAACTGATACATACATAGAAATGACAATCATAACCAGCCAAGCGTAACCTGGTCTTAGACACCTCATTTGACCCCCTTTAGATAAGATTTGGTGCCACTACAGGACCTTGGTTGTAACAATGATCTATATGGTCCCAGTGATTGTCAATAACGTCACACAAGGAGAGAGAGATTAAATAGTCAAAGCAATCAGATGCATATATCAGGTTCTTAGCAGGCTTGAAAGTCCCTCTGGAACACATCCACAGCTTGGATGGGTCTGTCAGTCCTTGGTTCAAAGGATACTCCAGAAGTGAGAAGCAGGATTGAAGACAAAACGGAGAAGATGCAGCTGCCTTTTATATCTTTTGCCATGTGACCTGATCATTCTCTGTCCCAAACACAAGCTCACAGCACATGGAAAAGCACTTGGAGTCTCCCGTCCACAGGCATCTCCCTACATTTCCCCCTGACTCAGAGGCGTAGCCCCTGATTTCTCTCAGTGGGTTCATTGTACAGCTGATTGGTTTGTGCCTGATGGGCCGTCACGCAGGCTAGACAGTGCAGATGCCAACCGGTCTGCAGGTGTCACCCAGCCACACAGCGCAGGTGTGATATACAAATATACCGCACATCCTTATAACTCATAATGCATATGTGATACATACATATAACCATGATTATCATATTTAGCCAATCATAACTAAGACTACATTTTAGTCACGGGTATTTTTTAGTAAAAGTCGCAGACAGGTGACAGGCAGTAAACAAAAATTCACAGCCCATTACCTGTCCATAACTTTTACTATATACCCCTGACTAAGGGTGGAGGAAGGGAAGGGATAGCTCAGTGGTTTGAGCACTGGCCTGCTAAACCCAGGGTTGTGAATTCAATCCTTGAGGGGGCCATTTAGGGATCTGCGGCAAAAATTGGGGATTGGTCCTGCTTTGAGCAGGGGGTTGGACTAGATGACCTCCCAAGGTCCCTTCAAACCCTGATATTCTATGATTCCCTGCTACCCTCTAGCCCTTGCCTTGAGGTTTCCTCCTGGGAAGCTGCCCTCCCTCACCTGGCCCTGAGCCCTTGAGGTTAGTCATGTAGGCAACCAAATGCCGACAAGCAAGAAGATACCCGGGCCACCACCCTCCAGCACTCGGCACTGACCCAGGGTGTGCTGGCTCGCTCAAGGTCCACGTGTATCTCGCTTCATAGTGCATAGCCAGCTGATCCTGCCGTCAGTCAGCGCACCAACGCCTCGCGCCGTGAACGTGGCTGGAGTGCATGCAGGCGAATGTTGGAATTCAAATCTATGGGATGATGCCACCTTCTTCTCTCCCCGTCGTCGATCCATGGATTGTAAGCCCAGAAGGGACCATTACATCCCGGAGTGGGACCTTCTGTAAAAGGCAAACTGTTACATTTCATCCAGAGAGCCCTTTGTGGAGCCCCGTTGGCCGGAAGCGTCTTCCAGAAGGGCAGCTGGTCTTGACGCCGTCGAAAGCGGGAGAATACATCGCGTCCCGCGGGAGTGTGTTTGCTTTTCCACCACCCGTACTGACCCGTTCCCGGGGAACGAAGCAGAGCCCGGCAAGCTTAACTGTGTATTATTGGCATTTGGGGGCATTAGATGGATGGATGCATGGATGGATGGAGGGGTGTGTATGGAGATGGATGGTAGATGGACAGGAGTACGGGGGTAGATAGATGGACAGATGGTGGGTGTGATGGGTTCCCCCCGGGGGTACCACCTGGAACTGGGGTATCACTGAGCCCTGTGACCCACCAACCTGGGCTCCCTCTCACATGGTGCTGCCGTGACAAGTTGCAAAGCCCTTCAGACACACCCCGATGCGGCCACACACAGGTTCTCTGACCACCAGCCTCGAACCCTGGAGCAGGACTGTCCTGCCCTGGTCAAATCTGGCCCCTATATGGCTTTAACACCCGGTCCGCTTCTCCCTCAATGTAAAGAGGACCATTCACACGTGTGGTAAGCAAGCGGAGATTTTCCCCAAACACCTTAGTCAAACGCAGACTGGTTTGGATTAAAACATAAAATAAGTCTATTAACGACGAAAGGATGGATTTTAAGTGATTCTAAGTGATAGCAAACAGATCAAAGCAGATTACCTAGTAAATAAACAAAACCGCAAACTGAGTTTACCCTGCTAGATAGGTAGGAGATGAATTAGCAAATCATAGAATCATAGAATCTCAGGGTTGGAAGGGACCTCAGGAGGTCATCTAGTCCAACCCCCTGCTCAAAGCAGGACCAATCCCCAACTAAGTCATCCCAGCCAGGGCTTTGTCAAGCCTGACCTTAAAAACCTCTAAGGAAGGAGATTCAACCACCTCCCTAGGTAGCCCATTCCAGTGCTTCTCCACCCTACTAGTGAAAAAGTTTTTCCTAATATCCAACCTAAACCTCCCCCTCTGCAACTTGAGACCATTACTCCTTGTTCTCACCCTGAGTGATAAACAGGCTGGCAGATTCTTGGCTTTGCAGCTTTGGGTTTCCCAGGTTTTCGCACACAGGCTAGAAATCCCTTTAGCCTCGGAGCATCACTTCCCCCATGTTCAGTCTTTATTCCTCGGATGTTTCCTGGTGTGTTGTTGTAGGGAGAGTGAGGTCCCCCCCCATAATGTCATTTCCCCGTTTTTGTTTCTTCTTCCCAGTTGCTGGAAAGCTATTTTGCAGTTCCCAGGGTGTATGCTATCTCTGAGAGTTTTCTATTGCACACAGTTCCTGGGGTAATCCTTGTCCTTTCCTCAATAAGCCATTCCCCTGGTTTGGCTTTTTGACTGTTGTACCTGAAAGGCGGCTTGTGGGTGTTCTCAGCCTCACAACATGTTTGTGTAACACCGACCCAGCCAAACTTCATAACTTCACCAACAACAATAGCACATACACTCCAACGAGATCTGACGGTCTAACAGAGCCAGACTTTTAGAATGACGCCTCACAAGCACTGTTCCCTCTAAGCTGTGTGCGTGTGCGTGCACACACAGATCCTAAACCCCGTGCACACGGCGAAACGCTGCACGTGCAAAAATTTGCACGGAAGCACAACAATTTGCATAGAAGAAATGTTTTTGCGCACACAGCCTGTCAAAAATTAGAGGGAACATTGCTCACGAGACAGACTTTGTACAAAACATATCCTCATTACAGGACAGTGGTGAATATTGGGGGGCCACAGGGTCACAGTGGGGATAAGGCTGAATGGACAGATGTGTAGAGGGATAGAGGGGGATCCTGGGGATGGATAGATGGAGAGGGGAGTGGGCTTTGGTGAGTTAGAGCAGTGGGGGAGCTAGGAGTCAGAACTCCTGGGAGGGGAGTGGGGTCTAGTGGGTTAGAGGGGGGAGGGTTGAGAGCCAGGACTCCTGGGTCTGTCCTTGGCTCTATGAGGAAAGTGGGATCTAGTGCCTAGAGCAGTGGGGGCTGGGAGCCAGGACTCCTGGGTTCTATCCCAGCTCTGCGAGGGGAGTGGGGTCTAGTGGGTTAGAGCAGGGGGGGCTGGGAGCCAGGACTCCTGGGTTCTATCCCAGCTCTGCGAGGGGAGTGGGGTCTAGTGGGTTAGAGCTGGGGGGCTGGGAGCCAGGACTCCTGGGTTCTATCCCCAGCTCTGGGAGGGGAGTGGGGTCTAGTGGGTTAGAGCAGGGGGGGCTGGGAGCCAGGACTCCTGGGTTCTATCCTCAGCTCTGGGAGGGAAGTGAGGTCTAGGGGGTTAGAGCTGGGGGCGCTGGGAGACAGGACTCCTGGGTTCTATCCATGGCTCTATGAGAAGAGTGGGAGGGTCTAGAGGATTAGAGGGAGGAGGGTTGGGAGCCAGGACTCCTGGGTTCTATTCCAGCTTTGGGAGGGGAACCGGGTTAGGAGTCAGGACTTATGCTGGAAGCTTGCCTCAAAAGAAGGGCCCCTGGATGGGGAGTTTATCCCTCTAATTGGATGCCTCGCCCCGATAATTACAGCCTTTCCAGCATGCGTCTTTCCAGGAAGCTGTTGGGCAAACAAAGCCAGCCAGGCAGAGTTCCAGCACCTGTGATCCCCCAGCAAGGCCTCCCGCAACCCGAGCCACCCACCCAGCATCCCCTGGCTCTTTTGCTACCCAGCTGACCCCAACTGCCATGAATGGGGTGTTGGCCTAGGGGATGGTGGGGTTCGTTGAAGTCCCTGGCAGGAAATGGCAAGGTTTGCAGCATCTCTGAAAGGTGGGGTCAGGGAGAATTAGCTGGGTTTGTCTCCTCTGGGTCTCACGCAACCCAGCCAGGAAGTGGGAATAGAGCCCAAGAGTCCTGGCTCCCAGCCCCCCCAGCTCTGACCCACTAGATCCCACTCCCCTCCCGGAGCCAGGGATAGAACCCAGGAGTCCTGGCTCCCAGCCCCCCCAGCTCTGACCCACTAGATCCCACTCTCCTCCCGGAGCCAGGGAGAGAACCCAGGAGTCCTGGCTCCCAACCCTCCTGCTCTAACCCACTAGACCCCACTCCCCTCCCAGAGGTGGGGAATTGCTTTAAAAATATCTCTTCTGTTGTTTGCTGGTTAGCTGCTTATGTCTTAGTGATGTACATTGAGATATTTCTCAGGAGTGATTGGAAGAGCTGTTTTGACCAAGTGATACTTGTGTGTTTAGTTAAATACCTGTCAATAAAAGCAACTGGTCATTTTAAACAGTCTGGGGGGAAAAAATCAGTTCCCCTCTAACTTAACTGGGTTTCACATCCTTTGTTACTGCAAGATTGCAACCAGTGATTTCCCCTACACTCCCCCTGAATTTTCCCAACCCCCCCCCAGTTTTGTGAACTAGTTACATGCCAATTTAGTGATAACCCCCCCCCCAGTAAATTCGAACACCCACCCCCCACAATTTCAATTCCTGGGGAGGCACTGATTGCAACCCTTCCAAATAATAATCCTGGAATATTGTTACTGCAGAGTACCAGAGTATTATACTGCATGAAAAAATATTATACTATTCTACAGTGATAACAATTAATAAGACAGTTAGAGCATTAGTACTGCGAGAAAGTACTCTGGTATTTTTGCGGTAATAATACAATTAGATGTAGTACTGCATGAAAGTACTCTGATTATTGCCCAGAAGTAATATCATTAGACTATTAGTACTGCACAAAGGTACTCTGGTGTTTTCCAAAAATAATACAGACAATTAGCGGTGCGCATAAGCATCCTGGTATTCTCCAATAATATTAATACTGTTGGTACTGCATAAAAATACTCTCCCTGGAGAGTAACTGTAAAATACTAAAGGACTTTTGTAGCCCTGTGAAGAATATTAAAGTAAGAGTGAGTTTACTGATGTATTGCTGTAAAGTAGCAGAGCACAGTTTTACAGTACTAATGCTTTGCCTGGAGTATTACTTAAAAATACCAGTGGATTTTCTATAACCCTATTAAGAGAAATCCAGCACTAGTGGACTTACTGGTGTTCGGTTATAAAATACCTGAGTCTTTTGTCTCTAAAGTACGGCAGCATTTGTGATTCTCCTTTTATGAGTACTACACGAAGAGTGAGTTTGCTGGAAGTATCAATAATTTTATTGGATCATTATGGTAGAATACTAAGGTATATTTTATAGCCCTATTAAGAGGCTAAGGTGTTTAGCTGAGCATTGTCATAGAATACCAGAGTGATAGTATGTAGGGTATTAGTATGCAGTCTAGTAATGTAACTAGACTATTTCTTATAGAATACCAAAGTATTTTATGCCCTATTAAGTGCACCATGGCGATAGTGAACTTACTGGAGTATTAATGTGGAATACCAGAGTATTATTGATCAGTATTATAACAATGTAATTGGAATACTGCTCTACAGTAGCAGATTGTCTTTTGAGATCCTATAAAGAATACTACAATATCAGTGAGCTTTTGTATGGTACCAGTAATCTAACTGGAGTATTGCAAGAGTACTTTTCCATGGTACTACAATAACTTGACTATTACTCAGGAATACTGAAGTATATTCTGTAGTCCTATTAAGATTGCTACCATACCAGTCATCTTACTGGAGGATTACTTTAAAATATCAAATACTGTACCTTTTCTGGTCCTGATTATCATACTGGACTGAAGCATATCAGAGTACATTTTAAGGATCTAAGCGTATTGCAGTACCAGTGACCTTGCTGGAGGATTACTGTAAAATATGAGCCTTTTGCTGATCCATTGAGTATTATTGTGCCAGTGAACTTGCTGAGGTATTACTGTAAAATACTAGAGTACACTTTGTGGTCTTATGAGAAGTACCACAGTCCTGGCGATATTACTGTAGAATACCAGAATACTTTTTGCAGCTAGTATTATTCTCCCAGTGATATTGCTGGGCTAGTACTATAATATACCAGAGTATCTTTCATGGCTGTGTTAAGAGTACCAAACTCCCGGTGATCTTATTACTTAAATACCAACGTCCTTTGTAGAGACCTATAAACAGTGAAAATACTAATGATCATACTGGAGTATTCCCATAGAATACACCTCTATAGAATATTACTGTATCAGTGAGCTTGCTGGAGTATTACCACACAATACCAGAATACTTTTTGTAGTCCTTTTAAGACTACAATAATCTGGGTGATTTAACTACAGTATTACTGTAAAACACCAGAATACCAGCCGTAGTTCTCCTAAGAGTGCCACAGTCCTGGTTATCTTACTGGAGTATTACCGCAGAATAGCAAAGAATTCTTGGTATCTCCATTAAGAGCACTGATGTTATCAATGAGCTTGCTAGGCCATTACTCCAACATACCAGAGCACCAGGGTCATAATTAGAATACCACAGTATTAGTATTCTTATGGGAATAGTAACAAATCTGACATCAGGAATCATAGCATTCAAAAATCAGTAGGAGAACACTTCAATCTCTCTGGTCACTCAGTAACAGACCTAAAAGTGGCCATTCTTCAACAAAAAAACTTCAAAAACAGACTCCAACGAGAAACTGCAGAACTGGAATTAATTTGCAAACTGGATACCATTAAAGTAGGCTTGAATAAAGACTGGGAGTGGCTGGGTCATTACACAAACTGACATCTACTTCCCCATGCTAAGTTTCCCCCTGCTGCTGCTCACACCTTCTTGTCAGCTGTTTGAAATGGGCCATCCTGATTATCACTGCACAAGTTTTTTTTTTTCCTCCTGCTGATAATAGCCCACCTTAATTGATCAGTCTCTTAGAGTTGGTATGGCAACCCCCATCATTTCATGTTCTCTGTGTATATTGTGACAAAGTTCCTCCTCTACCTTGGTGGGTCCTGCGCTTATTGGCAGATTTGCTCACCTCAGGGATCTTCCCCTCAGGTAGAACCCACAGTCAAACTCCTCCTGTGTCTGATCAGGAGTTGGGAGGTTTGGGGGGAACCTGGGCCCACCCTCTACTCCAGGTTCCAGCCCAGGGCCCTGTGGATTGCAGATGTCTATAGGGTTTCCTGAAACAGCTGCATGACAGCTACAACTCCCTGGGCTACTTCCCCATGGCCTCCTCCCAAAACCTTCTTTATGCTCACTGCAGGACCGTCCCCCTGATGATCTGCTGATGCTTGTACTCCTCAGTCCTCCAACTCTTCTCACTCTCAACTCCTTGTGTGCCTCTTGCTCCCAGCTCCTCACACGCCACACCACAAACTGAAGTGAGCTCCTTTTTAAACCCTGATTAGCCAGCCTGTCCTAATTGATTCTAGCAGCTTCTTGATTGGCAGCAGGTGTTCTAATCAGCCTGTCTGCCTTAATTGTTTCCAGAAAGTTCCTGAGTGTTCTGGAACCTTCCCTGTTACCTTACCCAGGGAAAAGGGATCTACTTAATCTGGGACTAATATATCTGCCTTCTAATGCTCTCCTGTAGCCATCTGGCCTGACCCTGTCACATAATATATCTTCCTACTGTATGTTCCACTCCATGCATCTGATGAAGTGGGTTCTAGCCCACGAAAGCTCATGCCCACATAAATGTGTGAGTCTCTAAGGTGCCACAAGTACTCCTCGTTCTTTTTAAGAAGTTCTTGGTCCCTCTGTTAGGAGCATTTATGTTATCAGTGAGCTTGCTAGGCTATTATTCCTATATACCAGAGCACCTTTGGTAGTCATAGTTAGAATACCACAGTATTAGTACTGTCAAATACAAAATACCTTTTGTAATCTTAATAATACCACAGTACTAATATTCTTCCTGCAGTATTACTGTGAAAATATCAGAATACCTTTTGTAATCTTAATAGTACCACAGTACTAATATTCTTCCTGCAGTATTACTGTAAAAATACCAGAATACCTTTTGTAATCTTAATAATACCACAGTACTAAACTGGGAGGAGTGGTTGATACGCTGGAGGGTAGGGACAGGATACAGAGGGACCTAGACAAATTAGAGGATTGGGCCAAAAGAAATCTGATGAGGTTCAACAAGGACAAGTGCAGAGTCCTGCACTTAGGACGGAAGAATCCCATGCACTGCTACAGACTAGGGACCGAATGGCTGGGCAGCAGTTCTGCAGAAAAGGACCTAGGGGTTACAGTGGACGAAAAGCTGAATATGAGTCAACAGTGTGCCCTTGTTGCCAAGAAGGCTAACGGCATTTTGGGCTGTATAAGTAGGGGCATTTCCAGCAGATCGAGGGACGTGATTATTCCCCTCTATTCGGCACTGGTGAGGCCTCATTTGGAGTACTGTGTCCAGTTTTGGGCCCCACACTACAAAAAGGATGTGGATAAATTGGAAAGAGTCCAACGGAGGGCAACAAAAATGATTAGGGGGCTGGAGCACATGACTTATGAGGAGAGGCTGAGGGAACTGAGATTGTTTAGCCTGCAGAAGAGAAGAGTGAGGGGGGATTTGATAGCTGCTTTCAACTACCTAAAAGGGGGTTCCAAAGAGGATGGATCTAGACTGTTCTCAGTGGTAGAAGATGACAGAACAAGGAGTAATGGTCTCAAGTTGCAGAGGGGGAGGTTTAGGTTGGATATTAGGAAAAACTTTTTCACTAGTAGGGTGGTGAAGCACTGGAATGGGTTACCTAGGGAGGTGGTGGAATCTCCTTCCTTGGAGGTTTTTAAGGTCAGGCTTGACAAAGCCCTGGCTGGGATGATCTAGTTGGGGTTGGTCCTGCTTTGAGCAGGGGGTTGGACTAGATGACCTCCTGAGGTCCCTTCCAACCCTGAGATTCTATGATTCTATGATTCTATACTAATATTCTTCCTGCAGTATTACTGTGAAAATATCAGAATACCTTTTGCAATCTTAATAGTACCACAGTACTAATATTCTTCCTGCAGTATTACTGTAAAAATACCAGAGTACCTTTAGCAGCGTATCACCATCCCAGTGAGCTTGCAGGAGCATTTCTGTGCTATACCAGAACACCTTCTTTAATCAAATAACATACTAATAAATAGTAATGAATCCTGTCACCGTACTCATATTCTTACTGGAGTATTACTGTGAAGTGCCTCAGCACCTTTTTGCCGCTCCGTTTTTTAATACTGCCCCAGAGGGCCGCGTTATTATTGGCACGACATTGCCTCTGACACCTCAGCCCACAAACTGGGGTCACCTGGGGTGCCAGCGACAGCAAAGCAGGGAGTCCAGGGGAGGGGGGGTGCCCGAGAAAGGGAGAGGAGCAGGAGAGGAGAATTGAGGGAACAGCTGGTGCACATCTGGCAAGCGGCAACAGGGGTGCCTGGGAAGAAGGCAGGACATGTGCCAACATCTGCTGAACTCGTTGGTCAACATTCTAGGCAGACTAACTGGCTGGATATAAACCGCGTCGGGGCGCACACCCTTCCCTGGCTGGGTGCATCGCCCGGTGGCCTGGCTGCCGTGCGCTCTGGGAGCTTTGGAATCCCCTTTTGGGTTTAGTGATTGGTGCCGCTACTGAGCAATATGGAGGAGCAGCAAACCGAGGCCTCCTGGACAAGGAGAATGGGGTCCCTGGTTCTGCTCGTTGCATTGATGGGTAAGAGAGTCCGTCTGCCGGAGTGATCTGCCTACAGAGGGGGAGGGGAGAGGCAGGACTCCTGGGTTCTATCCCCAGCTCTGGGAGGGGAAGGGAGTCTCATGGGCTAGAGCTGGGAGGCTGGGAGCCAGGATTTCTGGGCTCTGTCCCTGGCTCTGTGAGTCAAGGGTGGGATGTGTCCATTGTATGTCAAGTATTCCCTGCACTATGGCAAATCTGCAGCTCCCTGTTAATTGTGGTTGCTGGCGGAGTTGGTCTAACTCGTTTACTGCCTTGGCAGAGGGTCTAGAGAGACAGGGTCCTGGCGAGTCTGTTATCCTTGTTGTGACTCTGTGTCCGCATCAATCACCGGCTGCAAAATTGCCATCGATTTGCCGGATTTGGGTTGTTAAAATGTTTTGGTCAAAAAACTGCAAAATTCTGGGTCACGTCATCTGCGATGGAAAAATCCGTGCTGAAAAAAACCTTGTGATCCCCAAAAATGCCAAGATCTGGGTTAAAAAATGCCAAGTTCAGGGCAGAAAAAAAAGAGTTCTGGAGAGGAAAAAACCCAGAAAAATCTGTGTAAAAAAATACTTTAAAATGCAAAAATCTGGGTTGAAAGATATTTTCGGTGGGGCAAATATTTGCCCAGAAATACTAACATTTGGATTACCGCAATTGGGATTGAAAGGGGAACTGGTCAAAAAAATAGGTGTGGGGGAGAAGCAGTAACTTGTCTAAAAAAAACCTACTAAAATCGGGGTCAAACGTTTTGGAGTCAAATACACAAAAATTGCGGTTGAAAGGGGACCCGGCCCAAAAATGCAAAAATCAACGACGTTTGGTGGGGAAAAGAAGCCAAGATTTGTCCAGAAATACTAAACTCCGGGTCAAACGTTTGAGTTGAAAATGTGGCTGGGTCCAAAAATGCCATAATCTGGGTGAAAAAAAATGTTTTGTGCAAAAATGCAACACGATTTTGGTGAAAATAATGCCCAAAAAAGTTTTTTTTTTTTATTTTGGCAAAAAATGGGTTAAATTGTAACAACTGTCCTAAATCTGTATCCATATCAAACGTGCTCTAGTGTGGCTTATTTCATATACAATAGAGATCACATTTCGTTATTTCGCTGGCCTGTTTCACCTTTAGATTGCGTTTCAAGTCCGCTCTTGTCGATGCAGCTCCTCCCTATTTCGAATCACCTGCAGATTTAAGTCAGAATCCGGTGAAATGCAAACACTGAGCCGCTGTTTCCCAGCTGCTCCACCCCAGAGGTGGCTGCATTGCAGCGCCGAGTGAGCCGTCCTTATGGACCTGGTCCCCAGCTGCGGCTGTCTGTCTCTCCATTTCTGCATTCCCCTCCCCCCTGCATATTTTAAGCCTCTCTCCTAACCAAATGAAGCATCGGGCACAAACTTTTCAGCCCTGTCACACCGGGCGCTGCACAGACGCACAGGAACAGACAGTCCCTGCCACATGTAGAGGACAGTCTACACAGAATCATGCTCCCCGTTTTATACATGGGGAAACTGAGTCCCAGAGCAAAGCATGGATTTACCCACAGGGAATCTTCGGCAAACCTCGGGATAGAACCCAGGAGTCCTGGCTCCCAGCCCCCCTGCTCTAACACACTAGACCCCACTCCTCTCCCACAGCCAGGGATAGAACCCAGGTGTCCTGGCTCCCAGCCCCCCTGCTCTAACCCACTAGTCCCCACTCCCCTCTCAGAGCTGGGGATAGAACCCAGGAGTCCTGGCTCCCAGCCCCCCTGCTCTAACCCACTAGTCCCCACTCCCCTCTCAGAGCTCGGGATAGAACCCAGGAGTCCTGGCTCCCAGCCCCCCAGCTCTAACCCATTAGACCCCACTCCCTTTCCAGAGCTGGGGATAGAACCCAGGAGTCCTGGCTCCCAGCCCCCCTGCTCTAACCCACTAGACCCCACTCCTCTCCCAGAGCCAGGGATAGAACCCAGGAGTCCTGGCTCCCAGCCCCCCTGCTCTAACCCACTAGACCCCACTCCTCTCCCACAGCCAGGGATAGAACCCAGGAGTCCTGGCTCCCAGCCCCCCTGCTCTAACCCACTAGTCCCCACTCCCCTCTCAGAGCTCGGGATAGAACCCAGGAGTCCTGGCTCCCAGCCCCCCAGCTCTAACCCATTAGACCCCACTCCCTTTCCAGAGCTGGGGATAGAACCCAGGAGTCCTGGCTCCCAGCCCCCCTGCTCTAACCCACTAGACCCCACTCCTCTCCCAGAGCCGGGGATAGAACCCAGGAGTCCTGCCTCTCTCCTGTCCTGCTCCAGAATTATGTGAGGGGACAAAGTTATCCCGTCGGTCTCTCCTCCATGCCCCTCAGCCAATGCCTGGCCTGCCCACACACTCCAGGCGACCAGCTCTGCCCGCCGGCACCCCAGTGAGGCCGGGTGGGCACCGTCTCCCCAAGCTCTCGTCCCCCGGGTGCAAGCGACCAGCGGAACTCCACGCCCCAGGGGGAGTTCTGCAGCTGGTCTGTTTAATTGGCTAATGAGGTACTGCTGTAATTCCTAACGAGCCACTGCCCGGGCAAGCCTGGCAACAGGCGACGTCATTCCGGTGGGTCGTGGGGATGGAGTAATTGGGTCTCAGGGCGCAGGCAGCCGGCTTACACAATGCCGAGGGGTGGGAAGGAGGAGACGTGATACCAGGGTAGATGGGCCTATGGGTCTGATCCAGGGTGACAGGGATGGGGGCGGGATACCAGGGTAGATGGGCCTATGGGTTTCATCCGGGGTGACAGGGTTGGGGGCAGGATACCAGGGTAGATGGGCCTATGGGTCTGATACGGGGTGACAGGGTTGGGGGCAGGATACCAGGATAGATGGGCCTATGGGTCTGATACGGGGTGACAGGGTTGGGGGCAGGATACCAGGGTAGATGGGCCTATGGGTTTCATCCGGGGTGACAGGGATGGGGGCGGGATACCAGGGTAGATGGGCCTATGGGTCTGATACGGGGTGACAGGGATGGGGGCGGGACACCAGGGTAGATGGGCCTGTGGGTCTGATACGGGGTGACAGGGTTGGGGGCAGGATACCAGGGTAGATGGGATCCCGAGTCTGACCTGGGGTGACAGGGATGGGGGCAGGATACCAGGGTAAATGGGCCTATGGGTCTGATCCGGGGTGACAGGGATGGGGGCAGGATATCAGGGTAGATGGGCCCCTGGGTCTGATCCGGGGTGACAGGGATGGGGGCAGGATACCAGGATAGATGGGCCTACGGGTCTGATCTGGGGTGACAGGGATGGGGGCGGGATACCAAGGGAAATGGGCCTATGGGTCTGATCCGGGGTGACAGGGATGGGGGCGGGATACCAGGGTAGATGGGCCTATGGGTCTGATCCGGGGTGACAGGGATGGGGCGGGATACCAGGGCAGATGGGCCTATGGGTCTGATCCGGGGTGGCAGGGTTGGGGGCAGGATACCAGGGTAGATGGGCCTACGGGTCTGATCTGGGGTGACAGGGATGGGGGCAGGATACCAGGGTAGATGGGCCCCTGGGTCTGATCCGGGGTGACAGGGATGGGGTGGGATACCAGGGTAGATGGGCCTATGGGTCTGATCCGGGGTGACAGGGTTAGGGGCAGGATACCAGGGTAGATGGGCATACGGGTCTGATCCGGGGTGACAGGGATGGGGGCGGGATACCAGGGTAGATGGGCCTACGGGTCTGATCCGGGGTGACAGGGTTGGGGGCGGGATACCAGGGTAGATGGGCCTACGGGTCTGATCTGGGGTGACAGGGTTGGGGGCGGGATACCAGGGTAGATGGGCCTATGGGTCTGATCTGGGGTGACAGGGATGGAGACGGGATACCAGGGTAGATGGGCCTATGGGTCTAATCTGGGGTGACAGGGATGGAGACGGGATACCAGGGTAGATGGGCCTATGGGTCTAATCTGGGGTGACAGGGTTGGGGGCGGGATACCAGGGTAGATGGGCATACGGGTCTGATCCGGGGTGACAGGGATGGGGGCGGGATACCAGGGTAGATGGGCCCCTGGGTCTGATCCGGGGCAGCAGGAAGAATTAAGGATGCCGGGGTGCGGCTAGCCCAGAGACGCTGGGCCGGGCCTGTCGCCAGGTCTGTTACGACACGACAGCAGAGCCGCATTCCATGGTGCTGGAGCTCCCTGCCTCGATCCCTTTCTTCCTTCTCCCTAATCCCGGGTAATTGCCACCCCGTAATTAAACACGGGAACATGAAGCCAGCCGTGATGAGCCTCCTCGGATCCCGTCACGGCCTGGGAATGCGGATCTGCCTCTGGGAGCAGCCAGGGAGCAGCCCTCGCTCTGAGACCCTCAATCCCAGAACCGTCACAGCGGGGTGAGTCCGAGGCAGGGAGCTGTACGGAGCTGCCTGAGTCTGCAGAGAGCCTGAACCGATTGCTCCGAGAAGCCCAAATCAGAGCTGGGTGGGAAACAGTTTCCTGCCCCGGAAATATTTTCCAACGTTTTTTCCCCAGCTGAAATTGGGCTCAAACATCAAAACCCCAACGATATTAGGGAACTGAAAAAAATATCTTTCCCATATTGGGTCCATCGAAAAGTTTCTTTTTGATTTCCACCTTTTTCTGGACTTTTTTTGCTCATTTTCTTAAATCAAAATCTGTTTGAGGCAGGAATTTTTCTGTCCAAAAGTGTCAAAATCAAACTTTTTGGCCGGCTCAAAAGACTTTTTTTTTTCCCCTCAACTTCTTCTCAGCTGGGGAAATTTGGCCAGCCCACCCATGCTTCGCAAAGAGTTCCCGTTTCGACGTGGGCATATGTTGATGGGAAAAAACCAAATGTTTCCAACTAACTTTATTCAAAAGTCGGATGGCAAATAAAAAGAACCCCACATTTTATTATTTTTAAAAATCTCTTGGTTTTTATGAGCTTATCCTTGCTTGGGGACCTGGCTCGTGATTTGGAACACTTAAGGCCAGCAATGTTTTATTGAATTGTCTATCTATGAAAGGTGGAAGTTGGGTGAGAATGAATATCTGGTGCTGAGATGCAGCCACCTCTGGGGTGGGGTAGTTGGGGAACAGCCACACACAACACGGCACAGGAATGGCTCGACTGGCGCTGAGATGCAGCCACTGCTGGTGTGGGGCAGTTGGATGACAGCCACACACAACGCAGCACAGGAATGGCTCGACTGGGGCTGAGATACAGCCACTGCTGGGGTGGGGCAGCTGGAGAACAGCCGCACACAACACGGCACAGGAATGGCTCGACTGGCGCTGAGATGCAGCCACTGCTGGGGTGGGGTAGTTGGGGAACAGCCACACACAACACGGCACAGGAATGGTTTGACTGGCGCTGAGATGCAGCCACTGCTGGGGTGGGGCAGTTGGATGACAGCCACACACAACACGGCACAGGAATGGCTCAACTGGCGCTGAGATGCAGCCACTGCTGGGGTGGGGCAGCTGGAGAACAGCCGCACACAACACGGCACAGGAATGGCTCGACTGGGGCTGAGATGCAGCCACCTCTGGGGTGGAGTTGGGTAGCATGGCTGTTCTCTCTGCCACCCCCTGGTGGTGGGCGGGAGAAAGGCCCCTAGTGGAATCACTATTGAGGCGGCTGCATGGCGGCAGACCCTGTGGCTCTCCCTCTGACCCTGGCTCTTTGCATTTCAGGGGCCCCGCAGAGCGAGGCGAACGGAGGTGAGTCTGGAGCCACGCTCAGCAATGCCCACGCCCGGTGCCAGCCCCCCGACAGTGGGGTTGCCGGGTGTCTGGGTTTCGGCCCGGTCAAAAAGGGACCCCGGCGACTCCGGTCAGCACCACCGACCGGGCCATAAAAGTCCGGTCGGCGGCGCAGTGGGGCTAAGGCCGGCTAGTCCCTGCCTGCCCTGGCTCCGCGCTGCGGCCTGGGAGCGGCCAGCAGGCCCAACTCCTAGGCTGGGGGGGGCGCCAGGGACACCGCACGTTGCCCCTTCCCTGAGCACCAGTTCCGCACTCCCACTGGCCGGGACCTGCCGCCCGAGGTAAGCCTGTGCCTCAACCCCCTGCCCCAGCCCTGAGCCACCCCCCAACCCCCTGCCCCAACCCTGAGCCCCCCCCAAACCCGGAGCCCCCTCCTGCACCCCAAACCCCTCATCCCTGGCCCCAGCCCAGAGCCCGCCCCCCAACCCCCTGCCCCAACCCTGAGCCATCCCCCCCAAACCCAGAGCCCCCTCCTGCACCCCAAACCCCTCATCCCTGGCCCCAGCCCAGAGCCCGCCCCCCAACCCCCTGCCCCAACCCTGAGCCATCCCCCCCAAACCCAGAGCCCCCTCCTGCACCCCAAACCCCTCATCCCTGGCCCCAGCCCAGAGCCTGACCCCAACCCCCTGCCCCAGCCCAAAGCCCCCCCCCCCAGCCTGGAGGACCCTCCGGACCCTCCTGCACCCCAAACTCCTAATCCCCAGCCGTACCCCAGAGCCCTCACCCCCTCCTGCACCCCAGTGAAAGTGAGTGAGGGTCGGGGAGAGCGAGCCACTGAGGGAGGGGGAATGTACTGAGTGGAGGCGGGGGCTCAGCTTAGGGGTGGGGCTTCTGGGAAGGGGAGGGGCTTCGGGGAAGGGGCGGGGCTAGAGTGTTCGGTTCTGTGCGATGGGAAAGTTGGCAACCCGAGTAACCCGACCCAACAGACCCCAGGGCGAGCCGAGCTCGGCCAGGGCCAGGGTCCGACCGTCTGTCCCCTCTCTCTGCAGTCTGCGGGCGGCCGCAGATGAACCTGAACCGGATCGTGAAGGGGCAGGACACGGTGCCGGGAGAGTTCCCCTGGCAGGCCAGCATCCAGTGGAAAGGCGTCCACATGTGCGGGGGGTCCCTCATCAACGACGAATGGGTGGTTACGGCCGCCCATTGCTTTTACCAGTGAGTACAGGGGTCTCCCCCCCCAGCTCTGCCGGTGCCCCTCACTCCCGACCCGCAGTCCCTGCTAGCCCTGCCCCGCCCCCCCACCAGCTCTGCCGGTGCCCCTCACTCCCAACCCGCAGCCCCTGCTAGCCCAGCCCTGCCCCCCAGCTCTGCCGGTGCCCCTCACTCCCGACCCGCAGCCCCCTGCTAGCTCAGCCCTGCCCCCGCCCCAGCTCTGCCGCTGCCCCTCACTCCCGACCCGCAGCCCCCTGCCAGCCCAGCCCTGCCCCCCCACAGCTCTGCCGGTGCCCCTCACTCCCGACCTGCCACTGATGCGTTTCTCTGCCCCCAACCAGGGTCCGGAACCTGACCCAGTACCGGGTGGTGCTGGGGGCCCACCAGCTGTTGAATCCGGGCCCCAATTCGTGTGCCTGCCCAGTCCGGCGCATCATCACCAACCCCCGCTACGCCGGGCAGACCACGAGCGGAGACATCGCCCTGGTGCAGCTGGCCCGGCGGATGAATTTCACCGACTACATCCTGCCCATCTGCCTCCCGGATGCCTCGGTCTGCTTCCCCCCAGGCAAAGTCTGCTGGGTGACCGGCTGGGGCCACCTGCGCTCCTGGGGTAGGTCGGGATGGGACACCTGGGGCGGGGATGGGTCCTTGGGGTAGGTCTAGGGGAATGCGGGGCCAGAAGGATGGGAGGGAGTGGGGGTCTGGCAGGGGTCAGGCGGTCTGGAGAACTAGCGATGGGTGAAAGAAGGAAAGAAAGAAAGAAAGAAAGAAAGAAAGAAAGAAAGAAAGAAAGAAAGAACGAGGGAATGGATAAAAGAAAGAAAGAAAGAAAGAAAGAAAGAAAGAAAGAAAGAAAGAAAGAGTGAATGGAAAAGAAAGAAAGGAAGAAAGAAAGAGAAAGAAAGTGAATGGATAAGAAAAGAAAGAAAGAAAGAAAGAAAGAGGGAATGGATAAAAGAAAGAAAGAAAGAGTGAATGGGAAAGAAAGAAAGAAAGAAAGAAAGAAAGAAAGAGGGAATGGATAAGAAAGAAAAAAAGAAAGAAAAAGAAAAAGGGAATGGATAAGAAAGAAAGAAAGAAAGAAAGAAAGAAAGAAAGAAAGAAAGAAAGAAAGAAGGGCAGAGAGACAGTAAGAATGAGATAAATGAAAATAAAAGAGCAAGTCTGACCCCTAGTGTTAAACGAGGGGACAAAGAGTGAATGGAAGCCTTAAAAAGAAAAGAAAAGGAAGGATGAGGCCTAGCTTTAAGCCAGGCCTGCCCAACTCGTAAAGCGGCGAGGGCCATATTACTCCAAAGAAAACAGCTGAGGGCCGAAACCCCGCAGCCCCGTGGAAACACACACACACACCCCCAGCGCCGCCCGCCCCGTAGAAACAACCCCTCCTTCCCCAGCGCTGGGGTGCGGACGCCTGTAGATGGGAAAGAAACAGCGCACATAGGGTGACCAGATCACAGCAGTAAAATAGGACCCGCCCACCTCCGCTCGGCCCCACCATCACACCCCTCTTCACCCCCCCAGGGGTCACTATATTACTGCACACAACAGTCAGTCAATGCAGTTGTAGATAAATCTCTGCATTATGCATTTCTGTATAACTTTTATATGACTTTGTATTGAACCTTGGTAATATGTTATTGCGGGCCCCTAAGGTAGTATAATTAAGGTAAAAGAAAAATGTCTTTTTGCTAGAAGTAGAATAAGATCTTCCCCCCACTTTGTATTCAATTGCCCTGTTGAATGAATGAGGTGTGAATGAGGAAGGCGTGGAAGGCAGCACCTCCAGACAGCTGCAACCCTTGGAGAGGGGATGGGAACTCACCGCCCCCCTC
Organism: Chelydra serpentina; assembly: GCA_037349315.1. Taxonomy (NCBI): domain Eukaryota; kingdom Metazoa; phylum Chordata; order Testudines; family Chelydridae; genus Chelydra; species Chelydra serpentina. The sequence goes on from JBAIAC010000284.1 coordinate 91,828, forward strand.
TCCCCCCCGCGGGCTGCACAGTGAGCCCACGCGGGTTAAAGACAGGGGGCATGGCAGAGAAAGAGAGAATGAGACAATGAATGAAAGAGTGAAAAGGCCTTGGACTTAAGGGGAGGGCAGCGAGAGAACAAAAGAATGAGAAAAGTCCAGGAAAAAGAAAGAACGAACCCTGCAGTTGCAGGAGGGATAGAGAGAGAAGAGAAGAACAAGGAAATGAAGGAAAGAAAGAAATGAAGTGTAGAGTAGGAAGGAAGGAAATGGGGGAACAGGGAGAAAGAAAGAAAGAAAGAAAGAAAGAAAGAAAGAAAGAAAGAAAGAAAGAAAGAAAGAAAGAAAGAAAGAAAGAAAGAGGGAACGTATGAGGAAGGAAGGAAGGAAGGAAGGGGGAATGGAGGAGGAGGGAAGGAAGGAAGGAACAGGGAACGGATGAGGAAGGAAGGAAGGAAGGGGGAATGGAGGAGGAGGGAATGGAGGAGGAGGGAAGGAAGTGGGAACGGATAAGGAAGGAAGGATGGAAGGAAGGAAGGAACAGGGAACGGATGAGGAAGGAAGGAAGAGGGAATGGAGGAGGAGGGAATGGAGGAGGAGGGAAGGAAGGAAGGAACAGGGAATGGATGAGGAAGGAAGGAAGGACGTGGGAACGGATGAGGAAGGAAGGACGGAAGGAAGTGGGAACGGATGAGGAAGGAAGGAAGGAAGGAAGGAAGGAAGGAAGGAACAGGGAACGGATGAGGAAGGAAGGAAGAGGGAATGGAGGAGGAGGGAATGGAGGAGGAGGGAAGGAAGGAAGGAACAGGGAATGGATGAGGAAGGAAGGAAGGACGTGGGAACGGATGAGGAAGGAAGGACGGAAGGAAGTGGGAACGGATGAGGAAGGAAGGAAGGAAGGAAGGAAGGAAGGAATGGAGGAGGAGGGAATGGAGGAGGAAGGAAGGATGGAAGGAAGTGGGAACGGATGAGGAAGGAAGGAAGGAAGGAAGGAATGGAGGAGGAGGGAATGGAGGAGGAGGGAAGGAAGGAAGGAACAGGGAACGGATGAGGAAGGAAGGAAGGAAGGAAGGAAGGAAGGAATGGAGGAGGGAATGGAGGAGGAGGGAAGGAAGGAAGGAACAGGGAACGGATGAAGAAGGAAGGAACAGGGAACGGATGAGGAAGGAGGGAAGGAAGGAACAGGGAACAGATGAGGAAGGAGGGAAGGAAGGAAGGAAGGAACAGGGAACGGATGAAGAAGGAAGGAACAGGGAACGGATGAGGAAGGAGGGAAGGAAGGAACAGGGAACAGATGAGGAAGGAGGGAAGGAAGGAAGGAAGGAACAGGGAATGGATGAGGAAGGAAGGAAGGAAGGAAGTGGGAACGGATGAGGAAGGAAGGAAGGAAGGACGTGGGAACGGATGAGGAAGGAGGGAAGGAAGGAAAGGGGGAACAAGACAGAAAGAAGGAACTCCAGCGTTAGCGGGGCGTTAGAAAGACCAGAGGAGAGCATGAGTGGAAGAGCCGTGGATTTACCGGGCGGGCCGCGGGAGAAGGGACGCCGGAGCAGACACTGGCAGACAGCAGGGTGGTCTGGGGAGGGCAGCTCAGCGCTGCCCCCGGGGGCCGGGCTGAGCCCAGCGCCTCACCCCCAGCTCTTGCTGCCCCTTGCAGTGGACCTGCCCTCCCCGCAGACCCTGCAGAAGCTGCAGGTCCCCATCATCGACTCCGAGACGTGCAGGATCCTGTACCTCACCAACATGCAGAACCGGCCGCCCCACAGGAACATCCAGGCTGACATGATTTGCGCCGGTTACGCCGAGGGCATGAAGGACGCCTGCAATGTGAGAGCCCTGTGGCAGGGAACCCAGGAGTCCGGGCTCCCAGCCCCGCCCCTCTAACCCACCAAACCCCGCTCCCCTCCCACTGCTAAGGAGAGAACCCAGGAGTCCTAACACCCAGCCCCTCCCCCTCATCCCCGCAACTCCCTAGACTCCACTCCCCTCCCAGAGGCCGGGAGAGAACCCAGTAGTCCGGGCTCCCAGCCCCCCCTGCTCTAACCACTAGACCCCACTTCCCTCCCAGAGCCGGGGAGAGAACCCAGGCATCCCAGCACCCACTGCTCTAACCCATCAAACCCCACTCTCCTCCCAGAACCGGGGAGAGAACCCAGGCATCCTGGCTCCCAGACCCACGCATCCCCACAACCCCCTAGACCCCACTCCCCTCCCAGAGCCGGGAGAGAACCCAGGAGTCCTGGTTGTCAGCCCAGGGAGCAGGCTGGGAGGGGGCAGGTTATAGGCCCAGGGTCCCATCGCAGAGCAGGTCACGGCTCAGACAAGGCCTGGGTTCTGTGCAAGCAATCCCTTTGCAGCATCACAGGGCAACTGTTATCCACCTGCCAAGCCCCACCCCAGAGGTGGCTGCATTTTAGTACTGGGCGAGCTATCCCTTTGTAGCACTGCGTTGTGTATCCAGTGGCCCTTCCCCAGAGGTGGCTGCATTTCAGAGCTGCCACCTACATAGACCCTGAGTGAGATCAGGGCCCCGTTGTGATTAAGGACCCCCAACCCCCTGGTTCCCAGCCCGGTGCACTAACCCGTCTCCCTCTCTCTGCTCCGTAGGGTGACTCTGGGGGCCCTATGGCGTGCATTGTGGGTGACGTCTGGGTGCTGGCCGGAATTGTCAGCTGGGGCGAAGGCTGCGCCGTCAAAAACCGCCCCGGAGTCTACAGTCGCCTCACCTCCTACCAAAACTGGATCCGGGACTATATCCCCAGTCTGGAGTTTGTCAAGGAGCCCAGCGGCCGGGAATCCCGTGCTGTGGCAGACATCAAGGGGCAAAAGCACCCTGGCGCTGGCTGGCCCAGTCAGGCTGCCTCTGTCGTTGCCAGCACCCTGCTGCTTTGGGCCTGCCTGCTGTATCTGATTTAAAACCAAGGCGTGTGGACAGAGAAAAAGAGAGAATCCCACCCACTCCTCTATCAAGCTAGAAGGAAAAGGAAGAAGTCATCTGTATCTCTGGTCCAGTCTCCCCAGAGTTGGCTACCTGGGTTTTAGCATTCCCTTTGGGGAAATATTTTAAACGTTTAAAAACTAAGGAAATTCCCAGACAAAAAACTTCGTGAAACGCTGTAAACGTGGGTACATTCCTCTGCAACTACAGCAAGGGTGCCGTAATCACGAGGCGGTCAACCAATCATTCTAGGTCTCTATCTTCATGTATATATTTAGGTCTAGGGACTTTAAGATGGAACAAAACAACCTTTGCTGATCATTTCAGGAGGTCATAAATACATAGGGCCTGACAATCGTCGTCTGTTTTTGCAGGGTGGGTGAGATAACTTGGGAGGAGTCACGGAGGTTTTGGCCGAGGGCGAAGCTAATCAAAAATGTTTTGCATGTTGCTAATTTGACGACAACATGTCAACATTTCTGATTTTGACCAGGAAACGATTGGGAAGTATTAATGCCGTCAGACAAAGCCCGGGGAAGACCTCATCTGGCCTCCTGTGCTCAGTTCTGGGCACCCGAGTTAAAGAAAGTGGGATTCAGAGTTGGACAGGGGCAGAAAAGGTCTTCTGGGACAGCCAGGGGATTGGGAAGCCAATCTTATGAAAAGAGACTCAGAGAGATTGGCTTTTTTTGCCTAGAAAAACAAAGACTGAGAGGGGAACTGAGTTTGGAAATGCTGAACATTTGAAAATTGCAAATGTTGAAAATTTGAAAATTGCAAATTTAGATGAGGAAAATGATAGGAAAAATACCGACATAAATAAAAATGTTTTCAATTCTCCTCTTCCACCACCACCATCTTTTGACCAGCAATCTGGGTTACAAACCATAAGAATAAGAATTTTGTTTGCTGTTATGGCCAATTTGAAGTGGAAGTCTCTTTCCCTGGGTTGAATGACCCCCTATATAAATGTGAGAAGATATTTGTGGGTTTATATTTACAATGGATTAATTGATGGCATTTCTCGCATGAGCTAGATCTAAAAATCATAAAACACAGATATTTAAGTACTGAGATAATCTGTGTAGCGTTATGGTGTTTCCACTATGGACTGAAAACTGTGAAAGAGCTAGAGCTCAGATGTTTTGATATAAAGGAGTAGTCTGGTAGCTGGACACAACATTGATGGATAAATAGAGGTGTGTTGATAAACACGCCAGCATTACGGGTATTTGTGGAAATGGTATGAGTTTCCCGGTATTTCAAACATTTAACTTTATTGTGACTTTAAATATTTCAGGCCTTGCAGATGTTTTGTAAGTTACGGCTTTAACAAAGTTTTTTGTCTGGGAATTTCCTTCGTTTTTGTGATCAACAAAAACTTGATGCCGTTGGTTATTATTTTTCTGCTGATCGAGCGTCTATTTCGCTATCAGAGACGCGGTAGCTTTTTTCAGTCACACACAAGCTAATGCCGATATTTCGCCACCGGAGTGTATGACTTCTTTGGTCCAGAGATGTTTAGCAGATGGAGGTTGCAACCATGAAGGGGAAACGTGACCTTCTCAACCGCTGTTAATAGACTCCTTCGACGTAGCTGCTTGGACAGGGCGTGGTGACTCTGCAGGCAGAATTTCTGGGACCCTTGGGCCAGAGAGATTAGTCTCAGGGAGTTTGCATTCTTAAATGACGTTTATAAATTCTGCGTCCTTGGGTTGATGTTCTCAGAAGGTTCCAAACGTGGCAGGAGATAACGGGGACAAATGAGACTCCCCTCTGTGAGGGCCCATCCAGATCCTTCTCGCCACTTGTTTAATGACGGCCCAGATCCTCCAGGGAGCTGAATTTCAATGGGAGCCAGGCACCTAGCTACCTTTTCAGAATCTGGGCCTCGGAGTCTGAGCCGAACGCCAGAGAAGCCAATGGCTCGTTCACCATTGATTGGGTCTCCTGCCCCGCCAAGGGGTGGGCAAAGGAATTGTCTCAGTTCGCAGCAAGGGTTGGATATCAGGAAAAACTTTCCTGCTCTAAGGCTAGTTCAGTGCCGGAACGGGCTCCCTGGGGAGGTGGTGGAGGCCCCATTGCTGGAGGTTTTTAAGAACAGGTTGGGCAAACACCGGCCAGGGGAGGCTCCAGGTTGACTTGGCCCTGCCTCAGCGCGGTGGGACTGAACGAGGTGACCTCTTGCGACCCCGTCCCGCCCGCCGCTTCCGCGATAGGCACTTCCCACCAAGTGAATTGTTCGTAGAGAGGAGAACATCTTGTTTCTCTGCCCTGGGAGCCCACCTCCAAGCCACCAGCCGCGTCGCGCCGGCCTTTTTACGGTGTTTAACGTGTCCAAGGTGCATTCTGGAGACGCTCAGGCCGGGATTCGTCTTTCTAAGCCAATAAACTCCTTTCATCGCAAATGCGGCCCCTCGGCGCTAATAAGCGAGGGAAAGAAAGTGAAGCTGGGAGGCCTCTGATCCAGACGCTCAGGAGAAAGGGTTGGGGAACTCCTGCCCTCAAAACCCGTCCAGTTTGCACAGTAGCCGCAACTCAGAGTAAGCCGGGATGGGGGGCGTCTCCGTTGAGCAGCAGCCGGGCTGGGGATGATCCTGCCCCGGGTATGGATGGGGGGTGGGGGAGGTGGGGCATCTTTATGGCGGCTGGGGGGCCAGCCGAAGGCCTCGTTCTAGGGCTGGCCTGACGTTCCCTTCCTGGAGAAGGGAATTCGGTTGCCTGCTGTTGATCCCGGTGGGGGATGCCAAGGGGACTAGAAGGGAACGCGTGCAGCTGTTCACATCTGGATGTGAGCCACAGACATTCCGCCCCCCCCCCCCCCACCCGCTCTCCCTGCAAGGCCCGGAGGTGTTGGAGGGGAGGCAAAGGGGCGGGGGTGGGCTGGTTCAGACAGGACCCCGCTGGGTTACTTCCAGCCCTTGGTGAGCCTGTCCTGAAGCCAGATGGCTGCTTTCTCCCACGGTTTGAGCTGAAGGCTATATTAAAAGCAGAGAGGAAGTTTAACCCTATAGGGGCTATGCTTAGGATTCTCTCTTGACTAATAGAATCCAGGAGTCCTGGCTCCTAATCCGCCTCCCCCAACCCACTAGCCCCCACTGCCCTCCCAGAGCTGGGGCTAGAACCCAGGAGTCCCGGCTCCTACTCTAACCCACTAGACCCCCACCGTCCTCCCAGAGCTTGAAGAGAACCCAGGAGTCCTGGCTCCCCAGCCCGCCCTGCTCTAACCCACTAGACCCCGCTCCCCTCCCAGAGCTGGGGACAGAACCCAGGAGTCCGGGCTCCCAGCCCCGCCCTACTCTAATCCACCAGACCCCACTCCCCTCCCAGGGCTGGGATAGAACCCAGGAGTCCTGCATCTCCGCTGACCCTTGCAGTCCCCAAAAGGTGCCTCTGTCTCCGCCCCCCCCCACCCCCCTCCCCGACTGCTGGCCCAGGCCCGTTCACACGTGAGCCTGCGAACGGTGAACAATATGTTCACGCCAAGCCGCCCGGAGGGTGTGGGTGTCCTTAACTCAGGCCACGGCTGCGATTTCCCTCCCGCCTCTACCCCCCGCTTTCATTTCCTGCCAGATGTTGTGTTTACACACAGCCCCTGTACGCGATTTATAGCCTGTCAGCTGATCCCCCGCCTTTGGGGGGTGTCTGGGGGGGCGGGGAGCCGAGCGGAAAGCCCGGGAAGGCGGGAGCAGAGCGAGCCGTGATCCGGGGCAGCTGCAGCCGGGCGAGTCAGGGGCTGCGGGCTGGGACAGACGGCGGGCGGCACACGGCACCATGGAGGTAACTTGCACCCGGGGCGCGGGGGGGGGGGGGGGGGGGAGCGGGCTGGAATGTAGGGGGCCGACGGAGCTAAGTGAGAACAGAGCCAGGCCACGCCGTACGCGGGAGCCCACTAAGCGCCCCGCCTCTGCGGCTGGGTCGGTCTCAGCTCCGGCTGGTAGCAACTGCTAGAAACGCTCCTTGTCCGGCCAACCATCTCCTTACGGGGCTAGCTAGTGATCCCCAGAGCCAGCCACCCCCGCTTCTCGCCCCTTCTGTCTAGCCATCCCCCCGCATACCCCTGTCTGTCCGCTTAGCTATCCCATAACCCCCTTCTCTCTACCTGTCCCATAACCCCCTTCTCTCTACCTGTCCCATAACCCCCTTCCATCTACCTGTCCCATAACCCCCTTCTCTCTACCTATCGCATAACCCCCTTCCATCTACCTATCCCATAACCCCCTTCCATCTACCTATCGCATAACCACCTTCTCTCTACCTATCCCATAACCCCCTTCTCTTTATCTATCCAACAACCCCCTTCTATCTACCTGTCCCATAGCCCCCTTCCCTCTACCTATCCTATAACCAATGTTCCCTCTAATTTTTGACTGGCCGTGTGGGCAAAAACATTCTTCTGTGCAAATTGTTGTGCTTCTGTGCCTATCGCCATGTGCGCAGGGTTTAAGATCTGTGTGCGTGCACGCACATGCACAGCTTAGAGGGAACAGTGCCCATAACCCCCTTCTCTCTACCTATCCCATATCCCCTTTTCTTGATCTATCTAGCTACCCTAGATAGATAGCGACACCGATAATCCCCTTCTATCTATCCCATAACCCACCCTCTCTCTCTCTCTCTCTCCCTCCTTCCCTCCCTCTTTTTTGGGCATTCAAGTTCGGTAGTTTCCGCATCGGAGTGTTGCTCTTTTAAGACTTCTGAAAGCGTGCTCCACACCCTGTCCCGGGCAGATTTTGGAAGGCACTTCAGATTCTTAAACCTTGGGGCGAGTGATCTTTGGAAATCTCACATTGGTACCTTCTTTGTGTTTTGTCAAATCTGCAGTGACAGTGTTCTTAAAATGAACACGTGCTGGGTCATCATCCAAGACTGCTATAACAGGAAATGTATGGCAGAATGCGGGTAAAACACAGAGCAGGAGACGTACAATTCTCCCCCCAAGGAGTTCAGTCACAAATTTAATTAACACATTATTTTTTAACGAGCGTCATCAGCATGGAAACATGTCCTCTGGGATGGTGGCCGAAGCATGAAGGAGCATTCGACTGAGGTTTAGCATATCTGGCATGTAAATACCTTGCAATGCCGGCTACAAAATTGCCATGCGAACGCCTGTTCTCACTTTCAGGTGACATTGCAAATAAGAAGCGGGCAACATTATCTCCCGTCAATGTAAACAAACTTGTTTGTCTGAGCGATTGGCTGAACAAGCAGTAGGACTGAGTGGACTTGTAGGCTTTAAAATTTTGCATTGTTTTGGTTTTGAGTGCGGTTATATAACAAAAAAAATCTACATTTGTAAGTTTCACTTTCACGACAAAGGGATTGTGCAACCGTACTTGTATGAGGTGAGCTGAAAAATACAATTTCTTTGTTTATCATTTTTACCGTGCAAATATTTGTAATCAACAATAATAATATCAAGTGAGCACTGTACACTTTGTATTCTCTATTGTCATTGAAATCAATATATTGGAAAATGTAGAAAAACATCCAAAACTATTCAATAAAGGTCGATTGGATTGAACAATTCTATTGTTTAACAGTGCGATTCAAACGGCGATTCATCCCGATTGATTTTTCAAATTGGGAATCGCTTGAGTTAACTGCCGTTAATCGACAGACCTCGTTATTTGGCCCTGGTGAGACCACTGAGTCCAGTTCTGGTGCCCACAATCCAAGACGGAGGGGTCAGAGAAGAGCCGCTGGGATGATGAACGGATTAGAAACCATCGTTAATAGTGAGGGACTCCAGGAGCTCAGTCTATTTCGCTTAACAAGGAGAAGGTCCTGGGGTGACGTGATCCCAGTCCATAAATACCTACATGGGGAACACGTATTTATTAATGGGCTCTTCAGTCTAGCAGACAAAGATCGACCCCGATCCAATGGCTGGAGGTTGAAGCTAGACAAATTCCGACAGAAAATAAAGCATCAATTTTTCGCAGGGAAGGGATGGGAAGCGAACATTTGGAAACTGTGAATGTGAGCAGGGCAATTCTGCAAGGGCAGGGTCCAGCCGCCTCAAGGGGAGAACGGGACCCCCCAGAATAAGCAACCGAGTCAGCTGTTTGTAGGCAACGTTAATGGGCGCCCAGTGGGTCTTTTATGGAAGGGCGTCACGTTCTGAACCGGAGGGTCGTGCGGAGCTCTGTAGCCGGGGGATGGCAACGCACGGATGTAGGACGGGGTATATGTGACAACGCTTGTAGCTAGATCCATGGAACACTGAGTGTCCCAAGTGGACTGAGACCTGGGGGCAGGTTTCACTCCTTCAGGAGGGGATGAACCAGGGAGGAAAAGTCCAAGGGTCTTGCTGGTCTGGGTGAGCCCCCAAAAGTCACCAATTCCCAGGCCAAATGCTTTGTGGGACTATACATTAAATCTCTAGGGGGGGAATGTGGGGCTCTGCACCCCGTGATCTCAGAGCAGGGAGAGGGTCCGACTCCGGGGTCTCCCATTTTTACTCTAGATGAAGGTCCCATCCTCACTGGGTGTCTCTCTCTCTCCCCGGCTGCAACAGACATCCTGGCAGGTCCATTTCCCACTGCTCCTCTTCCTCCTGGCGTGGGCGCCCATGACCGATGGCCAACCCATCAACGCTCAAGGTAAATCCCATCTCAAGCCCGGTCCCAGCGGTGCGTATCCTGCCCTGTCACCTGCTAGGGGCTGGGCGGGGCATAGGGGGCCAGGAGGCGGATGCTGCCCCCTAGAGGAGCGATGTGGTGCTACTGGGGGCAGAGGGGGCGAATTCGACCCCAGCACCGGACGCATTGGGGAACAGGGCCAGGGCCTGGCTAACGCTCTCTCCGCTGGGCAGCTCAGCAGAAGTTGTGTGCGGACGAATCCTTTCCCCTGGACTGCGAGGATGTCTACGACCAAGGATCGGAGACGGACGGCGTCTATCTGATCTACCCGGCTGGCCCCAACGTCCCCGTGCCGGTCTACTGCGACATGACCACAGACGACGGGAAGTGGACGGTGCGTAGCGTTGTTAAGAGCCAAGGGTGTGCCCCCCCCACACCCTGCTCTAACCCCTAGACCCCACTCCCCTCCCAGAGCTGGGAATAGAACCCAGGAGTCCTGCCCCCCCCACCCTGCTCTAACCCCTAGACCCCACTCCCCTCCCAGAGCTGGGAATAGAACCCAGGAGTCCTGCCCCCCCCCCACCCTGCTCTAACCCCTAGACCCCACTACCCTCCCAGAGCTGGGGAGAGAACCCAGGAGTCCGGGGTGGGTCCCCTGCCCCGCTCCCCACTGGAGAGACCTGTCCCTGATTGGCTCAGCCCCCTATTAGCCATACGGGTTTCAGGTCCTCTCGGACCTAAGCCAAAGCCCCTCCCCCGGGTGTCTGACCCCGCCCTCTCTCTGTCACGACTCCAGGTGTTCCAGAAGCGCTTCAACGGCTCGGTCAGCTTCTTCCGGGGCTGGAACGACTATCGGTTCGGGTTCGGCAAGGCCGACAGCGAGTACTGGCTGGGTAGGTGATGGGGCCCCGGACCCCCCAGCCAGCGGGGTCAACCTCCCCCCGACCCGCTCATCCTACCAGTCCTAGCCTCTGCCACACTGCCCCTCCGCCCGTCCATCTCTCTGTGCCTGTCCATCCCCACCTCATCTAACCTACCATCCACTCCACACACCCCTCCATCCACCCCCACATATCTCTTCATCGATCCATCCACCCTCCCCTACACACCTCTCTCCATCCATCCATCAATCCACCCCCACATATCTCATCCATCCACCCTCCCCTACACACCCCCTATCCATCCATCATCCATCCATCCATCCATCCATCCCCACACACCCCTCTATCCATCCATCAATCCATCCCCACATATCTCATCCATCCACCCTCCCCTACACACCCCCTATCCATCCATCCATCCATCCCCACACACCCCTCTATCCATCCATCCACCCCCACATATCTCTTCATCGATCCATCCACCCTCCCCTACACACCCCTCTATCCATCCATCAATCCATCCCCACACACCCCTCTAACCATCCATCCATCCACCCACACATATCTCATCCATCCACCCTCCCCTACACACCCCCTATCCATCCATCCATCCATCCATCCCCACACACCCCTCTATCCATCCATCCATCCCCACACACACCCCTATCCATCCATCCATCCATCCATCCATCCATCCCCACACCTCCCTCCATCCATCCATCCACCCTCCCCTACACACCCCTCTATCCATCCATCCATCCATCCCCACACACCCCTCTATCCATCCATCCATCCATCCACTCCACACACCCCTCCATCCACCCCCACATATCTCTTCATCGATCCATCCACCCTCCCCTACACACCTCTCTCCATCCATCCATCCATCCACCCCCACACCTCTCTCCATCCATCCATCCATCCCCACACCTCTCTCCATCCATCCATCCATCCACCCCCACATATCTCTTCATCGATCCATCCACCCTCCCCTACACACCCCTCTATCCATCCATCAATCCACCCCCACATATCTCATCCATCCACCCTCCCCTACACACCCCCTATCTATCCATCCATCCATCCATCCCCACACACCCCTCTATCCATCCATCCATCCATCCACCCCCACACCTCTCTCCATCCATCCATCCATCCACCCCCACACCTTCCTCCATCCATCCATGCATCCACCCTCTCCTACACACCCTCTATCCATCCATCCATCCACCCCCACACCTCTCTCCATCGATCCATCCATCCACCCCCACACCTCTCTCCATCCATCCATCCATCCCCACACCTCCCTCTATCCATCCATTCATCCACCCCTCTATCCATTCATCCACCCCTCTATCCATACACCCCCACACCTCTCTCTATCCCTCCATCCACCCCACCTCATCTAACCTACCATCCACCCCACACACCCTCCACCCATCCAACCTCCCCTACACACCCCCTATCCATCCATCCACCCCCACACCTCATCTAACCTACCATCCACTCCACGTGCCCCCATCCATCCACCCACCCCCACATATCTCTTCATCCATCCATCCACCCTCCCCTACACACCCCTCTATCCATCCATCAATCCACCCCCACATATCTCATCCATCCACCCTCCCCTACACACCCCCTATCCATCCATCCAGCCAGCCAGCCAGCCAGCCCCACGCACCCCTCTCTCCATCCATCCACCCCCACACCTCTCTCCATCCATCCATCCATCCCCACACCTCCCTCTATCCATCCATCCATCCATCCACCCCTCTATCCATTCATCCACCCCTCTATCCCTCCATCCCCACACCTCCCTCTATCCCTCCATCCACCCCACCTCATCTAACCTACCATCCACTCCACGTGCCCCCATCCATCCACCCACCCCCACATATCTCTTCATCCATACATCCACCCTCCCCTACACACCCCTCTATCCATCCATCAATCCACCCCCACATATCTCATCCATCCACCCTCCCCTACACACCCCCTATCTATCCATCCATCCATCCATCCCCACACACCCCTCTATCCATCCATCCACCCCCACACCTCATCTAACCTACCATTCACTCCACGTGCCCCCATCCATCCACCCACCCCCACATATCTCTTCATCCATCCATCCACCCTCCCCTACACACCCCCGATCCATCCATCCACCCCCACACCTCCCTCTATCCATCCATCAATCCACCCCCACATATCTCATCCATCCACCCTCCCCTACACACCCCCGATCCATCCATCCATCCATCCATCCCCACACACACACCCTCCACCCAGCCAGCCAGCTGTCCCTATACGTCCCCTTCATCCACCCACCCCCACATACCCCTCCCTTTATTCACCCCATACAGTCTCCCCCGTTCCCATTCTCTCTCCCCTATCCTGTCCCCGGCTTCCCTGTCCCAGCCCCACCAGACACTGAGGCCAGATGCTCTGGTGGTTAGCAGCCCCCCAACACACGCACCTCCCCCTTCGCCCAGCCCCACCCCCCGGGTTAACTCTTTCCCTGCTGGATCTTCACACACGTGTTTCTATGCCCCCGCCCCCCACACGCCACAGGCCTGCAGAACATCCACCTGCTGACGCTAAAGCGGAAGTACGAACTGCGGGTGGACCTGGAGGACTTTGAGAACAACACAGCCTGGGCCAAGTACACCGATTTCTCCCTCTCTCCCCACGCCATCAGCGCCGAGGAGGATGGCTACACCCTGCACGTGGGGGGCTTCAACGATGGCGGGGCAGGTGAGAGAACCCAGGCGTCCGGGCATGTGTGGCCCACCGAACCCCATGCCCCTCCTGCAGGCAATGACTGAACCCAGGACTCCTGGCTCCCACCTCCCTGATCTAAACCCCTAGACCCCACTTCCCACCCAGAGCTGGGGATAGAACCCAGGAGTCCTGGCTCCCAGTGCCCCCTGCTCTGACCCCTAGACCCCACTCCCCTCCCAGAGCTGGGGATAGAACCCAGGAGTCCTGGCTCCTAGCCCCCTGCTGCTCCAACCCCTAGACCACACTCCTCTCCCAGAGCTGGGGAGAGAACCCAGGAGTCCTGGCTCCCAGCTGCCCCTGCTCTGACCCCTAGACCCCACTCCCCGCCCAGAGCTGGGGAGAGAACCCAGGAGTCCTGGCTCCCAGTGCCCCCTGCTCTGACCCCTAGACCCCACTCCCCTCCCAGAGCTGGGGACAGAACCCAGGAGTCCTGACACTGATGAGGGAGTTGATGTTAGTCTCCTCTGAGTCAAACCTCCCCCTGCCCTGCCCCAGAGGTGGCTGCATCTCAGCCCCGAGTGAGCCCTCCCCTGGCGGCGTCACTGGGCAGCCGTTCCCCAGCTGCCGTACCCCAGCGGTGGCTGCATCTTAGCGCTGGGGCTTGTCATCCTGAGACTCAGAGCCCTGACGCGCCATCCCCCCCCCAACCCCACCCCCCATCCCCGCGGCCTTGTGAGCGCGATCCCCCAGCCAACTGAGGCAGGGGGACCCAGGCGCGCGGACGCAGTCCCTCGGCAACCCTGCGCCCCAGGGGCTTCCTTAATTACCCTCTCGCCCGCCCCAAACCACTGCGGAAACCGAAGGGGGAGCCTGGGACGGAGCCGCCCCATCCAGGCCCATCCCCATTCGTGCCCGTCCGTCCGCTCCCCCCAGCCGACGGCGGAGCCGCCCCGGCTGACCCCGGCCCCTCTCCCCCCCCTCCCACCGCTACCCAGGCGACTCCCTGTCCTACCACACCGGGCAGAAGTTCTCCACCTTCGACCGCGACCAGGACCAGTACGTGCAGAACTGCGCGGCCCTCTCCTCCGGCGCCTGGTGGTTCAAGAGCTGCCACTTCTCCAACCTCAACGGCTTCTACCTGGGCGGGGCCCACCTGTCCTACGCCAATGGCCTCAACTGGGCCCAGTGGAAAGGCTTCTACTACTCGCTCCGCAAGAGCGAGATGAAGATCCGGCGCATCTGAGCCGCCGGGCCCCCGCCCCCGGGGAGCGGGGCCGCGGAGCTCGGTGGAGTTTGGGGGGGGCGGCATCAGGAGAGAGCCCGGAGGAGCGGGGCTGGGATTATATCGGACTGGCGGGCGGGAGTTCGAATCCCGGCGGGGGGGGAGCCGGCGCCGAGAGACCGGGCCGGTCTCGCGGGGGGGGGGGGGAGGTCGGGAGGGAGGGGCGCCAGCCGTGGGAAGCCCCCCCACTCTCTGTCCCCTAATAAAGCGCCGTTCCTTGAGGCTCCTCTCTGGCTCTTTGCAGGATGGGGGCGGGGGGAGGAGGCTGGTAGGGACCTAACCCCAGTCCCTGCCGGAACACGTGGGCCCCCCCCCCCCCAGTCCTTATGCCACCCCCCGATACGCTCCCTTCCCCCAACTGTTCTTGGAGTGACGCCAGGTCTCAGCTCAGTTTGCACCAAAAGGCCCTGCGGTGGGGGGGGCAGGGAATGCCACCCCGCTGCTCCCTGATGGGGCTGGGGGTGCTGCCATCCCGGACGCCTGGGTCCCACCCCGCTGCTCCCTGATGGGGCTGGGGGCACTGCCATCCCGGACGCCTGGGTCCCACCCCGCTGCTCCCTGATGGGGCTGGGGGCGCTGCCATCCCGGACGCCTGGGTCCCACTCCGCTGCTCCCTGATGGGGCTGGGGGCGCTGCCATCCCGGACGCCTGGGTCCCACCCCGCTGCTCCCTGATGGGGCTGGGGGCACTGCCATCCCGGACGCCTGGGTCCCATCCCCTTATTCCCTGAGGGGGCTGGGGGCGCTGCCATCCCGGATGCCTGGGTCCCATCCCCTTATTCCCTGAGGGGGCTGGGGGCACTGCCATCCCGGATGCCTGGGTCCCATGCTTCAGCCCACTGCTGAAACCCCCTCCCCCCAGCCCCATGTCAGGGTTAGGGGGTTCAAAGACTCATTAGCCCTGGCAGGGAGAGGGGGACAGGGGGATGGCCCCGGGCTGGGGGGATGGAGGCATCCCAGAGTCATCGCTGATCACAAGTCTCGACCCCGCCTCTTCATGGCCTTGTCCCAGAGGGCCCTGGGACAGACTTTGTCCCATAATGCATTGCAAACCACCCCTGTGCCGCACCCTTCCCTACCCCCGGTGGCGCTGTGGGGCTCAGAGCCCTGCCCCCCACCCAGCGCCCCCCTCCGTGCCATCCTCCCGCCAGCCCCCGGGCAAACAAAATCTCACTCCGAACTGGGGGAAGGGGACTGACCTGCTCAGGGGGGCAGGGAATGGGACATGGGGCCTTTCTCCTCTAGGGGGCGCCAGATCCCAGCGCTAGGTGCTGCACAAACACCCGTCTGGCCTTCCCGAAAGCAGGCACAGTTAGAGGGAAGAGGCCAAAGAACCGGAACGTCCCTCCCGCCGGCGCGGGGCTCCGATTCCCAGGCCGAGACTGGGCGCTTCTAGATCCCAGAAGCCCCAGCTTAATCCCTCCATATGGACCGGTCCCCCCCCCCTCCCCCCAAAACCCGGCCGCTGGCTGGGCCTGACCGGACACAGAGCCCTGCTGGGAAAAAGCCACGCATGGGAGGCTCTCCGAATATTAGCCACTAAGTCAGGAGCAACACGAGGGGGAAGGAGGGTGTGGTAGGGGAAGGTGCCCATATGCGCAGAGCTGGGGAGAGAACCCAGGCGTCCTGGCTCCCAGCCCCTCTTGGGCTAACCCGCCAGCCCCCACTACCCTCCCAGAGCTGGGAAGAGAACCCCGGAGTCCTGGCTCCCAGCTCCCCCTGGGCTAACCTGCTAGCCCCCACTCCCATCCCAGAGCTGGGGAGAGAACCCAGGAGTCCTGGCTCCCAGACCCCCCTGGGCTAACCCGCCAGCCCCCACTCCCCTCCCAGAGCTGGGAAGAGAACCCCGGAGTCCTGGCTCCCAGCCCCCCTTCCTCCAACCCACCAGCCCCCACTCCCCTCCCAGAGCCGGGGAGAGAACCCAGGAGTCCTGGCTCCCAGCCCCTCTTGGGCTAACCCGCCAGCCCCCACTCCCCTCCCAGAGCCGGGGAGAGAACCCAGGAGTCCTGGCTCCCAGCCCCTCTTGGGCTAACCCGCCAGCCCCCACTCCCCTCCCAGAGCCGGGGAGAGAACCCAGGCATCCTGGCTCCCAGCCGCTCTTGGGCTAACCCGCCAGCCCCCACTCCCCTCCCAGAGCCGGGGAGAGAACCCAGGAGTCCTGGCTCCCAGCCCACCCACCCTCCCCTCGCCCCGCTCTGACCCGCCAGACGTGTCTAGACAGCTGTAGTTCCCTGGCTCGCTGCGTTGCTATGTGGCTCCCGTCCAGGCCCTGCGGCCAAGGCGACGGATTGAGGGATGAGCTCACCGCACAGGGCGCCTCAGCCAACAGCCCCCGCCGAGCCTCCGCCGGGAGCCCGGCCCCTGTCCCTACGTGCCCCAGGGGGCTGCGGGTCGGGAGCAATGGGCCCATCTAGCCCGGCCTCCCGCCTCCCTGCAAATCCTGGTCTATTTGCCTGTCCTAGGTGGGTATCTGACCCCTGCCCCGATCTCACACACACACACACACACACACGGCTTTTCTCACCTCGCTGGCTGGCTGCCCCTCGCCCCGGTCTCTGGTCTCCTCGCGGCCTGTGCTCGCCCCTTCCCCTCGGGCCGGATCGCCTGGACTCCCAAGTGTGCGGGGGCGGGGGGTCATTCGTCACCCGCCAGTGGGTGCTGTCAGCTGGGCACTGCTTCCAGAGGTGATGGGACGAGGGGTGCGTCCCGGACGCCTGGGTCCCATCCACTCACTCCCCCGGGGAGGGGAGGCGGGGTTGTCCCAGATGTCTCGGTCCCGTCCAGTCACTCCCCTGGGGAGCAGGGCGTCCCGGATGCCTGAGTCCCATCCAATCACTCCCCCGGGGAGGGGAGGCGGGGTTGTCCCAGATGTCTCGGTCCCATCCAGTCACTCCCCTGGGGAGCAGGGCGTCCCGGACGCCTGGGTCCCATCCAATCACTCTCCCGGAGAGGGGAGGGGAGGTTGTCCCAGATGTCTGGGTCCCGTCCAGTCACTCCCCTGGGGAGCAGGGCGTCCCGGACGCCTGGGTCCCATCCAAGCTCTCCTCATAGCGCTGGGATCACGGCTGACCCAGACTCCAGGGTCTCATCCAATCACACTCGGGGTGGGGGTGGGGGGGCTTGGAGTGATGCCATCCCAGACACCTGGGTCCCGTTCACTGCCCTGGACTCTGGGAGCTCTGCGGCTCCCGCTCCTGGATGCGTGGCTTCTATTCCTCATCCCGGTCTCTCCTCCTACAGCCTCTATGACCCTGCCCTCTACACGGTCCTCCTGGGGGCCCGCGTGCTGCCGGCCCCCAGCCCTGGTACCGTCTCCGTCCCCCACCCCCCGCTACGCCAGCTTCAGACCGCCGCTAACCTCACCCCCGGCGTCCGGCCCGTCTGCCTCCCGGACGCCAGGGTCCGATTCCCCGCGAGCACCGGGTGCTGGGCCACCGGCTGGGGGGACGTTTGCCAAGGAGGTGAGTCCGGACGCCTGGGTTCTCTGGGAGTCTAAGGCTAGAGCCGGGGTGGGGGGGCTGGGAGCCAGGACTCCGCGAGGGGAGTGGGGGTCTAGTGGTTAGAGCCAGGAATCGAACCCAGGTGTCCTGGCTCCCCTCCCCACCCCAGAGCCCCCGCGGGAGAGGCCGGTCCTGCTGAAGGGCACCCCGACCTGCGAGGCCCTCAGCCTCCTGGGCTCCTCCAGACCCACCGGGACCCGGCAGATCCCGGCCGACAGGCTCGGCGCTGGGTCCCCCGAAGGGCAGAGAGACGCCTGCCGGGTGACGCCCCCCAGTGGCTGCTCCCTGTAACTGCAGCCTCCTGGCCCCTCCCTCTAGTGGCCGCTCCCTGTAACTGCAGCCTCCTGCTCTCCCTCCCCCTATTGGCCGCTCCCTGTAACTGCAGCCTCCTGCCCCCTCCCCCTATTGGCCGCTCCCTGTAACTGCAGCCTCCTGCTCCCCCTCCCCCTATTGGCCGCTCCCTGTAACTGCAGCCTCCTGCTCCCCCTCCCCCTATTGGCCGCTCCCTGTAACTGCAGCCTCCTGCCCCCTCCCCCTATTGGCCGCTCCCTGTAACTGCAGCCTCCTGCCCCCTCCCCCTATTGGCCGCTCCCTGTAACTGCAGCCTCCTGCTCCCCCTCCCCCTATTGGCCGCTCCCTGTAACTGCAGCCTCCTGCCCCCTCCCCCTATTGGCCGCTCCCTGTAACTGCAGCCTCCTGCTCCCCCTCCCCCTATTGGCCGCTCCCTGTAACTGCAGCCTCCTGCCCCCTCCCCCTATTGGCCGCTCCCTGTAACTGCAGCCTCCTGCCCCCTCCCCCTATTGGCCGCTCCCTGTAACTGCAGCCTCCTGCTCCCCCTCCCCCTATTGGCCGCTCCCTGTAACTGCAGCCTCCTGCTCCCCCTCCCCCTATTGGCCGCTCCCTGTAACTGCAGCCTCCTGCTCCCCCTCCCCCTACTGGCCGCTCCCTGTAACTGCAGCCTCCTGCTCCCCCTCCCTCTAGTGGCTGCTCCCTGTAACTGCAGCCTCCTGCCCCCTCCCTCTAGTGGCTGCTCCCTGTAACTGCAGCCTCCTGCTCCCCCTCCCCCTATTGGCCGCTCCCTGTAACTGCAGCCTCCTGCCCCCTCCCCCTATTGGCCGCTCCCTGTAACTGCAGCCTCCTGCCCCCCCTCCCCCTATTGGCCGCTCCCTGTAACTGCAGCCTCCTGCCCCCTCCCCCTATTGGCCGCTCCCTGTAACTGCAGCCTCCTGCTCCCCCTCCCCCTACTGGCCGCTCCCTGTAACTGCAGCCTCCTGCCCCCTCCCCCTATTGGCCGCTCCCTGTAACTGCAGCCTCCTGCTCCCCCTCCCCCTACTGGCCGCTCCCTGTAACTGCAGCCTCCTGCCCCCTCCCCCTATTGGCCGCTCCCTGTAACTGCAGCCTCCTGCTCCCCCTCCCCCTACTGGCCGCTCCCTGTAACTGCAGCCTCCTGCCCCCTCCCCCTACTGGCCGCTCCCTGTAACTGCAGCCTCCTGCCCCCTCCCCCTATTGGCCGCTCCCTGTAACTGCAGCCTCCTGCTCCCCCTCCCTCTAGTGGCTGCTCCCTGTAACTGCAGCCTCCTGCCCCCTCCCTCTAGTGGCTGCTCCCTGTAACTGCAGCCTCCTGCCCCCTCCCCCTATTGGCCGCTCCCTGTAACTGCAGCCTCCTGCTCCCCCTCCCTCTAGTGGCCGCTCCCTGTAACTGCGCTCGTGGGGGGGGACATCAGTGTGATTGGAGGCCCCCCTGGCTGGGGGGGAGGGTCAGAGGGGACCCCAGCTGGGTGGGGGGAAGGAGGTCCCAGGTGGTTGGGGAAGGGGAGCCCCAGTTGGGTGGGGATGAGGAAAAGGGGTGACAGCCCTGTCTGGGTGACTAACTCCCCCCTTTCTGTTTCAGGGTGACCCCTGGTCTGCCCATGACGGGGAGCCTGGCTCCTGGCAGGGGCAGTAAGCTGGGGGGGCGTGTGCCCCGCCCCCAACCACTCAGGGGTCTACAGCCGGGTCATCACCTATAGCCACTGGGGACGGGAGACTCCAGCGCCCCCTGCAGGGTGAACCCAGGCGCCCTGCCCCTTCTGGCTGCTGCTGGCTGCCTGCTGCAGGGAATGGGGTGGAGAGCCCAGTAGGGGGCGCCGTGCTCCAGGGTTATCCCATGGCTGGGCTAGCAAGGGGCTGCGGGTCGGGAGTGCGGGGCACCGGCAGAGCTGGGGGGGGCTGGGCTAGCAGGGGCTGCGGGTCGGGAGTGAGGGGCACCGGTAGGGCTGGGGGGGGCAGGGCTGGGCTAGCAAGGGGCTGCGGGTCGGGAGTGAGGGGCACCGGCAGAGCTGGGGGGGGCTGGGCTAGCAGGGGCTGCGGGTCGGGAGTGAGGGGCACCGGTAGGGCTGGGGGGGCAGGGCTGGGCTAGCAAGGGGCTGCGGGTCGGGAGTGAGGGGCACCGGCAAAGATGGGGGGCAGGGCTGGGCTAGCAGGGGGCTGCGGGTCGGGAGTGAGGGGCACCAGCAGAGCTGGGCGACGTGAGATAAGAACAATTCCTTTCATCTTCTTTTGTTGTTTTTTTAACAACTATTATTTACTAATTCTTAGAATTATTGAATACTGATTTATGGGTTTCACGCTTATTCTAATACAGCATGGAACAGTGACTCCATGCCTCGAGTCTACGGATACAAGGCCAATGAAAACAGAGCTGTGCCGGGAGGAGAGAAAAGGGGGGGACTGAAGACACAAGCGTGTGGATAACCAGACCTCCCCCCCCCCCCCCGCCCAGCCCGTGCAGAACAATAACACACGCACGGGTTGCTGCGGGCCGGGAATACAGACGCTTTCCAGTCGTGACTGTGTCCGAGGCAGAAATGGAGTAAAACGGAAAAAAACTGGTTCACATTTGAAGCCAGGAATCCCAGCTTCGGGGCCCCCCAGCTCAAATAGTCCTGCCTCAGTTTCCCCATCTTTGGAGGAAGCCTCTTCCCGATCACCGCTCACGTCGGCCCTGTGGCGCGGAGGCACTTCTTCCCGCCACAGGGCAGCAGCTGGCTGGACTGGGCCCGGAGGTCAGGTGCCGGCACAGTGCCAGCCCGGTTGTCCAGTTTTCCCATCATGCAACCTGACCTCTTTGTGCCCCTCCTTGGCACCCCCATTTCAAGTGTGTCTTTGATACAGGCTCCCTCACTGGTGGGGGGGATAGTCATCCACCCCCTGGGTGAGACCTTCACTGGGCAGCTAGTCCCTGACTTACGGGTGTTGCATCTCAGGGCTTTGGGATCTATTGCTGGGGTCTACCCGGGTTGGCCATCCTGCCCTCACCCCCAAGAACCACTTAAACCCTTCGCACCCAGTGGGTAGCAATAGAATGTGAATAGGGGAAACCGAGTCACACGTCGCAGGCTTTAAAATTTCCCTCCAGCATGACAATACCTCTGCAACCACCCTTCATGCCAGTCCCAAACTGGCCCCACAGACCAACCTCAATCACACTTGTTTCCAAGAGTGAATGTTTTAAACGCTTTATGCCACTGAAGCAAATAAAACGTCCAGTAAACGTTCAACAATCAGCGGCCGCGAACTGGCGTCTGCGTTGCTTTTCCCTTAGCTTCATTTGCTCTGCAGAATCAAAATCCACCTTTACTCCTAGACAGAGGGATTTACGCTATACGGTTTTTTAAAAAACTAAGGAAATTCTTGGCCAAAAAACTTTGTGATGGTGAATAAAGTCAATAAATTGTTAACCATAGACTTTGGATCCTTGATGTCGGATTTTATTTTATCTCATTTGGTTTCCACTGAAGAATACAGTCATTCTTTATCTCCAGAGATGGTGTAGGGGTTAAAACAAAGAAGTGGGTACAGTAGATTTGATATTCCCCAATTGAGATGTGGGTAAATGCCATATACCCCAAATGAGAACTCCCTTTACCCATGTTTACCCTTAAAGACACTATTGATAGCTAGGGAGAGGTATCTTGTTAGAAGACCCTGCCTCTCTGCAAATAAAAGGAAATTCCAAGACAAAAACTTTGTGACGTGAAGGATGTAGTTATTTATCCTTACATTCAAAGTCTATTGAGATGTACATTTAGCAGGCGCTTTTGCCTTTAGAAGAAAGATCCTTTTAGGC
This sequence comes from Chelydra serpentina, assembly GCA_037349315.1. Lineage (NCBI taxonomy): Eukaryota > Metazoa > Chordata > Testudines > Chelydridae > Chelydra > Chelydra serpentina. The sequence continues at coordinate 113,838 of JBAIAC010000284.1, forward strand.
AGAGAATTTCTTTTTTTTTTTTAAACTACGGAAATTGCCGGGAATATTGGTCTAGAAGGGACAGCTTGTTGAGGAAGAACAGGCAAGAAAAAAAGGGAGGGCGTGTTGTCTTATACATCAGAAATGTATATACTTGTTCTGAGGTCCAGACGGATCCCTGTTGAAAGCCTCTGGGTGAAGATAAAATCGGGGGCGGGTGGAAATAGGGGACACGGTCATGGTAGGGGTCTACTGTAGACCACCAAATCAGGAGGTGGAAGAGGCATTTCTAGAACAACTCACAAAAGATCCCAAACACAAGACCTGGTAGGAATGGGGGCCTTGAGCCACAGGAAAAGTAACGCAAAATATCCAGTACGTTCTTGGCACGTGCTGGAGACAACTCTTCTTGTCACTGGTGAGGCCTCAGCTGACATCCTGTGTCCAAGTCTGGTCACTGCACTTTCAGAAAGGGGAGGACAAATTGGAGAGAGTCCGGAGGAGAGCAACAAAAATGATCAGGGGTTGAGGAAACCTGACCTGTGAGGAAAGGTCGCAAAGATTGGACGTGTTTTTGTACTGAGAAGAGAAGGCGGAGCGGGGACCTGAGAACAGGCGTTGAAGATGTCAGAGACTGTACAAAGAGGACGGAGATCAGATGTTCTCCATGGGGAGGACATGAAGTAATGGGCTTCATCTGCAGCAAGGGAGATTCAGATATTAGGGGAAACTTCCTAACTTTGAGGATCCTTTAGCCCTGGTACAGATGACCCAGGGAGGTGGTGGGATCCCCGTCACTGGAGGTTTTTAAGAACAGGTTGGACAAACACCTTCTCAGGGCCGGTCTAGGGTTACTTGTCCGGCTCAGCGCAGGGGATGGAGTGGATGACCTCCCGAGTTCCCTTCCAGCCTGAGGTGCCGAGAATCCTGTGATTAATGTTGGTAGAGCGATTTGCCCGGCGAGGGGTTAGAGACGGGCGTCTACCTTAGACCACACCTGATGTTGGAAATGTTGAGAAGCGCGTCTTCTCTTAGGGAAACAGCCACCCTTGCCAGTTGTGGTGGGTGTGGTGGAGCCGTCTGTATTCTGGGATCTCTCGGGCTGCGCGTTGCCGGAGCGGAATTGTTAGGGGGTTTGGGGGTCAAACCGAATCGCCCCCGCGATTCCTTAGATCGGTTCAGCGCCCGGCAGCAGCCGAACACCTCCATGGCAGATGCCCTCAGCGTGGAAAAGCGAGTGGCTCTACCCATCCATTTGTCACTGGTCAGCCAGTGCTGAGGATCAGCCACCGGACCTGCTCTGCTGTGGAGAGGAGGCTGATGGCCTGGATCCTGAAGTACGGCACTGCACGGGAGTTGACTGGTGGATCTGAACAGCTTCTGTCCTCCTGTTATACTGGGGCCACTGATGGGACCCAGTCTCTGCCCCCGCCCGCCCACCCACCGGGCCCCAGGGGTTGTCAAGAGAGCATGGTATATCCCCGTGACGCTCTGCGGCCTGGTTGACCACCGTGGTAGGTTCTCCAATATTGGGGTGGTCAACAAAGGTCCAGGATGCGGAGACCTTCCGAAAGGCAGCCCAGGAGAAAAGGGATTTTTGTTTCCAATCCCAGCTTCCCCGGTAGGCCCTCTGGGTGATGGAGCGGTTCACGGGCCACCCGGGCGATAGGAAGCAGCTCTTCAGTTCTGCTCTGAGCACGGGCAGCGCCGTGTGGGCTGGGGAGACTGATGGGTGGATGGAGGGAGCTGGCGCTCAGGCCGGGAGCAGATCCCCCCTCACCCCATAGCGACTTGCGGAGAGCCGCATGAGCCTTGCACGGAGCCGGGGGAGGGGTGGTCCTGGAAGCGTTCCAGGCTTTCGACTTGGCTCCCGTACTCGGAGACACAGGGCTGCCTTCTCAGGAACACCGTGTAGCACGCAGGAGGAAACCGAGACACGCTTGAGGTTGGAGACAATTAGTAGCTGCAGGACTCCACCTGGTTCCTATCCCCGGCTCGGGGAGGGGAGTGGGGGCTAGTGGGTTAGAGCAGGGGGGGCTGGGAGCCAGGACTCCTGGGTTCTATCCCCGGCTCGGGGTGGGGAGTGGGGGCTAGTGGGTTAGAGCAGGGGGGACTGGGAGCCAGGACTCCTGGGTTCTATCCCCGGCTCGGGGAGGGGAGTGGGGTCTAGCTCGGTGAGAGAAGGGGTGGAGAGGGGGTTGGAAACCAGGACTCCTGGGCTCTATTCCTGGCAGTGGGAGGGAGCAGGGGTTGATGGGTTAGAGCAGGGGAGGCTGGGAGCCAGGACTCCTGGGTTCTATCCCTGGCTCTAGGAGGGGAGGTGGGTTAGAGCATGGGGGGCTGGGAGCCAGGACTCCTGGGTTCAATCCCCAGCTCTGGGAGGGGAGCGGGGGCTGGTTGGTTAGAGCAGGGGGGGCTGGGAGCCAGGACTCCTGGGTTCTATCCCCAGCTCTGGGAGGGAAGCGGGGGCTGGTGGGTTAGAGCAGGGGGGGCTGGGAGCCAGGACTCCTGGGTTCTATCCTCAGCTCTGGGAGGGAAGCGGGGGCTGGTGGGTTAGAGCAGGGGGGGCTGGGAGCCAGGACTCCTGGGTTCTATCCCCAGCTCTGGGAGGGAAGCGGGGGCTGGTGGGTTAGAGCAGGGGGGGCTGGGAGCCAGGATTCCTGGGTTCTATCCCCAGCTCTGGGAGGGAAGCGGGGGCTGGTGGGTTAGAGCAGGGGGGCTGGGAGTCACAGCTACGTAGGCCTGGAAGGGATCTCCTGGATTGTGCAGCCAAATCCTCTGCTATCACAGGCCACCCCGTCCTATCCACCCCTTTAGCAACCTGCCGGGCTCCGTCTTCGGCCTAGTCCGGGTGTTGGCTCCCATTGGGAGGCTCTTCCAGACGCTGCCTCCTCTGGAGCCTTCTCCTCGTTTCCAGGCCCACATGTGCCCGCCCAGCCCTTCCGCCTCCATCGCTCCCCCCCCCCCCCGCAACCTCCGAACATGCTCTGAACGAGCCGCTACACACACACACACACACCGGCTCTTGGTTCAGGCTAATGGATCCCAGCTCCCTGAGTTCTCCTCTTGAGAGACCGACGCTCCGGTACCCTGATCGCCCCGGCAGCTCCCCAGCACAAGGGCTTCTTTGTCAGATGTGGGCACCAGGACTCCTGGGTTCTCTCCCCGGCTCTGGGAGGGGAGTGGAATATAGTAGGTTAGGACAGAGGGGGCTGGGAGCCTGGACTCCTGGGTTCTATCCCCAGCTCTGGGAGGGGAGTGGGGTCTTGTGGGTTAGAGCAGGGGGGGGGGGCTGGGAGGGCTCCTGGGTCCACTTTGGAGGGGTAGATATTTCAACCCCAAATTCCTGCAAGATCTGAACATCTGCTGTCTGAGCCATGAGCTGAGCTGAGCTGAGCCGAAGCGGGATAATGATGCAAAGGGGTGTCGGATAAAATCAGCCCGTTAAACGCAATGTTGCCAAATTTGAGTATTTCAGTAACGGCCACGTTTCTTGCCAATAACGGAGATCTTGATAACACATCCCCCCGGCCCCAGAGCTGCCATTAAAACCCCACAGCCCTATGACATCGGGAGGAAGCAGACAGAGAGCAGCAGGTAAGAGATCATGCCAAAATTGCCCACCCCAAACCAGAAGGCCGGTTCAGCAGAACTCGTGAGATTGGTTTTCAAACCGTGAGCTTCTGTAAACACAATGAGATTTCAGGCGCTTTTGATTTGCGTTCTGTTTTTGGGGGCACATCTGGATGCTTTCTCCGCAGCCACAAGGGCTGGAAACTGACTTTCGCTTTAAGAACGAAGGTTGATGTCGTCACGCATTCCCCCTGACTCCAGGAGCTGGGGCTTTAAGGAAAACAAGAATTATCATGAGACTCATGAGAGTTGGCCAAGCTGTAACCTTCCAATAGAGCCCCATTCCTCACCCCGCTGAGCCAGCCAGTCCCCTGCCCTGGGGCAGGATGGGAGCCGGCGCCCCCTAGAGGGAAAAGTCCCGTATCCCATTCCCCACCCCCTGAGCCAGCCAGTCCCCTTCCCTGGGGCAGGATGGGAGCCGGCACCCCCTAGAGGGAAAAGTCCCGTATCCCATTCCCCACCCCCCTGAGCCAGCCAGTCGCCTGCCCTGGGGCAGGATGGGAGCCGGCGCCCCCTAGAGGGGAAAGTCCCCCTATCCCATTCCCCACCGCCCTGAGCCAGCCAGTCCCCTGCCCTGGGGCAGGAAGGGGGCCGGTGCCCCCTAGAGGGGAATGTTCCTACGTGTCTGGCTATTCTGACCCCTGGTCATTCTAGTTTTTTCAGCTGAAGCCCCTTGGTGAATGATTCGGGGCTCGGATACCAGGATGTCCCCCGCGAAAGTCGCGCTCCTGCTTCTCACGGCGGCCTGGGTGCTGCCTGCTGGAAGCTCAGAGGTAAGTGGCTTCAATACAGTATCCCTGCCCCGCCCCAGAGGGGGCTGCATCTCCACGCCGAGCGAGCCGCCCCCCGTGCAGTGTTGCTTTGCGGCTGGTCCCCCCGCTGCCCTGCCCCAGAGTGGGCTGCATCTCACACATCCCACGCCGACGTCCTGAGGAACAGGGGATGCTTGGGAAATTTGCTTGGAAAATGTCAGGCTATGGTGTCTAGTGGTTAGAGCTGGGGAAGCTGGGAGCCAGGACCGCTGGGTTCTATTTGGGAAGGGAGTGGGGTCTGATGGGTTAGAGCAGGGGGGCTAGGAGCCAGGACTCCTGGGTTCTTACCCCAGCTCTGGGAGGGAAGTAGGGTTAAGTGATTGGAGCAGAGGGGGGCTAGGAGCCAGGACACCTGGGTTCTCACGCCACTTCTGGGAGGGGAGTGGGGTCTAGTGGTTAGAGTGGGGGGGCTGGGAGCCAGGATTCCTGGATTCTATCTGGGAGGGGAGTGGGGTCTAGTGGTTAGAACAGGTGGGGCTGGGAGCCAGGACTCCTGGGTTCTATTCCAGGGACCCACCCTACACCTCATTTTCCAGCAATCTATAAAATGTAGGTAACCCCTAGAGGATCCCTCACCGTCGCTGAGATCAGTGTGTTGTGTTTCTATTCAAGTGCGTGTAGAGGGGGAGGCCGGTCAGGGCGAGGGGGCCTGGCTGGAGGAGACAGGGCAGAGTGGGGGTGGGGGAGCATGAGGCCTGGCTGGGAGGGGGAGGAGGATTTGCTGGGCGGGAGGAGGGGCCCAGCTGGGAGGGGGTGCGAGGGCTGGCTGAAGGGGGCTGGCCGGAGCGGGGAGCCAGGGACCAGCCTGGGCAGGGGCCAGGCACTGCAGAGACACACACGCCAGATCTACCCTGAAAATGTAGCTCCCCCTTGTGCCGGCACTCGGGGGGGCCCTGTCGTGAAGCCAACCCAACCGCCAGTGTAGACGCGGCTCAGAACCCTTCCCTGGCCCTTGCGCCTGCCTCTCGGAGAGGGGGAGTCAGACGCGTCTCCACTACAATGCTGCGGCCGTGTTCCCTGCACCGCCCGGAGCGTAGCCACGGTCCCCGGGAGACACGGGCCTGGGGCCAGAATCACCCCGTTGGTTATGCTCGCACCCAAGGACCAGCCAGGTGCTGACTGAGGTGCCTCGAACTGGTAGACCCCACTCCCCTCCAAGAGCTGGGGAAAGAACCCAGGAGTCCTGGCTCCCAGCCCCCCTGCTCTAACCCACCAGACCCCACTCCCCTCCCAGAGCTGGGGAAAGAACCCAGGAGTCCTGGCTCCCAGCCCCCCTGCTCTAACCCACCAGACCCCACTCCCCTCCCAGAGCTGGGGAAAGAACCCAGGAGTCCTGGCTCCCAGCCCCCCTGCTCTAACCCACCTGACCCCACTCCCCTCCCAGAGCTGGGGAAAGAACCCAGGAGTCCTGGCTCCTAGCCCCGCTGCTCTAACCCACCAGACCCCACTCCCCTCCCAGAGCTGGGGAAAGAACCCAGGAGTCCTGGCTCCCAGCCCCCCTGCTCTAACTCACCAGACCCCACTCCCCTCCCAGAGCTGGGGAAAGAACCCAGGAGTCCTGGCTCCCAGCCCCCCTGCTCTAACCCACCTGACCCCACTCCCCTCCCAGAGCTGGGGAAAGAACCCAGGAGTCCTGGCTCCCAGCCCCCCTGCTCTAACCCACCTGACCCCACTCCCCTCCCAGAGCTGGGGAAAGAACCCAGGAGTCCTGGCTCCCAGCCCCCCTGCTCTAACCCACCTGACCCCACTCCCCTCCCAGAGCTGGGGAAAGAACCCAGGAGTCCTGGCTCCCAGCCCCCCTGCTCTAACCCACCTGACCCCACTCCCCTCCCAGAGCTGGGGAAAGAACCCAGGAGTCCTGGCTCCCAGCCCCCCTGCTCTAACCCACCTGACCCCACTCCCCTCCCAGAGCTGGGGAAAGAACCCAGGAGTCCTGGCTCCCAGCCCCCCTGCTCTAACTCACCAGACCCCACTCCCCTCCCAGAGCTGGGGAAAGAACCCAGGAGTCCTGGCTCCCAGCCCCCCTGCTCTAACCCACCTGACCCCACTCCCCTCCCAGAGCTGGGGAGGGAACCCAGGAGTCCTGGCTCCCAGCCCCCCTGCTCCAACCACTAGACCCTCACTCCCCTCCCAGAGCCAGGAATAGAACCCAGGTGTCCTGGCTCCTCAAATACCCTCCCTGCTCTGACCACTAGAGTGGGCCATTTCCGTCGCAACCCGCCCCACCTTCTTCCCCGCCTCGCGTCACGCCTGACCACGAGCCGATCCCTCTCCTAGGCCAGCCCCCCCGGGACCCACGTGGGAGCAGGAAACCCCGTGCTAACTTTGGCCTCCTCCTCGGTGGACGACCTGTACAGAGGCTGCGAGTCCGCCATGTGGCAACATCTCCCATATCTGATGCAAAAGGAGCTGGCTAAGACCAAGACCTTCTCCCTGGCTTGGGCCAAGGCCAAGAAGGAGTGGATGAGGAGGACGAATACCTACAGCTTCCCCAACACCATGAAAGCCTTCTGCAGCGTTGCGGTGTTGGCCTACACCCTAGAAAACCCACCTCTGTACAAGGACTTCAACACGGCCACCCGGACCGGCTGGACGGGACGCCTCGCCTACGCCAGCTATCCCTTCAAGGCCTTGCATTTCCTGCTGACCCAGGCGCCCCGAGAGATATGGGGGATAAAGCCCAGTTGTGCCACCGTCTACAGAGGCACCCACATGAAGTTCGCCATCAACAAGTTGTTCCGCTTCGGCCAGTTCACCTCCACCTCAAAGAGCTCGAAGGCGGCGGCCAAGTTTGGCCGAAAGACCTTCTTCGTGCTGGTTTCCTGCACGGGGTACGTGCTTCGGGGCCTGTCCCAGTTCCCCGGGGAACAAGAAGTGCTGGTGCCGCCCTCCGAGATGTTCCAGGTCACCAAAAAGAAGCACACATTGCACGGGAAGACGGTCCACGCCCGGTCGGTGGGGGTCTGCAGCAACCACAACTGCGCCTACATCGGGAAAGGTGAGGATGGGGAGGCAGGAGGGGACGTGAGCTATGGAGTTCCACCAGGGGGTTAAGAACAAGCGACAGCTCTGTGGGACACGGCTCCAGCCCAGCCGCAGGGCAGGGGACAGGGGTGTCTCGGGGCGATGAGGAAAATTAACGGCCTTTTTTCTACTTTCCAGGAGACCCCTATGTGAAGAGATGCCCCCCGCACCAAGGTACGAGGGGCTCATCCCTCAGCAGGGCAGGCTGGGGGAAGGGAGGGTAGAGACCGTAGTTGCAGGACTCCTGGATTCTGTCCCCAACTCGGGGAGTGGAGTGGGGGCTAGTGGGTTAGAGCAGGACTGGCTGGGAGCCAGGACTCCTGGGTTCTATCCCAGCTCTGGGAGGAAAGAGGAGTGGGGTCAGTGGTTAGAGCAGGCGGGGCTGGGAGCCAGGACTCCTGGGTTCTGTCCCCAGCTCGGGGAGGGGAGTAGGGGCTAGTGGGTTAGAGCAGGAGGGGCTGGGAGCCAGGACTCCTGGGTTCTCTCCCCAACTTGGGGAGTGGAGTGGGGTCAGTGGTTAGAGCAGAGGGGACTGGGTTCTCTCCCCAGCTCTGGGTGGGGAGTGGGGGCTAGTGGTTAGAGCAGGGGGGACTGGGAGCCAGGACTCCTGGGTTCTCTCCCCAGCTCTGGGTGGGGAGTGTGGGCTAGTGGTTAGAGCAGGGGGGACTGGGAGCCAGGACTCCTGGGTTCTCTCCCCAGCTCAGTCACTGACTCCTTGCTTGAGTTTAGGCACATCCGTGTGCCCCAGTTTGCCCCAGGCCGGGGGACGAATAGAACTGACCCAGCTGGGTTAAGTGGGGTCTCGGCGGTGGCTGACGTGGGGTATGTCTGTGTCTCCCCCCAGTGCTGCATTTGTGAGGTGCCGGCGCGAGGAGGGGCGGCAGCAACCCCCCAGGCTGCCGTTAGCCAGGAGCTCCGTGGACCACCTACCTCGGCGGGCAAAAACTCCCCATGTGCTTTTCCGCTATAACTAATGGGGATTCCCTGTAGCAAAACACCCCTCGCCCCCACCGCTCTGTGTACCCCCAGTTCAGCTCCTTGCCTCGCAGGCCTGCGCTTTCCCCGACAGCTCTACCCCTCGGGGTCCCTTCCAGCCCGACACGGCCATGGTCCTAAACCCACTGGAGCAGACTGAGGCAGATTAAGATTTATTGGGGCCCAGGGCACCAAGAACACCGCCCCCTCCCAAGACCCTAACAGCCACCTGTGATCCAGGGAACCTGGGCCGCTGTGGAGAGCCCTGGACCTTCCACCTGCCCTGGGCGGCGGGCCCCAGGGGGCCGGGGATATGGGGCAGGGGCTGCTCTCGGGCGCCACAGCCTCCTCCCAGGGCAGGTGGAGAGTCCAGGGCTCCTGGAGCAGATCTTACCATGGCCCGGTTCTGGCTTCCGTCCTGGCCAGGGGGCGGGACTTCAGGGAAAAAGGAGGAGCAAGGGGCGGGGCCACCATTCCAATGACCCCCACACACACACATCCCAGTGCTCCCGGGGCACCCAAATCGGCCTGGACCCCTGCACTGAACTTCTGGGAGTTGGGCTCAAACTAAGCCAGGCTTCCTCGACTGGCATCCCGTGATTTCCCTGCTCCCCTCCCACCGCCGCCGGGAACCTCGCCCCCTCCGATTGCTACCGGCTGTCACGGAGTATAGGGGAGTCCGGCCCTGCACCCCTCTTCCCCGGATTCACTGGGAGTCTCAGCCAGCCAGTAGAACAGAAGGTTTATTAGAGATGCCAGGAACACAGTCCAAACAGAGCTTGTCAGTACATCCAGGACCCCTCAGTCGGGTCCTTCCGGGGGGCAGGGAGCTTAGACCCCAGCCTGGGGCTCCCTGCATTTCGCCCCACAGCTCCACATGGGGCAGGGAGGCCAGACCCTGTCTGCCTCTCTCCCCTCTTCTCCGGCCAGCTCCAATCTGAAACCCAAAAGCCAAACCCTCCAGCAGTCTCTCTTCCCCTCCCCCGGGGCCCCTCCTCTAGCCTGTTACCATTCTCCCAGCCAAAGGTGTCACCTCCCAACCTCCGTCCTGGCTCATGTTACAGCCTCAGGTAAAGTCTTGCATTTCCAATGCAGCCTGTCCTAATGCAGTTGTCACTCAGGTCAGATCCATCTCGCTCTCTACTCCGTCACACCGGCCCATAGCCGGCCCGCTGGCCATCGGTAGATCCACCATCGGGGCGGTTGTCTCTTTGCTAAGCTAAATCGATGGAGCTCCTTGAGGCAAGTTGTCTAAGCCTTCTCCTGGCTCTTCTCTGGCACCTCTTCGACCGATCCAACTGATGCTTATTCTCTGTATCCGCCCCCACAATAAATACGCCCCCATTGCAACATGTTTGGCTTTCTTTCGACCCTGCCGCGCTGCCATCCCGAGCCGGGGGAGGAGAATTGGAGGTCACCACGTTGGATCCCTCATTGGGGAATGGGACATGGGGCCTGTCCCCTCTAGGGGGCACCAGCTTCTATCCAGCCCCAGGGCAGGAGACTGGCTGGCTCAGGGCGGGGTGGGGAATGGGACATGGGGCCTTGCCCCTCTAGGGGGCATTGGCTCCAATCTAGCCTCTGAATATAGGTGGGGACCGGACACCGGTACCCATATAACTTGGAAGACAGGCGGCTCTGAGATGGCATGGCCCTGCCAGTACCGGGATCAAAGTTGTTTAAATCTAGAGCTATGAAACAAACAGCCCCGAGACTCGGAGAAGAGAAGGAGCAAATTTGCTACACACGATCTCCATCTAGTGGCGAGTGATGCAAGGAGCAGAGCAATCTAGGAGCCTGGGGCTGCGTGGAAATACAGGGGTGACCCTCTCCAACGTCCCCCGACGCCAGTGGTGTCGGCAGCTCCAAAGGCCGGGTTCAACAGCCGGGGGTTGCTCCAAAGAGTACAGGACAAAAACCCTGGGAAATTTCTAGCAAAACTAAACAGCGGCCCTGGTATTTTGGGCTGTTGCCCTTTGCCTCAGTTTCCCACCTCGAGGGGACCCTTCCGCTGCACCCCACTCGCCGTTTGTTGGCCAAAGTCCCAGAGTCCAGGGGTGCATCCAGGTAGGCTAGCCACCCAGCTGCCACGGAGGTCGGTGGTGGTGAAGTGACACCTCTGTCGTTGCTGGCTGGCGTCTGCCTTTAGCCGCGATGACGTCTTCCGGGGTTCTACCACCGAGCCCAACCCTTAGTCATTTCAGCTCTTAGCGATTTCATGGGGCGGTGCAAAACCTCACGGCGGATGTCTCCTCGGCCGTGTTTCTCACCACCACCACCCTCCTTGTATGGATTGTCCGGCTTTCATCTCAACCTTAACACGGCCCAGGCATTTTCATCCTCTTCTCTGGAGAACTTTGGACTCCTAGATTCCAAGGTATGTGCTCATCTAGCCTGAGCTCCTGAAGAAACTAGGCTGGCCCTGACTTCAGTCCTGGTTGAATCTTAGTTACCATTAATACCATTATATAAGGCACTGGTGAGACCTCACCTGGGATAGCATGCATGGTTCTGGTCGCCCGTGTTTAAGATGAATTCCAGCTGGAACAAGGGCAGAGAAGGGCTACTAGGATGATCCGAGGAACGGAGAACCTGCCTCATGAGAAGAGACTCAAAGAGCTTGCCTTGTTTAGCCTTACCCAATGAAGGTGGCGGGAGGATATAAGAACATAAGAACGGCTATGCTGGGTCAGACCAAAGGTCCATCTAGCCCAGTATCCTGTCTTCTGACAGTGGCCAATGCCAGGTGCCCCAGAGGGAAAGAACAGAACAGGGACTCATCAAGTGATCCATCCCCTGTCGACTTTCTGGCAAACGGAGACCAGGGACACCATCCCTGCCCATCCTGGCTAACAGCCATTGATGGACCTCTCCTCCATGAACTTATCTAGTTCTTTTTTTATTTTTCCTTCATGATTGCTCTCAATAAATGCGTCAGCGGGATAAACACCAGGGAGGGGGAGGAGTTATTTCAGTTAAGTGCCAATGTTGACACAGGAACAAATAGATATCAACAGGTTTAGGTTGAAATTGGACAAAGGTTTCTAACCGTCAGAGGAGTGAAATTCCGGAGCAGCCTCCCAAGGGGGGCAAAAAACCTACCTGGCTTCAAGATGGCGCTCGATGAGTGTATGGAGGGGACGGTGTGAGGGGACACGTTGCCGATCTGCGACTGCCCGCCGCAAATATTCCTTTTTAAAAAAATGTCTTCATTTTCCCCCCCTCCGAAATAGAGACGTCGGTGAAATGAACAGAACGTTTCACACTCACCGAATCGCAGAATCCCCAGAAAGGAACGTTTGGTATGAAAACGTCCGCTGGGCTCTAGATGTAAACGTTGCTCTGGGTCCCCGCGGGGGGCTGGCACGCTGGGCAGAGGTCAACTCCGAGCCCCGCGCCCGCCCATCCCGCTCGGCGTTCATAGCACCTCTCCCAGGCTCGCATGTCCACAGAGCGGCCACGCTGGAGGCGATTGGAGCTCAGGGGTTAATTTCCCCAAACGATTACATCGTTGGAGACACGGCGGTTAAAAAAAATCCAACTCTTTGCAATGCGGGCGCTTATTGCAGCAGCAGATACAGGGCTGGAGAATATGGGGGCGGAAAGGTCACAGCTACATACACAAACACACATACACACACACACACGGCCCTGATTCCCTCCAGCAGTGGGCAGCGCTCTTCACACACACACACACAAACACACACACACACGGCCCTGATTCCCTCCAGCTGCGGGCAGCGCTCTTCACACACACACACACACACACACACACACACACACACACACACACACACACACGGCCCTGATTCCCTCCAGCTGCGGGCAGCGCTCTTCACACACACACACACAAACACACACACACACGGCCCTGATTCCCTCCAGCTGCGGGCAGCGCTCTTCACACACACACACACAAACACACACACACACGGCCCTGATTCCCTCCAGCTGCGGGCAGCGCTCTTCACACACACACACACACACACACACACACACACACACACGGCCCTGATTCCCTCCAGCTGCGGGCAGCGCTCTTCACACACACACACACAAACACACACACACACGGCCCTGATTCCCTCCAGCTGCGGGCAGCGCTCTTCACACACACACACACACACACACACACACACACACACACACACACACGGCCCTGATTCCCTCCAGCTGCGGGCAGCGCTCTTCACACACACACACACAAACACACACACACACGGCCCTGATTCCCTCCAGTAGGGGCCAGCACTGTTCACACACACACACACACACACACACACACACACACACGGCCCTGATTCCCTCCAGCTGCGGGCAGCGCTCTTCACACACACACACACACACACAAACACACACACACACACGGCCCTGATTCCCTCCAGTAGGGGCCAGCACTGTTCACACACACACACACACACACACACACACACACACACACGGCCCTGATTCCCTCCAGCAGCAGGCAGCACTACACACACACACACACACACACACACACAAACACACACAGCCCTGATTCCCTCCAGTAGGGGCCAGCACTGTTCACACACACACACACACACACACACACACACACGACACTCCACAGAGTTCCCGGCTAAAAGCATCCCCGGAGGTCACTGCTTCCCCTCCTTGCTCCGGTGCGGCGGGCACCTCACAAATACAGCACTGCGGGGAGACACAAGCGCAGGCCGCGTTAGCCACCCGCACGCGCCTCAACCACAGACACCCTACCCCCCCATGGCACTTTGCCCAGCTGGATCGGTGCCAGTGCCCTCCAGCACAGCAGGGGAAACTGAGGCACGGCGGGGGCAGAGATGCCCCCAAACTCACCCAGGGGAGTCAGTTGCAGAACAGGGAAAAGAACCCAGGTGTCCCGATTCTTATCCCCACCCACTCTAACCTCCTAGACCCCACTCCCCTCCCAGAGTCAGGGAGAGAACCCAGGAGTCCTAACTCCCCAGCCCCCCCTGCTCTGACCCACTAGACCCCACCCCCCTCCCAGAGTCAGGGATAGAACCCAGGAGTCCTGGCTCCCAGCCCCCCCTGCTCTGACCCACTAGACCCCACCCCCCTCCCAGAGCCAGGGAAAGAACCCAGGAGTCCTGCAAGTAGTTGTCTCAAGCCCCATGCACCCCCGCCCTGTCCAGCCAAGGGATAAGCCCCCACCCCTACCCCCATACCTTGGTGATCAGGGCAGCTCATTGTACTGTTCCCTTCTGGAAAACAGAAAACAGACAATTAATTTTCCCTGCCCCACCACCCCTCCCGAGCCAGCCAGTCCCCTGGCCTGGAGAGGGATAGGAGCCGGCGCCCCCTAGAGGGGAAAGGCCCCATGTCCTACAGAGCTGGGGCTACTTTTTATCTCCCCAGTGGCCTTCCATAGCTCACGTCCCAACTCGCGTCCTCCCCCTCACCTCTCCCCAGGTAGGCGCAGTTATGGTTGCTGCAGACGCCCACCGACGTGGCGTGCACCGTCTTCGTCCTCGGCGTCTCCTTGACCCCGGTGACCCGGAACATCTCGTAGGGCGGCACCACCGCCTCCCGTTCCCCCGGGAAGCAGGACAGATTCCCCACCGGGAAGCCCCAGCACGAGACCAGCACGAAGAAAGTCGCGCGTCCAAATTCCTCCGCCTCCTGCCTCTTCTCCGAGGTGGAGGTGAACTGGCCGAAGCGGAACAAACCCTCGATGGAGAACTTCACCGTGGTGCCTCTGTAGACTTTGGCACAACTGGGCTCCTTGGTTCCCAGCTTCTTGGCCGCCCGGGTCAGGAGGAAATGTAAGGACTTGAAGGCAAAGCCGGCATATGCCTGGGGGCTCTTCCATGCCGTTCTGGTCGCCACGTTGAACGACGCGTAGAGCGGTGGCTCTTCCAGCGTGTAGGCCAAGACAGCGACGCCGCAGAGGGCCCTCAACGTCTTGGGGAAGACTACTTGGTTCTCCATCTGCATCCACATCTCCTTGGCTTGGTCCCACGCCTCCCGGAAGAGCTGGTTCTCCTCCAGCTCCTCGTCCAGCAGGGATGGGAGGCGCCGTTTCATGGCCTTCACGCAGCCTCGGTAGATGTCGTCCAGGGAGTTGGAGGCCAAGTTCAGGGTGGGGTTCCCCTCCGCCGTGCGGATCTCCTCGGGGCTGGTCTGGAACAACCGTCAGCTCGGGGTCAGGCGTGACCCTTAATGGACAATGCTTCAGAAATGACCCATGCAGGGAAGAAGGGAGACTGCCCACAGGGGATTTCTGCTGAGGGGAATTCCCAGCAGCGGGGCCTAGTGGTGAGAACTGGAGAGGGGACTGGTTTCAATTCCCAGCTCTAGGAGGGGAGGGGAGTCTAGCGGGCTAGATCGGGGTGGGGGGCTGGGAGCCAGGACTCCTGGGTTCTATCCCAGCTCCGGGAGGGGAGTGGGGTCTGGTGAGTTTTGAGCAGGGGCTGGGAGCCAGGACTCCTGGGTTCTATCCCCGGTTCTGCCATCACTGGGTGACCTTGGGCAAATCTCCCCATGTTTCTGTGCTGCTGTTTCCCTTCCCACCCTTCGTCTGTTCAGACTGGCAGCTCTTCAGGGCAGGGCCTGTGTTTGTGCTGTGCCCGGCCCACCGGGGGCCTGGATAGCTCCCTTGGGTGCTGGGCAGCACCCAATGCAATGGGGCTCCCGCTGGCGGATGCGACTTTCCAGTGCTTCTCCAACACACATTATACCAGCAAGGGGCCAATATCTGCCTTTCAGAGATTGCTGGAAATTCAAGCACAGAATGTTTCAGCCTCCTCTGGGGCGGGGCAGCTGGGGAACAGCCACACATAACGTCGCACCGGGATGGCTCTCCCAGAGCTGAGATGCAGCCACCTGGGGGTGGGGCATAACACCTCACAGGAATGACTCACCCAGCACTAAAATGCAGCCACCTCTGGGGTGGGGCAGCTGGGGAACAGCCACACATAACATCACACAGGGATGACTCACGCAGCACTAAAATGCAGCCACCTCTGGGGTGGGGCAGCTGGGGAACAGCCACACATAACATCACACAGGGATGACTCACGCAGCACTAAGATGCAGCCACCTCTGGGGTGGGGCAGGGATATTGTATTGAAGCCACTTACCTCGGGGGTTCCAGCAGGCAGAACCCAGGCCGCTGTGAAAAGCAGGAGGGCGACTTTCTCGGGGGACATCCTGGTATCCGAGCCCCGAATCATTCACCGAGGGGCTTCAGCTGAAAAAACCCCAAATGACCGGATCAGAATAGCCACCCACGTAGTAACATTCCTCTCTACGGGGCGCCAGCTCCCGTCTGCCCCCCAGGGCAGGGGACTGGCTGGCTCGGGGGGGAATGGGACCCGGGTTAGCTCTTACCTCCCGCTCTCTGTCTGATTCCTCCCAATCACATCGGCCTGGGCGGTTTTATAAAGCCCAAAGCCGGCCCTGGCGGGGGGAGGAATCAGTTTCTAAGATCTTCCCTATCTGCCCCAAAGCGCGGCCGTTACTGACGCGACCAGGCCACGGGACTGATTTTATCCGAGTCCCTGTTCATACGTTTGCTCACCTCTGCCCTTGGGCTAAATCGATCCCTCAATCAGCAGACAGCAGCGCGGGAAGTAGGGGTGTGGGGTTTTATGGGGGGCCGCTGGCCCCGCAGCCGGGGCTCCACTCCTCAGCTCGGGTCCCGGGGGCCAGCCACCAGCCACCGGCCCCGCGCCACGCACTCCGCCCCCCTACCCCACACCTGGGACTCGGGTCCCAGCCGCCGGCCCCACTCCCCGGCCGCTGGCCCTGTGCCCGGGACCCGCGCCCAGGGCCCCACTCCCGGCCCCGTGCCTGAGGTTCTGTTTCTGGGGCCCTGGCCACCGGCCCCACTCCCTGGCCGCTGGCCCCGTGCCCAGCTCAGGCCTCCACTCCCGGGGCCCACTCCCAGGGCTCCACTCCTGGTGCCCCACATCCGCCCCCATGGCCGTGGCTCTGCTCCTGGCCCCACACCCACCCACCCCCAGCTGTGACCACAGCCTCAGCCCCCTTACCCCGTCTGGGTCCCCCCCTCCCAGAGACACAGCCCGGCTCCCAGCCTCAGCTCGGGGGAGGGGGGCACAGCCAGGGGTACGGGGGCTGGCTTCCAGCACTCCCACGCCTACAAATAGTCCAGTGCCACTGTCATCGTTGGTTCAGATGAGGAGTGGCCCGGCACCAGGGGCTCCTGATCTGTCGCTGGAGGCCAAGACGCCACCACCACACCGATCATTAACAACGTGCAGCACCGAGCGCAAGGCTAGCCCGTATCCTGCCAGGCAGGGGCTCGGGAAAGGCTCTCGGGGTCCACAAGCAGCCCAGCGTGAGCTCCCGGCGCGAAGAGCCGGCATGATCCTGGGATGCACGAACAGGGGAACGGCGAGTAGGAGCCGAGAGGCGTATTCGCCCCCTGGATTTGGCCTTGGTGTGACCGCGGCCGGGGTCCTGTGCCCAGTTCTGCTGCTCACCGTTTGAGAAGGGCGTGGAGCGATGGGAGCGGGGTCAGAGAAGAGCCAGGAGATTGATTCAAGGATCGGACAACCTGCCTTAGAGCGGGAGGCTCCTGGAGCTATAGCTATTTAGAGGAACAAAGAGAAGGCCACGGGGGGACTAGATCATGGTCTACAAGTCCCTCCGTGGGGAACAGACGTGTGATCGTGGGCACGTCCGTCCAGC
Organism: Chelydra serpentina; assembly: GCA_037349315.1. Classification (NCBI taxonomy): domain Eukaryota; kingdom Metazoa; phylum Chordata; order Testudines; family Chelydridae; genus Chelydra; species Chelydra serpentina. The sequence goes on from JBAIAC010000284.1 coordinate 130,934, forward strand.
AGAGAAAAGTCTAACACGAGCCAACGGCTGGAGGCTGAAGCTAGACCAGTTCGGATGGGAAATGCGGTGGAAATTCTTGCCGGTGAGTCCTGAATCACAGGAACAACAGAGGAGCCAGCCAGCTTCTCAGGAGCTTCCTGCCACGCATGGGTGACCTCTCAAGCCAGCTGCCTTACGGGGCACGGGGTGAACGCATGGCAGGGAGGGGAAGAGATAAATCGGGCATGCCACAAAGGGGCGCTTATCACCCGGTCCATTTCAGCAGCTGCCCTGATAAGATAATGTTTGTTTCCAGCCCACAATGGGCGCTCAGAAAGACGGCCACCTCTCACCCCGGTCACGCGGGCAGCTCAACTCGCTCTGCTGACATAAAGGACTTCATCCTCTCAGAACGGGATGTGGGGGTTATTGTCCTTGAACCACAGGTGGGTAAACTGAGACACCAATAATACAATTTCCTCAGAACGTCCTTCAGGGGGTTTTTCTGTCTATTCAATTTATTTGTTTCCGATCTCAATCGGTTTTTTTAAATTCTTTTCTCTTTAAGGAGAAGTTATTTTCAGCCTTAACAAAGTTTTTTGCCTTGAACTTTCCTTAGATTTTTGTTTGTTTGGTCTATTCAATTTGTTTTGATTGGTTGTCTCTGTGTGTTCATTTATAATCTCAATCATTCTTTGATATTATTTTCTCTTTAATTAATGGAAAAGTTATTTTCGTCATTAAGTATGGAGGGGTTCCCTTGACATTTCCTCGTTTTTTAAAAGAAATTGTTTCTTTTTACAACAAAACCTCTTGCTGAATTTTGATCTCAGCTATATTTTTTTAACTTAGTGATGCACATTTACATCCTTCGCTTCCCCTTTACACAGTTGTTTGTCTTAGAATTTCTAACGATTTGCAGAAATGCAGATTCTTCTCAAAATCTCTCTTCCAAAATATAAAGTGGCTGTATTCATCGGTCCAAATGCAAATTAACTGAAATCAAATCAGGCAGCAAAGTATGTAAAGTCAGTTGTTAAAGATGCATATTGAATTTCTTCAGCACAACCAAGTTTTTAGCTGAGAAGTCCTTTTTTCTTTTTAAAGTAAAGCATTCGCAAAAAGCCTCTCTGTCTGGCAACAAAGAGGGATTTTATTCTCCAGTGCAAATAAAACCAAGAGCAATAAAACCAGGCAGCAAAATATCGAAAGGCATTTGTTAAAAGTTCTTTAGCATCACAAAGGTTTTGGACTGGGAATTTCCACAGTTCGATGTTTATTTTAAAGGCTTTGCGGAAAGGAAATACTGCCTCTGGCTAGGAGCAAAGCGGGATTTTTATTCTATACGGCAAATAAAATCGAGGCAAAAGAGACGCGGGCACCAAGTGAGATTGTTAAAGTTTTTCTGTATAATAAAGGGGGTAACGTTTTTCTCTTGGGCGTAGGTGGTTGACGTGGGATTGAGGTGGGTAGATGGGGAGCGCGTCGGCCTGGACTGAAGAGAGGTTGTAGATGGGCAGTAATGCGGGAGGGAAGGGTAATACCGGGCACACGAGCTTTTCATTAATTACTAATAAATAAATACAGCCCATAAATAGCACCTTACCATTGAAAATCATCTAAGAGAGAAAGGCTATAGCGCCCCCTGCTGAGCCCCACCCCCTCCCTGCAGCACAGCGCCCCCTAGCGAGCCCCACCCCCTCCCTGCAGCACAGCGCCCCCTGCTGAGCCCCACCCCCTCCCTGCAGCACAGCGCCCCCTAGTGAGCCCCACCCGCTCCCTGCAGCACAGCGCCCCCTAGTGAGCCCCCCACCTGCTCCCTGCAGCACAGCGCCCCCTGCTGAGCCCCCCACCCCGCTCCCTGCAGTACAGCGCCCCCTGCTGAGCCCCACCCCGCTCCCTGCAACACAGCGCCCCCTAGCGAGCCCCCCACCCCGCTCCCTGCAGCACAGAGCCCCCTAGCGAGCCCCCACCCCGCTCCCTGCAGCACAGAGCCCCCTAGCGAGCCCCCACTCCGCTCCCTGCAGCACAGCGCCCCCTAGGGAGCCCCCACTCCGCTCCCTGCAGCACAGCGCCCCCTACCGAGCCCCCGCCCCGCTCCCTGCAGCACAGCGCCCCCTAGCGAGCCCCCACCCCGCTCCCTGCAGCACAGCGCCCCCTAGCGAGCCCCCGCCCCGCTCCCTGCAGCACAGAGCCCCCTAGCGAGCCCCCGCCCCGCTCCCTGCAGCACAGAGCCCCCTAGCGAGCCCCCGCCCCGCTCCCTGCAGCACGGCGCCCCCTAGCGAGCCCCCGCCCCGCTCCCTGCAGCACAGCGCCCCCTAGCGAGCCCCCGCCCCGCTCCCTGCAGCACAGCGCCCCCTACCGAGCCCCCGCCCCGCTCCCTGCAGCACAGCGCCCCCTAGTGAGCCCCCGCCCCGCTCCCTGCAGCACAGCGCCCCCTACCGAGCCCCCGCCCCGCTCCCTGCAGCACAGCGCCCCCTAGCGAGTCCCCGCCCCCTCCCTGCAGCACAGCGCCCCCTAGCGAGCCTCCACTCCGCTCCCTGCAGCACAGCGCCCCCTAGCGAACCCCCACCCCGCTCCCTGCAGCACAGCGCCCCCTAGCGAGCCCCACCCCCACTCCCTGCAGCACAGCGCCCCCTAGCGAGCCCCCGCCCCGCTCCCTGCAGCACAGCGCCCCCTAGTGAGCCCCCCACTCCACTCCCTGCAGCACAGCACCCCCTAGCGAGCCCCCGCCCCGCTCCCTGCAGCACAGCGCCCCCTAGCGAGCCCCCACTCCGCTCCTGCAGCACAGCGCACCCTAGCGAGCCCCCGCCCCGCTCCCTGCAGCACAGCGCCCCCTAGCGAGCCCCCCACCTGCTCCCTGCAGCACAGCGCCCCCTACCAAGCCCCCACCCCGCTCCCTGCAGCACAGCGCCCCCTAGCGAGCCCCACCCCCTCCCTGCAGCACAGCGCCCCCTAGCGAACCCCCGCCCCGCTCCCTGCAGCACAGCGCCCCCTAGTGAGCCCCCACTCCGCTCCCTGCAGCACAGCGCCCCCTAGCGAGCCCCCGCCCCCCTCCCTACAGCACAGCGCTCCCTGCTGAGCCCCACCCCCTCCCTGCAACACAGCGCCCCCTAGCGAGCCCCCGCCCCCTCCCTGCAGCACAGCGCCCCCTAGCGAGCCCCCGCCCCGCTCCCTGCAGCACAGCGCCCCCTAGCGAGCCCCACCCCCTCCCTGCAGCACAGCGCCCCCTAGCGAGCCCCCGCCCCGCTCCCTGCAGCACAGCGCCCCCTAGCGAACCCCCGCCCCGCACTCTGCAGCACAGCGCCCCCTAGCGAGCCCCCGCCCCGCTCCCTGCAGCACAGCGCCCCCTAGTGAGCCCCCGCCCCGCTCCCTGCAGCACAGCGCCCCCTAGTGAGCCCCCACTCCGCTCCTGCAGCACAGCGCCCCCTAGCGAACCCCCGCCCCGCTCCCTGCAGCACAGCGCCCCCTAGTGAGTCCCCACTCCGCTCCCTGCAGCACAGCGCCCCCTAGTGAACCCCCACTCCGCTCCCTGCAGCACAGCGCCCCCTAGCGAGCCCCCGCCCCCTCCCTGCAGCACAGCGCCCCCTAGTGAGCCCCCCACCCCCTCCCTGCAGCACAGCGCCCCCTACTGAGCCCCCCACCCCCTCCCTGCAGCACAGCGCCCCCTAGCGAGCCCCCGCCCCGCTCCCTGCAGCACAGCGCCCCCTACTGAGCCCCACCCCCTCCCTGCAACACAGCGCCCCCCAGCAAGCCCCCGCCCCCTCCCTGCAGCACAGCGCCCCCTAGCGAGCCTCCGCACCACTCCCTGCAGCACAGCGCCCCCTAGCGAGCCCCCGCCCCCTCCCTGCAGCACAGCGCCCCCTAGCGAGCCCCCACCCCCTCCCTGCAGCACAGCGCCCCCTAGCGAGCCCCCACCCCCTCCCTGCAGCACAGCGCCCCCTAGCGAGCCCCACCCCCTCCCTGCAGCACAGCGCCCCCTAGCGAACCCCCGCCCCCTCCCTGCAGCACAGCGCCCCCTAGCGAGCCCCCGCCCTGCTCCCTGCAGCACAGCGCCCCCTAGCGAGCCTCCACTCCGCTCCCTGCAGCACAGCGCCCCCTAGTGAGCCCCCGCCCCGCTCCCTGCAGCACAGCGCCCCCTAGCGAGCCCCCGCCCCCTCCCTGCAGCACAGCGCCCCCTAGCGAGCCCCCGCCCCGCTCCCTGCAGCACAGCGCCCCCTAGCGAGCCCCCGCCCCCCTCCCTGCAGCACAGCGCCCCCTACTGAGCCCCACCCCCTCCCTGCAGCACAGCGCCCCCTAGCGAGCCCCCGCCCCTCCCTGCAGCATAGCGCCCCCTGCTGAGCCCCCACCCCACTCCCTGCAGCACAGCGCCCCCTAGCGAGCCCCCGCCCCCTCCCTGCAGCACAGCGCCCCCTAGCGAGCCCCCGCCCTGCTCCCTGCAGCACAGCGCCCCCTAGCGAGCCCCCGCCCTGCTCCCTGCAGCACAGCGCCCCCTAGCGAGCCCCCCGCCCCGCTCCATGCAGCACAGCGCCCCCTAGCGAGCCCCCGCCCCGCTCCCTGCAGCACAGCGCCCCCTAGCGAGCCCCCGCCCCGCTCCCTGCAGCACAGCGCCCCCTAGCGAGCCCCCGCCCCCTCCCTGCAGCACAGAGCCCCCTAGCGAGCCCCACCCCCTCCCTGCAGCACAGCGCCCCCTGCTGAGCCCCCGCCTGCTCCCTGCAGCACAGCGCCCCCTAGCGAGCCCCCCGCCCCGCTCCCTGCAGCACAGCGCCCCCTAGCGAGCCCCCGACCCGCACCCTGCAGCACAGCGCCCCCTAGCGAGCCCCCGCCCCGCTCCCTGCAGCACAGCGCCCCCTAGCGAGCCTCCACTCCGCACCCTGCAGCACAGCGCCCCCTAGCGAGCCCCCGCCCCCTCCCTGCAGCACAGCGCCCCCTAGCGAGCCCCCCGCCCCGCTCCCTGCAGCACAGCGCCCCCTAGCGAGCCCCCGCCCCCTCCCTGCAGCACAGAGCCCCCTAGCGAGCCCCACCCCCTCCCTGCAGCACAGCGCCCCCTGCTGAGCCCCCGCCTGCTCCCTGCAGCACAGCGCCCCCTAGCGAGCCCCCCGCCCCGCTCCCTGCAGCACAGCGCCCCCTAGCGAGCCCCCGCCCCGCTCCCTGCAGCACAGCGCCCCCTAGCGAGCCCCCGCCCCCTCCCTGCAGCACAGAGCCCCCTAGCGAGCCCCCCGCCCCGCTCCCTGCAGCACAGCGCCCCCTAGCGAGCCCCCCGCCCCGCTCCCTAGCGAGCCCCCGCCCCGCACCCTGCAGCACAGCGCCCCCTAGCGAGCCCCCGCCCCGCTCCCTGCAGCACAGCACCCCCTAGCGAGCCTCCACTCCGCACCCTGCAGCACAGCGCCCCCTAGCGAGCCCCCGCCCCCTCCCTGCAGCCCAGCACCCCCTAGCGAGCCCCCGCCCCCTCCCTGCAGCCCAGCACCCCTTAGCGCCGCACCGACCACCAGGGGACAGTGCCCCCTCCTGAGCCCCTCCACACACCCTGTTCCCTGCCGTACGGCACCCCTCTACCCAGCCCCCCTGCAACACGGCGCCCCCTACTGGCCTTATTTCGCTGCAGGGTCTCGTCCAGCCGGAGACAACGACGCCCCCAGTGCTCGGTGTCCAGCGCCCTCGTGAGGCTGCCGTGCTCCATGCAGAACAGGGGCCGGGGGCTCCCCCCAGGAGTGGGTGATGCAGCCCTGGCCGTAACTTGTGCCCACACTCCAGTGTGATGGGCACCGCGAAGAGCTGCAGGCATATGGGGCGGTGGAGCTCGGCCGGCGGGTTGCTGGCCATGGGGCTGCCACTGGGGTGACCCCTGTATCCCTCCATCTGGGCCCTGCCGCTACCCGTCCGTCTGGGGTTCTGCCTCCCTCCCTCCCTCCAAGTCTCTCTCTTTCTGCCCCTCTCCTGTGTCTCCAGGCTCTCTCCGGGCGCCCGTACCCTGAACCCTGCCCAGACCCCTACTTGCCCCCAGCACCTGGCATTCCGCAGCAGGCGGGGTGTGGACAGGACCGGCCAAACCAGTTCCTCGTGTGGGGGGCTGGGAGCCAGGACTCCTGGGTTCTCTCCCCAGCTCTGGGAGGGGAGAGCGGTCTAGTGGGTTAGAACAGTGGGGGCTGGGGGCCAGGATTCCTGGGTTCTATCCCCAGCTCTGCAAGGGGAGGGGAGGGAGGGGAGTGGGGTCTGGTGGTCAGAGCAGAGGGGGCTGGGAGCCAGGGCTCCTGGGTTCTCTCCCCGGCTCGGGGACAGGAGTGGGGTCTGGTGGGTTAGAGCAGCCAGAGCTGGAGGCCAGAACTCCTGGGTTCTCTCCCCAGCTTGGGGAGGGGGGGCTGGTGGTCAGAGCAGGAGGGGCTGGGGGCCAGGACTCCTGGGTTCTCCCCACTCAGGGCGGGGTGGGATCTAGTGGTTTTAGCACCATTAGTGATGTCTCGTGCCCGGGGAAGCCTCCCTCATGAGCTCATCTCGCCTGGGCCATGACTCCTGTCTGAACCAGCTCAAGTATCCCAGCTTAGATGCTTCTGACTTGACCTCGTGATGCAACGCTCGTGACTCAGAAGCTAAAGTGTATATAGGGCAGGGACTTGGCAGGGGCCACTCTCTCCTGGTGGTCAGGGCTGGCCCCAATGCCCCAGGACGGCGCTAGGGGGCACTCTCCCCATGGTAGCTGCGTGGATCTCAGGCCTCGGGAACCAAGACTGTCTCTCTTTATGCGTTTGTGCAGCGCCGGGCACAGTCTCCCACTGGGGCTGTTGTATTCGGATGGCTGAGCTTACCCCAGAGGCGAAAATGCAGCCAGCTCTGGGGTGGGGCCACTTGGTAACAGCTGCATAGAACGCTGCACGGGAACAGTCGGCCTGGCGCTGAGAGGCGGCCACTGCTGGGGCAGGGCAGCTGGGGGACAGCCACCCAGCAATGCGGCATGGGCCTGGTTTGACGGGCACGGAGATGAAGCCACCTCTGGGGTGGAGCCCGCTGCAGCGAACGGGAGCCGGCCGTCCAAGAGGCAGGCCGAACCTGGAGCATTAAAGACTCTTTGGTTAGTTTTGCCTGCCCGCTTTGTCGCTAGCATCCAGCTGAGGAACTGCTCACTCCATCAGCCTGGGAATCCCGCCCTCCATGTCCCTTCTAGGGACCCCCCCACACACACCCTACTCCCGCCCCCCAAGCTCTCTCCTTGCCCCAGGGCTAGTGCTGGCCACGCTGCGGAAACTAGGGAGCATCTGGGATCTCCTACGCAAACTCGTTCCCTGCAGTATAGCCCAAGCACAGATCAGTCGGGGTTAGAGCCCGGGAGCCAGGACTCCGGGGTTCTCTCCCCAGCTCTGGAGGGGAAGGGAGTGGGGTCTAGTGGGTTAGAGCAGCGGGGGCTGGGAGCCAGGACTCCTGGGTTCTCTCCCCAGCTCTGGGAGGGCAGTGGGGTCTAGTGGGTTAGAGCAGCGGGGACTGAGAGCCAGGACTCCTGGGTTCTCTCCCCAGCTCTGGGAGGGGAGTGGGGTCTAGTGAGTAGAGCAGGTGGTGCTGGGAGCTGGAACTCCTGGGTTCTCTGCCCGGTTCTGCGAGAGTGTTGGGTGTAGTGGGTAGAGCAGGGAGGCTGGGAGCCAGGACTCCTGGATTCTCTCCCCAGCTCTGGGAGGGCAGGGGGGTCTAGTGGGTTAGAGCAGGGGGGGCTGGGAGCCAGGACTCCTGGGTTCTCTCCCCAGCTCTGGGAGGGGAGTGGGGGTCTAGTGGTCAGAGTGGGGGGGGGGGGCTGGGAGCCAGGACTCCTGGGTTCTCTCCCTGGCTCTGGGAAGGGAGTGGGCTCTAGTGAGTACAGCAGGGAGGCTGGGAGCCGGGACTCCTGGGTTCTCTCCCCAGCTCTGCGAGGGAGAGGGGGCGAGTTGGTAGAGCAGGGAGGCTGGGAGCCAGGACTCCTGGGTTTTATCTGCAGGTTATGGAGGGGAAGGGAGTGGAGTCTAGTGGGTTAGAGCAGGGGGTGCTGGGAGCTCAGACTCCTGGATTCCCTTCCCAGTTCTGCCACAAACAGCCTGTGACCTTACAGGGTCACTTCATTTCTCTGAACGTGTTTCCCCAGCTGTAAAAGAGAACGATCCTGCTTTAATCTCTTTAGACTACGAGTTCTTTGAGGCAGGGATCGTCTCGGATTGGGCCCATGCCGCCCCCAGCCCAACGGGGCCCCCGCTCTCAGCCAGGGCGGTTGGGCAGCCCCCAGCCTGGCAGGGCACAGCGCCCGGCCCAACGGGGCCCCCAGTCTCAGGGGTAGCCTTAAGCAATCCTTCAGACACGGCGCTTCCGGATTTTTTTAAATCGTTTATCGAAAGTTTAAATGCCAAAAGTATGACAATAAAAAACACAACCGCTTGGAGAGAAACACACACACACACACACACAGGTACACACACACACACACACACACACACACACACACACACACAGGTACGCACACACACACACACAACTGGCTCCAATGAACCGGGACCCAGGCTAGGGACCGATCCCTGGGCTGAAACGCCCCTGAGGCGCGCTTGCAAAACCCCTGCCACGGAGCGGCCGATCGGGATTTGGGCTGGGGGAAGCCTTTTCCGGGGCTTAGTTCCCCATCCCTCTAGCCACGGTAGTTTGGCTGTAAAGGGCCTTGCGGGATCCGAATTTACGCCCCCCCACCCCCACTTCCCTAACCGCAGAGTCCCAGCTGTACGGGGTCTCAGAGGAGCTCAATCCCCACTCTTCCACTCATGACATTTTGGCTGCGAAAAATCGGATATTCTCCTCCCTCAACCCAGTGCTTGGGCTGCAAAGGCCCATGTGGGTCCCAAGGGGGAGAACGACAAAGCCCCCAGCTGAGCCTGCCGGGGAGCCGTACGGGCGCGGAGAGGGGCCCATTTTGGAGGCAGGCTCGCCGTCACGCCGGATTTCCAGATCTCCCAGGGGAGGACCGGGGACGCCGAGGGGGAAAGTCGACCCACCGCCACTGCCTCTCCCCAGCACAACGCAACCGCATCCATCCTACAGCCCCGGCCATCTCTGCTCCCTGCTGGCCCTGGGAGGGAGAGGCAGGAGTTGATCGGGAGGCATTGGAGAGGAGGAGGGGAGCTGGCTGCAGGTGGGTGCTAAGCACCCACTAATTTTTTTCCATGGGTGCACCAGGGCTCCTAAGTGTGTGTGAATCAGGTGCTTTACCCGCTTCTGAGTGCCTGGATTTGATTCTCTGCTCCATCACTGAGCCCCTGGGTGAATTTGAGAAGACTGGGGATTAGATAAGAGTAGGTAGTGGGATTGGATAAAACAGGAAAATTAAAGAGATTGGGGATTAGGTTAGTCACACACTGGGAATTAGGTTAGACACACACTAGGGATTAGGACAGCTGATCGGAAAACAGATTTTCCATTCCCTGGAAAACGCTGAGATTTTTTTCACCCCAAAATTGCAAGATTTTTTTGCAAGCCAAAAAGTTCATTCGGGGTCAAAATGTTTCATTTTGGTTCATTCAAAATATTAGGGATTTATTTTTTTGGGGTGGGGGATAAAATACATATCAAAACGAAAAGTCGTTTCCAAATGAAATATTGAAACGTGACATTTTCAAATAAAAAATTCTATTTTTGTAAGCAACACTGAATTGAAATGATTTGCTAGGGGGAATCGGTGTTGTCAAAACAGCTTTTTGTAAATGAAAACCAGTTATTTTGATAAAAAAAATTCTGAGCAGTTTCTAGGGATTAGATTTGATAATGAGATTAGATTAGGCAGGTAAAAAGGAGACGAGATTGAATTAGACCCAAAGTGGGGGGTAATTAGGTAGATAAAAAAGAGAATAGATATTACATAAGTCACTGAGTGGAGATTAGATTAGACAGGTTAAAAAAATGAGACTGGGGATTATATCAGAAAAGTAAAAAGGGGACTGGAGATTAGATTCCTTGCAGAGTGGGGACCAGAGAAAACTGGCGGAATTACAGTTGGACGAATAATTGAGTTTTCAGTTCTTTGCAAAAAAAAATCATTTTGGGTCAAACAGAAAACACAATTTTTAAAAACGTCGGGCAAATCAAAAAGGAAAAAAATCTGTTTTCAGTCAAGCTAACTATTTTGAGCTGTTTTTGACATTTTTCGTATGTTAAAAGTTAAGTTACAGGACATTTTTGTATGAACAGCCGCTTCAAAGAGAAAAATCGAGACTTCTGAAAGCGTCAAAACAAAAGGTTTGTATTGCTTTCAGGTTTTTTTTAATTCTATTAAATTTGGAATTGAAAAATCAGAATGTTTCGGCTCTAAGAGGTCCATTTTTTTTATTTTCCTTGGAATTTTTTGGCTGGTTTTTCAACCAAAACAAATCCAGCAAAACCAAGGACAACTTTTTGGAAAGGTTTCGGCTACACCGAATTTGCGGTGTTTGTAGCTGAAAACGGCACTCACCTCTCAATGAAGGTTGCGAAAAAGGCTAATGTCATTCGGGGTGTATTAACAGGAGGGTCATATGTCAGACCTGGGAGGTAATTTTCCCCTCTGCTCAGCCCTGGTAAGATTCCAGCCGGAGTAGTGTGTCCAATTCTGGGTGCCACACATTAAGAAAGAGGTGGACAAATTAGACAGAGTCCAGAGGACAGAAACGAAAATGATCAAAGATTTAGGAACCTGACTTATGGGGAAAGGTTAAAAAACCGGTATGGTTAGTCTAGAGAAAAGAAGACGGGGGGGGAGACGGGGGGGACGGACCGGAGAACAGTCTTCAAAGATGTTCAGAGCTGTTACAAAGATGACAGTGATCAATTGTTCTCCGTGTCCACTGAAGGAGCAAGAAGAGATACCATCCAAATGGCTAACGGGATTTAGGCTCCTGAATCCCACAGCGATCCAGGCCGTTAGGATCCTAAACCCTACTGACATCCGGGGAGATTTGTGCTCCTAAAGACCTAGATCCTGGCTGGAGTCAGGTGCTTAAATAGCTGTACGGATCTGGATCCTAAGTGCCTAAATCAGTGGGGGAGCAAGGTGGGTGTTAGGGAAGGGGGACGAGAACTCAGAGTTAGAGGATGGAGACAGAGGTAGGAGTGAGGAGAGGGGAAATGACAGGAGACAGCTGGACTGACGCGGCAGGATGATTCACCACATCTCATGGGATCAAACCCGGGCTAAGTCCTCGACGTTGTGGCGTGGGCGGGGATCAAACCGAGGCCTCAGCAGCGCTGGCCCATTCCACCGAGGGCGGGGATTCCCCAGGCACCTCAGCTTAGTAAGAGTCAGATACGGGTGAGCCACGCTCATGCTCCAGGGCAACTCAGAGGGGTCAGGAAGGAAATCAACACACACATACGGCAATGCAGCGCCCCCTTGTGGCGCTCTGGGACGTCGGGGCCAGCACTGACTCCCAGGGGACAGCGCCCCCTAGGGAGCCCCTGCCCTGAAGCACAGTGCCCGCTAGAGTAGGGTCAAGCTCTCCCAGCCATGCATGGGGCTCTCCTGACCCTGGCTAACATAAGACCTGATGGGACAGCAGGCAAAACCAGCGACGGACCCAGGTGATCGGGAGGGGGAAGTGTCTACTTGTTGCTTGCCCCATCAAGATCCTGATGCGTAGCCGGTCCTGACCCCCGGGGGAGGGGAAGAGGGGGGTTGGTCCCAGCCCCACCCTCACCCCACCATGGGGAGGGGAGGCACAAGGGAGCTGGGATCTCAGCCTCAGGCGTCCTGGAGGTCAGGAATGTCGGAGAGGATCATGGGAGAGCCCAGCTGCAGCTCCTGCTGGAGGGACTCCATATCGGCAGGGTTCATCCGATGGACCTCGAGCCAGTCAGCCAGCAGGGAGGCCGAGAGAGGGGCCGAATCGCCCTGGCTGGGGGGAGGAAGAAAACAAAGAGCGAGGTCAGACCGACGGCCATCGGGCCGGGCCAGATGCTAACCCCGGGCCCTCTCCCAGCGGGACCCCGGGCAGGATTTGAACCCGTGACCCCATGTTGCTGCAGAGCTTCATGGCAGTTGTAGTTCAGGGGCCTTAGCCTGACTACATCTCCCATGATGCCCCAGGATCTCCCCTCTGGCTGAGCATCTGTAAGGACTGAGGCCTTTTTTCTGCAGCCACATCAGGAGAGCAGGAGACATGAGCCAAGAGGCAGAGTCCCAGCCCCACGCGCCGTAACAAAGCAACGCAACGCGGGGCTGGTGAGACGCCGTTCCTCCGAACAGTCCCCACCCTCACCAGATAAGCAAGGAGCCTCGGGAGAGGGTTAAAGACACCGTGTCTGGCAAGGAATCGCTTATCAACAGCGTGAGTGTGACATCTCCACTTCTTTAGGTGGGGGGCTCAGTTCCCTTTAAGCCGCGTGGCCGCGCAGCCACAGGGGTCTGGACTGGAGAGGAGAGAGGTAGGGGGCGTGCAGGGCTGTGGCAGGGAGAGAGGGCTGGGGGGAGTCCTCTCTCTCCGCCGCAGCCCCGGGGAAGCCTGCACTCCAAACCCCTCATCCCTGGCCCCACCCCAACCCTCTGCCCCAGCCCTGAGCCCCCTCCCATAACCCAAACCCCTCATCCCTGGCCCCACCCCAAAGCCCGCACCCCCCCACACTCCAACCCTCTGCCCCAGCCCTGAGCACCTTCCCGCACCCCAAACAGCTCATCCCCGGCCCCACCTCAGAGCCCACACCCCCCTACACCCCAACCCTCTGCCTCAGCTCTGAGCCCCCTCCCACAACACAAACCCCTCATCCCCGGCACCACCCCAGAGCCTGCACCCACCGCACCCCAACCCTCTGCCCCAGCATATCTTCTTGCCAGGGGTAGGATTCCCCAGCCAGACTACATCTCCCATGATGCACAGGTGCACTGTGGGCAGTGCAGTCCAGTGAGGGAGCCCATCTCAGAGGGCAGAATGAGATAACTCAGGCACTACTCCCAGGATGCACTGCGGCAGCTCAGCCAGAGGGGGAAACCATGGTGCATCATGGGAGATGTAGTCTGACCAGGAAGCCTGGCCTATAGAAAGCATGAGGCACCCGAAGAACCCCCATGAGTGGACCTAATGGATCAGCGCAGGGGAAGGGCTGGGGGCCAGGACTCCTGGGTTCTCTCCCCGGCTCTGGGAGGGCAGTGGGGTCTAGTGGTTAGAGCTGCGGGGAGCCGTCCCTGCTGTGGGGCGCTCTCACCTGTCCCTGTTCTCCCCCACCATGTCGAAGGACTGATTCAGGAACTCCTCCAGATCAAAGCCCACGCCGTAGCCTGCGCCGCTGCCCTTGGGGGTCACCGAGAAGACGGGGGGCAGGAGATCCTCCACCTGTGATGGCAGCGAGACACGGTGAGTGTGGCACCCCCCAGGGCAGGATCCTGCCCGACCAGCGGCTCCCCGGCAGAGATGGAGATGCCCCATCCGGGCCCACCTCGCTAGATCGGTGCCGACGCCCCCTAGAGGGGAAAGGCCCCATTACCTGTGACTTGGAAAGCTGCTGCGTCACCATGGTGATGTCAGGTGACTCCGTGGGGGCGGTTTCCGCCGACGCGGCCGTGGCAATCGGGTGCTGGCTGGGCCCTTTGACTCCTCCCACCGCCGGCTCCTGAGCCCTCTTCCCCATCTCCTGCAGGAAGACAGCCGGATCTAACCCCACGCCCTCCCTGCCTGGTGTCACAAGGCTGCCCACGGCGCGGACTGACGGCCCCTCTTGTACCCCACTAGGAGTCGTCGGGGCTTCCCCGGGTGCCGGCCTCCCGGCCACAGCCCAGTTCTCTGGGCACTGGACACCGGGCCATGCGTTGATCCCCGCCAGGCCAAAGGGGGGCTGGAAGATCTGACCCGGGGCGTATTTGACACTCAGGAGGCACTCGGGTTTAGCTAAAGCTTTGTGGCACGCTGTGGGGGCCACCAAAACCGGAGGGAAGGGGCCGGGCGGGGCCGGGAAGAACTGGACCACGTTGGGGGCTGAGGCATGGGCCGGATCGGCGGCTATTGGCAGTACGGTGAGTTTGGGGCCGCCACCGGCCGGCGCCTTCTCAGGGAAGCTCACGATATCCGATGCGGCCGGGACGTGAGCGGCTGGTGTGGCTGGGAGGTGGCCCACGGCACCCGGTGGAACGTGGCCAGCAGGGGTGGCTGGGCGGTGGCCAGCGGCTCCCGGTTGAAGGTGGCCAGCAGGGGTGGCTGGGAGGTGGCCAGTGGCTCCCGGTTGAAGGTGGCCAGCAGGGGTGGCTGGGAGGTGGCCAGTGGCTCCCGGTTGAAGGTGGCCAGCAGGGGTGGCTGGGAGGTGGCCAGTGGCTCCCGGTTGAAAGTGGCCAGCAGGGGTGGCTGGGAGGTGGCCAGCAGCTCCTGGTTGGAGGTGGCCAGCAGGGGTGGCTGGGAGGTGGCCAGTGGCTCCTGGTTGAAGGTGGCCAGCAGGGGTGGATGGGAGGTGGCCAGTGGCTCCCGGTTGAAAGTGGCCAGCAGGGGTGGCTGGGAGGTGGCCAGCGGCTCCTGGTTGAAGGTGGCCAGCAGGGGTGGATGGGAGGTGGCCAGCAGCTCCTGGTTGGAGGTGGCCAGCAGGGGTGGCTGGGAGGTGGCCAGTGGCTCCCGGTTGAAGGTGGCCAGCAGGGGTGGATGGGAGGTGGCCAGCGGCTCCCAGTGGAACATGGCCAGCAGGCGTGGTTGGAAGGTGGCCAGCAGCTCCCGGTGGAACGTGGCCAGCAGGCGTGGCTTGGATGTGGCCGGCAGGCGTGGCCGGGACGTGGCCGGCAGACGTGGCCGGGACGTGGTCCGGGGGCCCGTTGTGAACCGGTTTCTGGTGGTTCCGGTCAATCATCTTGGTCCATCGCTCCAGGAGGCTGCGGTCGTTCTCGCTCAGCACTAGCCCGCCCAGCGCGTCCCCACGCCGCAGCTCCTTCCGCTCCTTCTCCTTCTGCTTCTTCTCCCGCTCCTTGGCCCGCTCCTGGCGCCGCTTCCGCTTCTCCTCCCGCTCCCGCTGCCGCTCCTGGGCCGTCACCGGCTTCCGCACGTCCGGGGGCTCCGGCACGGAGCACTGGGTGTCTGGGAACAGAGCACAGAGGAGTCAGCTCACGCCCGACCCGCAGACCCTGCTAGCCTAGCCTTGGGCTCCCCACGAGCTCTGCCGGTGCCCCTCACTCCCGACCCGCAGCCCCCTGCTATCCAAGACAAGGCAGAGACAGGAAGAAACAAGCAAGATTACACTAAACACTGTCTCACACGACCGCCTCATAAACAAACCAGGAAAATACAACCTAGATGGAGCTACTATAAGGTGGGTGCAAAACTGGTTAGAAAACCGTTCCCAGAGAGTAGTTATCAGCGGTTCACAGTCAGGCTGGAAGGGCGTAACGAGTGGGGTCTCGCAGGGATCCGTTTTGGGTCCGGTTCTGTTAAATATCTTCATCAACAATTTAGATCATGGCACAGAGAGGACACTTATAAAGTTTGTGGATGATACCAAGCTAGGAGGGGTTGCAAGTGCTTTGGAGGATAGGATGAAAATTCAAAATGATCTGGACAAACTGGAGAAATGGTCTGAAGTCAGTAGGATGAAATTAAATAGGGAAAAATGCAAAGTACTCCACTTAGGAAGGAAGAATCAGTTGCACACATACAAACTGGGAACTGACTGCCGAGGAAGGAGAACTGCGGAAAGGGATCTGGTGATCATAGTGGATCACAAGCTAAACATGAGTCAACAGTGTAACGCTGTTGCAAAAAGGCAAACATCCTTCTGGGCTGTATCAGCAGGAGTGTTGTAAGGAAGACACGAGAAGGAATTCTTCCGCTCTGCTCCACACTGATACGGAATCAGCTGGAGTATTGGGTCCAGTTCTGGGCACCACATTTCAGGAAAGATATGGACAAATTGGAGAAAGTCCAGGGAAGATGAACAAAAATGATTCAAGGTCTAGAAAACATGCGCTATGAGGGAAGATTGAAAACATTGGGTTTGTTTAGTCTGGGGAAGAAAAGACCGAGAGGGGACATAGAATCATAGAATCTCAGGGTTGGAAGGGACCTCAGGAGGTCATCTAGTCCAACCCCCTGCTCAAAGCAGGACCAATCCCCAATTTTTGCCCCAGATCCCTAAATGGCCCCCTTGAGGATTGAACTCACAACGCTGGGTTTAGCAGGCCAATGCTCAAACCACTGAGCTATCCCTCCCCCCTTGATAACAGTTTTCAAATACATAAAAGGTTGTTACAAGGAGGAGGGAGAAAAATTGTTCTTCTTAACCTCTGAGGCTGGGACAAGAACCAATGGGCTGAAATTGCAGCAGGGGAGGTTTAGGTTGGACAGCAAAAACTTCCTAGCTGTCAGGGTGGTTAGACACTGGAATAAATTGCCCAGGGAGGTTGTGGAATCTCCATCATTGGCGGTTTTTAAGAGCAGGTTAGACAAACACCTGTCAGGGATGGTCTAGATAATACTTAGTCCTGCCATGAGTGCAGGGGATGGGACTAGATGACCTATTGAGGTCCCTTCCAGTACCACATGTCTCCCGATTCTATGAAAATCAGAAATAGAACCCAGGAGTCCTGGCTCCCAGCCCTCCCTGCTCTAACCACTAGACCACACTCCCAGAGAGGAGGAGAGAACCCAGGAGTCTTGGCTCCCAGCCCCCCCTGCTCTAACCACTAGACCCCACTCTCCTCCCAGAGAGGAGGAGAGAACCCAGGAGTCCTGGCCCCCCTGCTCTAACCACTAGACCCCACTCCCCTCCCAGAGAGGAGGAGAGAACCTAGGAGTCCTGGCCCCCAGCCCCTCTGCTCTAACCACTAGACCCCACTCCCCTCCCAGAGAGGAGGAGAGAACCCAGGAGTCCTGGCCCCCCTGCTCTAACCACTAGACCCCACTCCCCTCCCAGAGAGGAGGAGAGAACCCAGGCATCCCAGCCTTTCACCTTTGTTCTTATTGCGCAGCGCCGACTTGAGCAGCGCAGCCTTGAGCGCCGCCTTGGTGTCGTCCGAGATGGCCCCCTCCCTCTTCGGTGGCGCGGCCTCCGGCTCAGCCTTCACCTCGGCCAGCCCCTCGGGGTGGGGGGGAGCCCCGGGCGAGGTCAGGTCAATCGTCTCCGGCGGGTACGGGACTTCCCCGGGGGCTGGCGACTCCATGGCGTAGTCTCCCCCGGTGGAGCCGGCGCTGGGCATGTCCACGTCCTGGCAGCGCAAGGGGGCAGCGGCGGCGGCGGGCGGGGCGGCGGCCGGCCGGAGGGCGGGCTTGAAACTGATCTGCCGGCGGATCCCTTCGCGGCGGGCGTGGAAGTCGCGGATCTCGGCCACGATGGCCTCCTTGATGCGCTCCTTGGTGAGCACCTGCTTGTCGAAGTCGAAGTCGAAGGCGGGCACGCAGTCGGGCTCGTCGTCCGGGTCGTGGTACTTGGCCACGAAGGGGTGCTGGAGGGCCTCCGCCACAGCCAGCCGCTCCCGGGGGTCGAAGCGCAGCATCTTGGCCAGCAGCGCCAGGGCCGCGCGGTCGGCCTGCTGGTAGAGGCTCTCCCAGGGCACCGGCTGGCGGGAGGGCAGGCTCTGGATGTAGGCGCGCACCCGGTCGGCCCCGATGGCGTGGATCACCTTGGCGGACGGCGTGCCCAGCACCGTCATGATCAGCTGCAGCTGGTGGATGTAATTCTTCCCCGGGAAGAGCTGCTTGCGGCCCAGCATCTCGGCGAAGATGCAGCCGACGGACCACATGTCGATGGCCTGCGTGTATTCGTGGAGGGAGAGCATGAGCTCCGGGGCCCGGTACCACCGCGTGGCCACGTACTCGGTCATGAAGTACTTGTACTCGTCCGGCTTGGTGCAGAGCCCCCGGGCCATGCCGAAATCGCCGATCTTCAGCTCGCAGTTCTCGTTGATGAGCAGGTTGCTGGGCTTCAGGTCGCGGTGGATGACGTTGGCCGAGTGGATGTATTTCAGGCCCCGCAGCAGCTGGTAGAGGAAGTAGCGGACGTGTTCCAGCGTGAGGGGCTGGGAGGAGTGGATGATCTGGTGAAGGTCGCTCTCCATCAGGTCTAGCACCACGTACCTGCCGGAGGATGGGGAGGTCAGAGGAGAGAGGACCCAGGAGTCCCGACTCCCAGCCCCCGCCCCGGCTAACTCACTAAACTCCCCTCCCTATAGAACCCAGAGGTCCGGGCTCCCAGGCCTCCCTGCCCTAACCACTAGACCCCACTCACAGAGCCGGGGAGAGAACCCAGGAGTCCTGCTTCCCAGCCCCCCCTGCTCTAACCACTAGACCCCACTCCCCACACAGAGTGGGTGAGAGAACCCAGGAGTCCTGCCTCCCAGCCCCAACGACTGAATCCCACTCCCCCACCAGAGCTGGGGGATAGAATCCAGGCATCCTGGCTACCAACCGCACCTAGCTCTAACCACTAGACCCCACTTCCCAGAGCTGGGGATAGAACCCAGGATTCATAGAATCATAGGACTGGAAGGGACCTCGAGAGGTCGTCTAGTCCAGTCCCCTGCACTCATGGCAGGACTAAGTGTTACCCAGACCATCCCTGACAGGTGTTTGTCTAACCTGCTCCTAAAAATCTTGAATGATGGAGATTCCACAACCTCCCTGGGCAATTTATTCCAGTGCTTCTCCAACCTGACAGGAAGTTTTTCCTAATGTCCAACCTAAACCTCCCCTGCTGCCATTTAAGCCCATTGCTTCTTGGCCTGTCCTCAGAAGTTAAGAACAACAATTCTTCTCCCTCCTCCTTGTAACAACCTTTTACATACTTGAAAACTGTCCTCATGTCCCGTCTCAGTCGTCTCTTCCCCAGACTAGACAAACCCAGTTCTTTCAATCTTCCCTCGCAGCTCATGTTTTCTAGACCTTGAATCATTTTTGTTGCTCTTCTCTGGACTCTCTCCAATTTGTCCACATCCTTCCTGAATGTGGCGCCCAGAACTGGACACAATACCCCAGCTGATTCCGTATCAGCGTGGAGCAGAGCGGAAGAATTACTTCTCGTGTCTTGCTTACAACACTCCTGCTGATACAGCCCAGAAGGATGTTTGCTTTTTTGCAACAGCGTTACACTGTTGGCTCCTATTTAGCTTGTGATCCACTGTGACCCCCAGATCCCGTTCCGCAGTGCTCTTTCCTAGGCAGTCATTTCCCGTTTTGTATGTGTGCACCTGATTGTTCCTTCCTAAGGGGAGTACTTTGCATTTGTCCTTATTGAATTTCATCCTATTTGCTTCAGACCATTTCTCCAGTTTGTTCAGAGCATTCTGAATTTTAATCCTCTCCTCCAAAGCACCTGCAACCCCTCCCAGCTTGGTATAGTCCGCAAGCTTTTTAAATGTACGCTCTATGCCATTATCTAGATCATTGATGAAGATATTGAACAGAACTGGACCCCACTCGTTACGCCCTTCCAGCATGACTGTGAAACACTGATAACTACTCTCTGGGAACGATTTTCCAACCAGTTATGCACCCACCTTATAGTAGCCCTGTCTAGGTTGCATTTCCCTAGTTGGTTTATGAGAAGGTCATGCGAGACAGTATCAAAAGCTTTACTAAAGTCAAAATATACCGCATCTACCGCTTCCCACATATCCACAAGGCTTGTTACCCTGTCAAAGAAAGCTGCCAGGTTGGTCTGACATTATTTGTTCTTGACAAGTCCGCAATGTTACTTATCACCTCATTATCTTCTAGACGTTTGCAAAGTGATTGCTTAATTATTTGCTCCATTATCTTTCCAGGTACAGAAGTTAAGCTGACTGGTCTGTAATTCCCCGGTTTGTCCTTATTTCCCTTTTTATCGATGGGCACTAGATTTGCCCTTTTCCAGTCTACTGGAATCTCTCCCGTCTTCAATGACTTTTCAAAGATAATTGCTAATGGCTCAGATATCTCTTAGTCAGCTCCTTGAGTATTCTAGGATGCATTTCAGGAGGCACTGGTGATTTTAACGTATTATTTTTCTATTTTAGCGTCTGATTCCTATTTTAGCGTCTGATCCTACCTCATTTTCACTGGCATTCATTACGTTAGACGTCCAATCACCACCAACCTTCTTGGTGAAAACCGAAACAAAGACGTCATTAAACACCTCTGCCATTTCCACATTTTCTGTTATAATTCCCCCCCGCCCCACTTGAGTAACGGACCTACCCTGTCCTTGGTCTTCCTCTTGCTTCTAAAGTATTTTTTATAATGTTTTCTTGTTACCCTTTATGTCTTTAGCTACTTTGATCTCATTTTGTGCCTTGGTCTTTCTAATTTTGTCCCTACATACTTGTGTTATTTGTTTATATTAATCCTTTGTGATCTGACCTAGTTTCCACTTTTTGTAGGACTTTTTTTTCATTTTTAGATCACTGAAGATCTCCTGGTTAAGCCAGGGTGGTCTCTTGCCATACAACCTATCTTTTCTACGCAGTGGGATAGTTTGCTCTTGTGCCCTTAATAATGTCTCTTTGAAAAATTGTCTACTGTCTTCAACTGGTTTTCCCGTTAGACTTGCTTCTCATGGGATCTTACCTACCAGCTCCCTGAGTTTGCTAAAGTCTGCCTTCTTGAAATCCATTCTCATTATTTTGCTGTTCTCCCTCCTACTATTCCTTCGACTCATGAACTCTACGATTTCATGATCACTTTCTCCCAAGCGGCCATCCACTTTCAAATACTCAACCAGTTCCTCCCTATCTGTCAAAATCAAATCTAGAACAGCCTCTCCCCTAGTAGCTTTCTCTGCCTTCCGGGAAAAAAAATTGTCTCCAATACATTCCAAGAATTTGTTGGATAATCTGTGCCCTGCTGTGTTATTTTCCCAACAGATGTCTGGGTAGTTGAAGTCCCCCATCGCCACCAAGTCCTGTGCTTTGAGTGATTTTGTTAGCTGTTTAAAAAGAGCCTCATCTGTCTCTTTTTCCTGGTTAGGTGGTCTGTAGTAGACCCCTACCATGACATCACCCTTGTTTTTTACCCCTTTTATCCTTACCCAGAGATGTTCAATAAGTCTGTCTCCTATTTCAAGCTCAACCTCAGTCCAAGGCCAGGTCTACACTAGGACTTTATGTCGAAATTAGCAGCGTTAACTCGATTTAATCCCTCACCCGTCCACATTAGGAAGCAGTTTATTTCGACATAAAGGGCTCTTTGAATCGATTTCTGTACTCCACCCTGACGAGGGGAGTAGCGCCAAATTCGAAATGGCCATGTCGAAAGCGAGGTACTGTGGACGGAATTCGACGCTAATAGCTCCGGGAGCTATCCCACAGTGCACCACTCAGTGGACCATCAGGGCAGTAATCTATACTCGGATGCTCTGACCTGCCACTCAGAGAAATCCCCAGGAAAATTTGAATCCCTTTTCCTGTGTGGCCATTTTGAATCCCATTTCCTCTTTGGACATCGTGGCGAGCTCAGCAGCACTGGCAACGATGCAGAGCTCTACAGCAGTGCTTTCAATGCCATCGCAGAATAGAAAGAGGGCTCCAGCATGGAGTGATCGGGAAGTTTTGGATCTGATCGCTGTGTGGGGAGATGAATCAATCCTAGTCGAGCTCCGTTCCAAAAGACGGAATTCAAAGATTTACGAAAAAATTTCCAAGGCTATGACGGAGAGAGGATACACCTGGGATGCTACGCAGTGCCGCGTGAAAATCAAGGAGCTGCGGCAGGCGTACCAGAAGACCAAGGAGTCCAACGGACGCTCCGGGTCGCAGCTACACACTTGCCGATTTTACGAGGCACTGCATGCCATGCTCGGTGGTGCTGCAACAACTACCCTACCACTGTCCATAGACTCCGACGACGGGGTCCATTCTACGGCCACGTCGGAGGAGGTTTTCGCGGACGGCGAAGAAGAGGAAGGAGGGGAGGAGGACGAGGCACTAGAAAGCGGTCTCACTCGTCATGTCCCCGACAGCCAGGAACTATTCCTCACCCTGACTGAGCCGCCCTACGAACAATCCCAAGGCAGCATTCCTGACCATGAATCAGGCGAAGGATCATCAGGTCAGTGTGTTAGACATTTATTTGCAATACAATAGGTATGGTGTGTTAGCACTGTGTAACTGTGGCTTAATTGGCCTTATGCGCTTCACCTTGGAGTCGCTTTCCCGTGCAACTATTCGAAAAGTCTGTCAATATGTATGGGGATAGAGAAGTAATCCCCATATGAGAGCTCCGCGAAGCTCTCCTGGAGGTAAAGTGAGAGCTTGTTTAGCACGTTCACTGGGAGAGCAGCCTTATTGTCTCCTCCATGGTAGGATACTTTCCCGCGCCATGCAAGCTGCAGGTACTCTGGTATCATTGCCTTGCATAGCATGGCAGCATATGGCCCCGGGGTTTGCTTGCATTGACGCAGCATGCAGTTTTTCTCTGTGTCTGTAATCCTCATCAGAGTGATATCAGTCAAGCGGTCCTGGTTTGAATGAGTGTTATAATTAGTATAGTGAATGCTTCCTTTTCCCGTTAAAGAAAGACACCCGGCTGTTTCCGTTAACGCGTGGTGGTAGGGAGTCGGGAGCCAAACCATTACTACTTAGCGGTGCGTGGGTAGGGACAGTGCCGGGGACCGGCCACGCGAGGCCAGGGAAAGGGTACGCGAGCCGTTAAGACACAGCGGGTCTCGTGCAATATTGGTTCCCGGGAGCGCCCACGGGAAGGGGGGGTGGAGGGGTAGGCCATCCGTTCAAACACAGCGGTTCGCGGGCGATCTTGGTTCCCGGGAGCTGCCACGCGGAGGGGGGGGAAGGGTAGGCAAGCCATTCATGCTGAGCGGTTCGCGGGCATTTTTGGTTCCCGGGAGCGGCCACGCGGAGGGGTGGGGGAGGGGAAGGCGAGCCGTTCATGCTGAGCGGTTTGCGGGCACTTTAGGTTACCGGGAGCGGGCACGCGGAGGGGGGGGGAAGGGTAGGCGAGCCGTTCATGCTGAGCGGTTCGCGGGCATTTTTGGTTCCCGGGAGCGGCCACACGGAGGTGGGGGGGTTAGGAAAGCCGCTGTAGATTAGCGGTTTGGCCAGCAGCATTTCCTGCCCGCCGCCAGGAACAGTGAGTGAGAGATGGGAGTAGAGCACTGCTGTGAAGCAATCTCTCAGCAGTCCTAACTCATCACCTTACCATGGTCTTCAGAGAGGTGATTTTCACTGTACAGCAAGGCTTCTGGGATCCGTATACCGGGACCCCAGACACTCAGCCTTAAGGCATACTATTTGACCTTGTAGTACGTTTACATGTGATAGGCACTGTGTTTGGTCCTAATCACGGTGAAAGAGTATGCTCATTATTCTGCAAAAAGTATCTTTCTGAGGAATTCACTCCCTTTCCCTCATCCTGCAGGTGCAAGTGTCTCCCGCCCTACCCGTGCTTCTCCCTCCCACGGGCTACTCCAGATAAGGCGGCGCAAAAAGAGAACCCGGGACGACATGTTCTCTGAATTAATGATGTTGTCACAGAGGGAGGCGGCACAGCGGAGAGAGGACGTTGCACGGTACGAGCGAGCAGCCATGGAACGGGAGCAGAGTGCTGAAGCGCGCGAGGACAGGTGGCGGCAGGAGGATCAGCAGGCGACCCAAGCAATGCTGGGACTAATGAGGGAGCAAACCGACACGCTCCGGCGCCTGGTTGATGTTCTTCAGGACAGGAGACAGGAGGAAAGAGCACCTCTATATGTTCTTTCCAGCCGCCCTCCCCCGCCACAAAGTCCAGTGGTTCACTCTCCAAAAGTCACTAGGACAAGGGGAGGCAGGGTGCGTGGAAATATTTACTCCACCCCTGCAGACTGCTCCAGTAGCAGAAGCCTGTTAGTGCCAAAACCTTAGAATTTTCCTTCCCCTCCCTCCAGCCGCACCCCTCAACACCTCCCTTCCCAGGTTCCATGTTAACTTAATGTTCAGTTTAATAAAACTGGTTTTTTGGTTCTCTGATTTTTCCCAGAGTGTTTTAAATGGGTCCGTTTGTTTCTCTGGTTATTGGTTCACGGGGTTTGTAAGTGCAGAGGACAGAGGCACAACCGAGGGTGCAGACAGGGTAACAGATGCAGTGACAGGCACAGTAAAAATTGCATGCAGTAAGCACACCTTTCATTCTGTGTGTAGGTTTCAAGGTTCTCTACGTGGGGTTGGTGGTTGGGTGGTTCGCTGTCTGCTGGGGGAGGGTGGCCGCTGATCTTTAGGGGCTGGCAATAGCCTTCCGGATAGATCAATGAACCGGGGGATCAGTAGCCGATATTCACAACGACAAAGTCACAGAGACCACACCACACACACATGCGAGTAGGAGAGGTTAATGGCCCCTTTAAAGAAGAAGTCCAGCACTTAGGGCTGCTCTGTGGGCAGGATCATGTCATTCCCCTTTGAAGGGTACTTTCCCACACTCCACCCGCTCCCCAACTGCGGTATGCGTACACGGTTAAAACCGTAACCGACAAACCAGTTCAGGAGACGGTCCAAATAAAAAAACAATTCCTTTACTGTGCCTTTAAAGTGTTGATCGAAGGAGGGGGAAGGGGGTTGGAAATGGGAGAGGATGGGCAACGGAACCTGTGTAAAGACACAGGGGAAGGTTCAGTATCTGTTTACGGAAGTGTAACAGTCACTGGCTACCCTGCTCTGTTTGGAAGCGAGCTTTCAATGCTTCCCGGATGCGCAGCGCGTCCCGCTGTGATCTTCTAATCGCCCTGGTGTCTGGCTGAGCGTAATCTGCTGCCAGGCGATTTGCCTCAACCTCCCAGCCCACCATAAACGTCTCCCCCTTGATCTCACAGAGATTGTGGAGCACACAGCACGCTGCAATCACAATGGGGATATTTTTAGGGCTGATGTCAGAGCGAGTCAGTAAGCTTCGCCATCTGCCTTTGAGACGGCCAAAGGCACACTCCACCACCATTCTACACTTGCTCAGGCGGTAATTGAAGAGCTCCTTTTCAGTGTCCAGGGCTCCCGTGTATGGCTTCATGAGCCATGGCATTAGCGGGTAGGCAGGGTCCCCTAGGATCACTGTTGGCATCTCCACATCCCCAACAGTGATTTTGCGGTCCGGAAAATAAACCCCCTGTTGCAGACGTCTAAACAGACCAGAGTTTTTGAAAACTCGAGCATCATGAACCTTGCCTGGCCACCCAACATTGATGTTCGTAAAACGTCCTTTGTGGTCCACTAATGCTTGCAGTACCATAGAAAAATAGCCCTTTCGGTTAATGTACTGGCTGCCCTGGTGCTCCGGTCCCAGGATAGGGATGTGTGTCCCATCTATGGCCCCACCGCAGTTTGGGAATCCCATCGCAGCGAAGCCATCTATGATCGCCTGCACGTCTCCAAGGGTCACTACTTTGGGGAGCAGCAGGTCAACAATAGCATGGGCTACCTGCATCACAGCAACCCCCACGGTAGACTTGCCCACTCCAAATTGGTTCGCTACTGACTGGTAGCTGTCAGGTGTTGCAAGCTTCCACAGGGCTATGGCCACTCGCTTCTGGATAGTCAGGGCTGCTCGCATCCGGGTGTCCTGGCGCTTCAGGGCAGGGGACAGCAACTCACAAAGTTCCATGAAAGTGCCCTTACGCATCCGAAAGTTTCGCAGCCACTGGGACTCATCCCAGACCTGCACCACTATGCGGTCCCACCAGTCAGTGCTTGTTTCCCTTGCCCAGAATCGCCGTTCCACAGGATCAACGTGACCCATTGCCACCATGATGTCTAGGGGCCGGGGTCCAGCGCTTTGCGAGAGGTCCATGCCCCTCTCAGAGTTCAAGTACTCCCGGAGCTTCCGTTGCCTCCTCTCCCGATTTCTCTGCATCTGAGTCTGGAAAAGGTGCGCTATAAGGCGCGAGGAGTTGGCAACGGACAGAACATCAGCGATAATCGCGGAGGGCTCCATGCTCTCTGTCCTGTGGCATACGAGCTAACAGCCACAGGAAAAGGGCGTGAATTCATTACCCGCCGGCGCTTTCACGTAGGGAAGGCGGAAGTGTGGGTCAAGTAACGAAATTTACGTATAACGACCCTTGACACAATTTCGGTCCCACAAGGCACTGGGGGCTTCACCCAGAATTCCAGTGGGCAGCGGGGACTGCGGGAACTGTGGGATAGCTACCCACAGTGCACCGCTTGCAATGTCGACGCTTGCCCCCTTACTGTGGACTCGGAAATTCGAATTAAGATCCCTGATGTGGATTCGAACAATCGACCAGGCAATATCGGGTTGCCAAGTTCGGTTTCACAAAAATCGAACTAGTCTCGTAGTGTAGACATACCCCAAGTGTCTACATTTTTAAGACAACACCTCCTCCCTTTTTTCCCTGTCTGTCCTTACTAAGCCAACTGTACCCGTCTATACCAATATTCCAGTCATGCATATTATCCCACCAGGTCTCTGTGATGCCAACTATGTCATAGTTCTGTTTATTTCCTAGCATTTCAAGTTCTTCCTACTTATTCCCCATACTTTTGGCTACTAACCCCACCTAGTTCTAACCACTAGGTCCCACTCCCCTTCCAGAGCCAGGGTCAGAACCCAGGAGTCCTGCCTCCCAGCCCCACCTAGCTCTAACCACTAGACCCCACTCCCCTCCCAGAGCTGGGGATAGGACCCAGGCATCCGGGCGGGCGCTCACACGGATTTGAAGTCGTCATAGGGCACGGCGGGTTTCAGGATGTCTTTGATGGCGATGATGTTGTCGTGCTTGAAGTGTTTGAGGATCTTGAGCTCGCGGAGGGTGCGCTTGGCGTTCATCACCACGTCGAAGGCGTTGGGGATCTTCTTGATCGCCACCTGCTGGCCTGGAGGCAAACGGCGCGGAGAGGGTCAGAGCAGAGACCCCATCCCCTGTGCAGCCCTCCCCTATGGAACCCAGGAGTCCTGGCTCCCTGCCCCCCGCTCTGACCCCCCAGACCTAATTCCCCTCCCAGAGCTGAGGATAGAACCCAGGAGTCCTGGCTCCCAGCCCCTCCCCAACCCACAAGACCCCACGCCCCTCCCAATGCTGGGGATGGGACCCAGGCGTCCGAGCTGACCTGTGGATCTGCGGCGGGCGGAGCTGACCACGCCGTAGGCCCCGGTGCCGATGGTCTCGATGACCTCATACTCGTCCCCCACCTCGAAGGTGACGTCCAGGGAGCGGGCCTTGAGGATGGCCAAGTTCTTGGCCGCGACGGTGGCCCGGTGGGCCGGCTCCCGCTTGCCCCGCTCCTCAGCCTCCTCCTCTTCCTCCTTCCGCGGCTCCGCCATGGCGCCCAATCCCCTGCCGAGGGAAGGCCGGGCGGGGGGAGATCAGAGAGAGGCACCCGGGCCGCCTCGGCCCCGGGAGAGAACCCAGGAGTCCGGGACGAGGGGGAGGGGACCAGCAAGAGGAGCAGGGGAGGTGGGGCCGAGTCACCCTGTATCACCAGGGGAGAGAACCCAGGAGTCCGGGACGGGGGGGCGGGGCAGCAAGAGGAGCAGGGGAGGTGGGGACGAGTCACCCTGTATCACCAGGGGAGAGAACCCAGGAGTCCGGGACGGGGGGGCGGGGCAGCAAGAGGAGCAGGGGAGGTGGGGACGAGTCACCCTGTATCACCAGGGGAGAGAACCCAGGAGTCCGGGACGGGGGGGGGGGGGGGAGGGCGGGGACGAGTCACCCTGTATCACCAGGGGAGAGAACCCAGGAGTCCGGGGGGGTTGGGGGCAGGGCAGGGGACAGCACAGGGGGTGTATGAGGGGGCTGGAAATAGGGGTGCAGGGGAGGCGGGGCCTCAAGCAGCTATGGCGGGGGAGGGTTAGAGGCAGGACCAGGAGGGGCGGGGCCTCGGTGAAGGGGGCGGGGCCTCGGGTGAGGGGCGGGGCCTCTCTCCTTAATGGGGAGGGGCCGGGGGGCTCTGCAGTGGGCGGGGCCCCGTGGGGCAGGGCCTCTCTCCCCATATGGGGAGGGACCAACGGCCCCCCCAGGGGGCGGGGTCTTCGCAAGGGGCGGGGCGGGGCCTCGCGCTCTCTCTCACCGGCTCGCGCCCGGGACCCTCCCAGCCCCGGGCTGGTTCCCTCTCGGGTCCGCCGCTCCCTGCGCCTTCCCCGAGTGCCCGGATGTCGCGGCTCCCGCCCAATCACACTGCAGGCAGGGGCGGGGCCCTCAGAAGCGCGCAGGTGTTTGGCGGGCTCAAATCCCGCCCCCTTCTGGTAGATGGGCCAATCGGCGGCGGGTCGCGTGACTATCAGCCAATCAGACCGGGAGGGGGCGAGGCCCCGCCTGAGAGAGGCGGTTTCCGCATACAATTCCCGCCCCTACAAAGAGTCGGCCAATCAGAGGTTAACTCAGGGAGACTGCAGCCAATCAGAGAGCGAAAGACGGGAAGGCCTCTCCTTGCGCATGGCAACGGCGTTATCTTCCTCTAAATCCCGCCTCTTAGCAGAGATTGACCAATCACAGGGAGGCTACGTGCGATTCCCAGCCAATCAGGAAATGAGAAGCTCGGGCAGGGGCAGGTGGAGCTGTTTAAGTCCCTAATCCCGCCCTCTCTCAGCGATTGGGCAATCAAGAGACGGATATTCGGGCAAACCAGCCAGTCAGAAAGAGAAAATTCTACATCTCGCCTACTTCAGGACTCTAACCAATCAGCGAGTACTTCCTCATTAAAGCTGTCCAATCAGAACGCAACAATGGAAGGGGGGGGGATTTAAAGGGCCAAGCAGCGTTTTATGGCTGAATAAAAATTAAAGGGCCAGTGACATTAGAACAGCTGTGGGGGCTGGTGGGTTGAGCAGGGGGGACTGGGAGCCAGGACTCCTGGGTTCTCTCCCCAGCTCTGGGAGGGGAGTGTGGGCTGGTGGGCTAGAGCAGGGGGGGCTGGGAGCCAGGACTCCTGGGTTCTCTCCCCAGCTAAGGGGGGTGCGGTTGAGGGGAGTGACAATCCGATTGAAGCCCCGGGGTGCAGTGAATTGTCACCCCTAGGTAGGGTTGCCAACTTTCTACTCCCATAAAACTGAATACCCTTGCCCCGCCCCCTGCCCCGCCCCTTCTCCGAGGCCCCGCCCCCACGCCCCCTCCCTGAACCCCTTGCTCTCCCCACCCTCATTTATTTTCACCCAGCTGGGGCAGGGGCTTAGGGTGTGGGCTCCAGCTGGGGGTGCAGGCTCAGGGGTGGGGCCAGAAATGAAAGTGTGGGAGGGGGCATCGGGCTGGGGCCGAGAGTTGGGGTGCAGGGGGATGTGAGGGCTCTGGATGGGGGTGTGGGCTCTGGGGTGGGGCCGGGGATGAGGGGTTTGGGGTGCAGGAGGGTACTCCGGGCTGGGTTCAGAGGGCGGGACAGGGATCAGGGCTGGGGCAGCAGAGTGGGGCGTGGGAGGGGATCGGGGTGCAGGCTCTGGACGGCGCTTTCCTCAAGCAGCTCCCGGAAGCAACGGCATGTCCCCCCCTTCTGGCACTTACGTGGAGCGCGGTTCCCGGCCAATGGGAGCTGTGGAGTCGGTGCTTGGGGCAGGGGCAGCATGAGGACCCCTCTGTCTGCCCCTACGCATAGGAGCCGGAGGGGGGACATGCCCTTGCTTCCGGGAGCCGTGTGGAGCCTGCCTTAGCCCGGCTGTGCCGCTGACCGGACTTTTAACAGCTCGGTCAGTAGTGCTGACTGGAGCCGCCAGGGTCCCTTTTTGACTGGGCGTTCCAGTCCCCATTTGTGGGTCTTTTTCTTATATAGACTCCTATTACCCCACACCCCCTGTCCCGATTGTTCACACTTGCTGTCTGGTCACCCTACCCACTGCTGGGCTGTGGGGCCGCCTCTGGCTCCCGCCCATCACCTGCCTCTGGATGGGAGAGAGACGGAGACAGAGAGACCCTTAGCAAGCATGTTTGTGCACGTGTGTTTGTGGCTGGCTGTGCATGTGTGTGTGTGAGAGAGAGAGAGAGATTCTGGCCCTTAGCCTGTGTGTGTGTGTATATGTGTGTGTGATTCTGGCTGTTAGTGTGTGTGTGTGTGTGTGTGTGTGTGTGTGTGTGTGTGTGTGTGTGTGTGTGTGTGTGTGTGTGTGTGTGTGTGTGTGAGAGAGAGAGAGAGAGAGAGAGATATTCTGGCTGTTAGTGTGTGCGAGCCAGAGAGAGAGATTCTGGCTGTTAGCCTGTGTGTGTGTGTGATTCTGGCTGTTAGCCTGTGTGGGTGTGAGTGTGTGTGTGTGTGATTCTGGCTGTTAGCCTGTGGGTGTGGGTGTTTTCTGGGCTGGCACTCGGTGTCTATCTCTGAGCATCTCTCCCTGGCTGCGTGTGTTGGGCGAAGATCTCAGGCACACCCCTGTGCACGATAAACTCCTTGTGGGTAGAGCAAATGTAACCTGTGCCGCACCTTTCCCTGGGCCTCCCCGCAGAGCGCACAGTGACACCGGCGTGCTCCCTCCGGCCCAGGGCGGGCAGTGGGGTCTACTGGTTAGAGCAGGGGGGCTGGGAGCCAGGATCTGCCTCCCCACCCCTGCCATGGCCTCTTCTGCCCCCCCATTGGGGTCTCTCTCTGAGGAATTCTCCTGCCCCGTGTGCCTGGACTGGCTGCAGGATCCTGTCACCCTCCCCTGCGGCCACGTCTACTGCCGGGGCTGCATCGAGGCGACATGGGGCACCCTGGGAGTCCCCCCTGCCTGCCCTGAATGCCGGGAGCCCTGCCCTGACAGGAGATATGCCCCCTGCAGGCGGCTGAAGAAGCTGATCAACCAGGCCAGGGGGCTGAGCCCTGGTGGGGCAGAGGAGGGGGCGCGCTCAGGGGGCCGGGGCCAGGAGCACAGTGAGCTCTGGAGGGTGGCGGCTGGGGAAGTCGCCGGTGAGCGCTGCAGGGAACCAGCCACATACGAAAACCTCCGGTTCCTGCCCAACCACCAGGCCACTGGGCAGCATCAGGTGAGACGGGGAGCCCCAGGACTCCGGGGTTCTCTCCCCAGCTCGGGGAAGGGAGTGGGGTCTAGTGGGTTAGAGCAGAGGGTTCTGGGAGTCAGGACTCCTGGGTTCTTTCCCCTGCTCTGGGGGCCCCGGGGGAGTGGGATCTTAGAGCAGGGGGAGCCGGGAGCCAGGATTCCTGGGTTCTGTGCGCCGCGCTGGTCGGAGAGTGGGGTCTGGTGGGTTAGAGCTGGGGGGCGCCGGCGTGTGACCCACCCCCCACCCTCACCTCCAACCTGTTTGCTGCGCTGTAGGAGGAACTTGCCTCAGCCATAGCCCGGCTGGAGTCCAGCCTCGCTGGGCTCCTGAAGCTGAAGACGGAGGAGGAAGAGAGGATTCGGAACCACCAGGTACCCGGGGCCGGGTGGGTCGAGGAAGGGCGGGATCCCTGACTCCCCGCCACCCAAGGGACTCTGGGGAGGAGGCAGTCAGCTGTGTGGGGGACAGCAGGGCTGGGTCAGCTGTGAGGGGTAAGGGTAGGGTTGGGGGTGGGGTACCTTGAGTCTTACTATAGCTAGGAGAGAATGTGAGGTACTTGGTGTATAGTGAAGTTAATTCCTGATTAGGCACCTGGGAGTATTAGCTATACACAGATATTAGGTACCTGAGTACCTAGCAGTGTTCGCTGTGCACAGATGGTAGGTACCTGGGATTAGTAGCTATATGGAGATATTAGATACCAGAGTACCTGGGGGTATTGGCTATGCACAGATGGTAGGTACCTGGGAGTATTAGCTATACGGAAATATTAGGTACTTGAGTACCTGGTGGTGTTCACTGTGCACAGATGGTAGATACCTGGGAGTATTACCTATACGGATATATTAGGTACCTGAGTACCTGGGGGTATTCGCTATGCACAGATGGTAGATACCTGGGAATATTAGCTATATGGAGATATTAGGTACCTGAGTACCTGGAGGTGTTCTCTATACACATATGGTACGTACTTGGGAGTATTAGCTATACAAGGAATCTAGTTGCCATTAGCTATAGAAGGCTGCTCGGTACCAGGAAGTATTAGCTACAGAAATGCTCGGTATGTGAGAGTCTTCCGTCTGGGAAAATGCTGGATAGCTGGAAGTATTTGCCTTAGCAAGACACTAAGGACCTGGGAGCATTAGCTATTGAAAAACCTTGGGTACCCGTGTGCCTGGCAGTATTAGCCACAGAAAGTAGTTAGGTACCTGGGAGCATTAGCTCTAGAAAGTTGCTGGGTACTCGAATGGCTGGAGCAATGCTAGGTACTGGGGAGTATTAGCTGTAGAAGACTGTCGGGGGTATTAGCTCATGAAATTCTGGGTATGGGGGAGTATTAGCGGGACAGATGCTGCATCCCAGAGAGTATTAGCTATAGAAGGATACAGGGAGGTACCTGGGAGTATTACAGGGATGCTGGGTCCCAGGGAGTATTAGCTATATAAGGGTACTGGGAGGTACCTGGGAGTATTAGCCCAAGGGATGCTGGGTCCCAGGGAGTATTAGCTATAGAAGGATACTGGGAGGTACCTGGGAGTATTAGCCCAAGGGATGCTGGGTCCCAGGGAGTATTAGCTATAGAAGGATACTGGGAGGTACCTGGGAGTATTAGCCCAAGGGATGCTGGGTCCCAGGGAGTATTAGCTATAGAAGGATACTGGGAGGTACCTGGGAGTATTAGCCCAAGGGATGCTGGGTCCCAGGGAGTATTAGCTATAGAAGGATACTGGGAGGTACCTGGGAGTATTAGCCCAAGGGATGCTGGGTCCCAGGGAGTCTTCGCTATAGAAGATGTCCGGTCCCTGCAGTATTAGCTCACGGGATGCTAGCGGGTACCTAGGGGGTGTCAGAGCCGCTGTTTTCCAGGCGACGGTGCTCAGCTTGGAGGATCACGTCTCCACGGAGTTCGGGAAGCTGCGGGGCTGGCTAGCCGCCCGGGAGGAGGAGTGGCAGGAGAGGCTGGGGCGGGCGGGCAGCGCCCAGCTGCGGGCGATGCAGAGGAACCTGCAGGAGCTGGCGGGGAAATGCCAGGCAGCCCAGGAGATGCTCACCGAGGCCCAGGCCCACCTGCCCTCGCAGAACACCATGGAGTTCCTGACCGTGAGTCCAGCGCCCCCTAGTGGGGAAAGGCCCCGTCTCCCATTCCCCACC
The DNA here is from genome assembly GCA_037349315.1 of Chelydra serpentina. Classification (NCBI taxonomy): domain Eukaryota; kingdom Metazoa; phylum Chordata; order Testudines; family Chelydridae; genus Chelydra; species Chelydra serpentina. Next base: position 163,856 of record JBAIAC010000284.1, read on the forward strand.
CCTCTGATCCAGCCAGTCCCCCGCTATGGGGCCGGATGGGAGTCGGCGCCCCCTAGAGGTGCAAAGCCCCGTGTCTCATTCCCTGCCCCTCTGATCCAGCCAGTCCCCCACCATGGGGCCGGATGGGAGTCGGTGCCCCCTAGAGGTGCAAAGCCCCGTGTCTCATTCCCTGCCCCTCTGAGCCAGCCAGTCTCCCGCCATGGGGCCGGATGGGAGACAGCGCCCCCTAGAGGGGAAAAGCCCCGTGTCCCATTCCCTACCCCACTGAGCCAGCCAGTCCCAGCGCCCCACAGTGTCTTAAAGAGACAGAACTAAGGTAATTCCTTGTCTCTCTCTCTGTGTCTCCCCCCTCACAGGACATAAACTCCTTCCTGGACTGGTAAGTCTGCCACTGCAGAAGCAGCTTCATTCCCTGATCCCCACCCCCATCCTCATTGCTCAGTCACTAACACACCCTATGGGCGGGGGGGTGGGGGCGGTTCTTCCCTCTTATATAGGGCGAAGCAGCAACCGGCTACCCCTTGCGGGCCGAATACGGGGTCCCTGTCACAGACGCTGGGGCAGTTCAAAGGGCCGGTCCAGTATACTGCCTGGAAGGACATGAAATCCTTCCTCAACATAGGTAAGAGATGGGGGTCAGCAGGGGGTGCTCTCCCCTGGCAGCCAGGGCTGGCCCCGATGCCCCAGTGCGGCCCTAGGGGGCGCTGTGCTGCAGGGGGTCTCAATGGGGGGGGGTCCCATGTGAAACCAACCCTCCCCCACCCCCCTGTCTCCTTTGCCCTCCCCAGATCTCCCCCGGGTGACGCTGGATCCCGCCACGGCTCACCCCTGCCTGGTTCTCTCGGAGGATCGCACCCGGGTCCGGGACGGCCCCCTCCGCCGGCCCCTCCCTGACACGCCCGCCCGCTTCGATTTCTGCGTGGCCGTGCTGGGCGCGGGGGCCTTTGCCGCCGGGAGGCGCTACTGGGAGGTGGAGGTCGGGGAGAAGCCGGCGTGGACGCTGGGCGTAGTCCACGCCTCCGTCAGCCGCAAAGGGAAGATCCACGCCTGCCCCGGCAAGGGATTCTGGGTCGTTCGGCTCCGGGGCGGGGCCGAGCTCATGGCCAAGGACACGCCCCCCGTGGTGCTCCGCCCCCAGGCCCTGCCCCACAGGATTGGGGTGTACCTGGACTACGAAGGGGGCCAGGTTTCCTTCTATGATGCCCGGGGCATGTCCCACCTCTATACATTCAGCGCCCGCTTTGCAGAGAGTGTGTATCCCTATTTCTGCCCCGGGCTCTACGATTCGGGGGGGAACGCCACCCCCCTGAAAATCTGCCCCTTGCCCTGAGCCAGCCAGTCCACAGCCCTGGGGCCGGATCGGAGCCGGCGCCCCCTAGAGGGGAAAGGTCCCGTGTCCCATTCCCTGCCCCCATGAGCCAGTCTTCTGCCCTGGGGCCGGATCGGAGCCAGCGCCCCCTAGAGGGGAAAGGTCCCGTATCCCATTCCCTGCCCCCATGAGCCAGCCAGTCCCCTGCCCTGGGGCCGGATCGGAGCCGGCGCCCCCTAGAGGGGAAAGGCCCCGTATCCCATTCCCTGCCCCCCTGAGCCAGCCATTGGCTTTATAAGCACCTCCTTACGCATCGGAAAAAACTCTCAGACCCATCAACCCCGGCTGTTTGGTTCTTCAAAGCAAGATGGAGCCGGGGGCAAGGCCAGACTGTATCTTGCCAAGCAGGGATTCTGAAGATCTGAAGATCCAGCTAGCGCGATCCTGGGATGCACAAACAGGGGAATGGCGAGTAGGAGCCGAGAAGTTGATTTGGCCCTGGTGCAACCGCTGCTGGAATCCTGCGCCCAGTTCTGGTGCCCACCATGTGAGAAGAGCGTGGCGCAATGGGAGGGAGGTGAGGGATAGCTCAGTGGTTTGAGCATTGGCCTGCTAAACCCAGGGTAGTGAGTTCAGTCCTTGAGGGGGCCATTTAGGGATCTGAGGCAAAAATTGGGGATTGGTCCTGCTTTGAGCAGGGGGTTGGACTAGATGACCTACTAAGGTCCCTTCCAACCCTGATATTCTATGACTCTATGAGAGGGGTCAGAGAAGAGCCAGGAGAATGATTCAAGGATCAGACAACCTGCCTTAGAGGAACAAAGAGAAGGCCACGGGGTGTCTAGATCATGGTCTACAAGTCCCTCCATGGGGAACAGACGTGTGATCGTGGGCACGTCCGTCCAGCAGAGAAAAGTCTAACACGAGCCAACGGCTGGAAGTTGATGCTAGACCAGTTCAGCTGGGAAATAAGGTGCACATTTGTAACAGGGAGGGGAATTCACCTTGGGAACAATTGCCCCAGGGCCGGGTGGTGTCTCCATCACTGGCAAGTTTTCAAACAGGAGTGGATGGGGTCACGGTGGCATCTTGGACTCCAGCCGCAGACGAGTCGTCCTTGATGCTAGGCCCTGGATCATCTAAAACAATGCCGCAGACACACACTTGGTCCTCACAGGAGACAGATTTCCATGCTGCCCTGTGATCCACAATCGGTGAGCGGGTGATAAGAGGTGAAGACGCGCTTGTGTTTACCGGCGTGGAAGCCAGGACTCCTGGGTTCTGGCTAGAGGCGCCGGGGAATTTTCCAAAGATGGACCATGTTTGTGTAGGGAAAAAATGCCATGATGACTTTTTGGTGAGGAGAGAATGGCGGCAGCGGGGAGGCGGGGGGAATCAGATCAGGGCATTTTGATTTTTTTGCTTCAGGGTGATGTTTTGTTTTGATTTTTTTGAATTTTACATGTATCATCATTATCAGCCCTACACTATTTAGGCTTGGAAGGATTTGGTTTGTATCTGCTCATTCGTATCAGTCAATGTCGATTTCACCGTCCACGCCCCCAAACTGACAAAAAAAATATTTCTAGTAGTAATCATCGAAATGGACAGATAATCAAAGAAAAATGGGGCTTCCGCACTTCAGAGACGATCATTAAATACTTGTCTGACACTCCCAGAATTTCCTGCAACTGAGAAAGTTTAAATTGATGAAAAAAAAGCTTTAAAATAAACATCGATATCAGTCCAAATTATAAATTACAAATCTAGTTCTCCCAAGCCGAATAGTCATAGAATATAAATTTAAGTCAAAATTAAATGTAGACTATTATGTGCTATATCGAATATTTAAATATGACATGTATACTTATGCAATTAACATTTCATATACAATATTTCATAGTCTGACTTTTAAAAATGATATAAACAATTGTCTATTGAATATAACTGTACATCATTGTTTATAGGACATCATTTTTTGTCAAGGTTGAAATCAGAATATAACATTTTGATTGACGCAAAGTGATTCCCCCCCCCCCATCATTTTTCAATACATTTTAAAAAAAAATTGTTTGGGAACAGAAATCTTTTTGAAATCTTGGTGTTTCCTGCTCAACAGAAAAACTGCTTCTTGCCCAACTTTTGTTCTATCCCTAGGTGGAGGGGAGTGGGGTCAAATAGGTTAGAGCCAGGGGAGGGGTGGCTTTGAGCCAGGCCACCTAGGTTTTATCCCCAGCTCTGGGAGGGGAGTGGGTTAGAGCAGCAGGCTGGGAGCCAGGATTCCTGGGTTCTATCCTCAGATCTGGGGGGGGAAGTGTGGGGTCTAGTGGGCACTGGAAGTCAGGATGTCTGGGTTCTGTCCCTGGCTTTGTCACAGACTCCCCATGCAACCTCTGGGGAATCACTGAATCAGTTTGGGCCTCAGTTTACCCATGTGTAAAATGGGGGAATGATCCTGTCTTTGTCTATTTTGACTGTGAGCTTTTAGGGTCAGGGGCTCTCTCTTTTCGCTTTGGTCCAAATATTTTGTGCAGAAAGATTCTCCAGCGAAAAATATGTCTTCATCTAAACGGAATTTTTTTGGCAAGAAAATGTCTGCTCAAGCTAAAGTGATTGATTTTTTCCATCAAACAAATTCAAAACATTGTGAATCTTTACCAAAAAAACAAACAAACCTGAACTGCACTTTGTGTTGACTTGAGTCCTAATGAAAATTGCTTTGAATTGGGAAAAGCTGAATTGTCAGTTAATTCAAGAGGGTTTTCTTTCGTTTGTGATCCGAAAGTAAAAATGTCTCCCTTTTTTGTATTAAGGATGCTAATTACAATGTTCACTTCGTTACCACGAGGAAAAGTCAAATATTTCATCTGATGTAAATCGATGGATTGAATTTAGTTTCAATAGAAAGTGAAATCATCTCACGCCGTTACAAAAATCATTTCCATTCAGTTTCCACCAGCAAAAGTGAAAATGTTTCACTTTGTGTTTAAAGAAAAACCACCCATTTCTGGGTGTCACCATGAAATATTTGTACATTTCCACTGTTGTATCAATATGAACTTTCATCTAGTTTTGATCAGACAATGGCTTAAATTTTGCAAGTGGTGGCAAACAACTTCAGGGTGATCAAAATGAAATTAAATACTTTGTTTTATGTTCAAAATGGTGATTTTTTTTTGGTTTGGGCAAAGGCTCATTATGTTAAAAAAACAAACCAACCCGGATCTGTTCGTTTTAATCAGGAATAAAATCAAAATTGATGAGTTTGGGCTAGTTGTGATTGGGGAAAGTCAAAGTATTTTGTTTCCTACCAAGGGTGCTTGGAGAATATCACTGCAAGTGGGTTTGGGTCTCGCCTGCCAACCCTCCAGGATTGGGATGGGATATCTGGGGTGGGGGGGGGGTTGTAGAGACTGCAGAGGGGGGTATGGGTGGGTGTGGAGGGTGCATGGGGGGCTGTGTGCGTGCATGAGGGGGTGCAGGGGGGCTGTTGGGGGGGAAGAGGGCTATGGAGCAGGTGGGTGCAGAGCGGGGCGGTGTGCATGCATGGAGGGTGCAAAGGGGGCACTATGCATGCATGGGGGGCTGGGGGTGTGGGGCCCAGAGGGCTATGGGGCAGATCTTGGGTGCGGTTGTAGAGGGGGGCGCTGTGCATGCATGGGGGGTGCAGGTGGTGCTGTACAGGGGGCCCAGAGGAATATGGGGCGGATGGGTGTGGGGGGTGCAGAGGGGGGCAGTGTGCATACATGTGGGGGTTAGGTGGGGCTGTGCGAGGGAGCAGAGGGCTATGGGGCGGGTGGGTGTGGGGGGTGCAGAGCGGGGCGCTGTGCATGCAGGGGGGCTGTGGGTGGGGGGCCGAGAGGGCTATGGGGCGGATGGGTGTGGGGGGTGCAGAGGGGGGCGCTGTGCATGCCGGGGGACTGGGGCCCAGAGAGCTATGAGGGGGGCGCTGTGGGCCGGGGGGGTGGGGCCCAGAGAGCTATGGGGCGGGTGCAGAGGGGGGCGCTGTGGGCCGGGGGGGTGGGGCCCAGAGAGCTATGGGGCGGGTGCAGAAGGGGGCGCTGTGGGCCGGGACCCAGAGAGCTATGGGGCGGGTGCAGAGGGGGGCGCTGTGGGCCGGGGGGGTAGCCCCTCCCGCTGGGGAACCCCCCCCCCCCCCCATTTCCGGGAGCGGCTCCCCGCCCATCGCCCCGGCTTCGGGGCTCCGGCTCCCGCCCCCCCGGGCGCCCGTTCAAACCCCCCGCCTAGGAAGTGCGTAACCGGGAGCCGCTTTCACGCCGGGACCTTCCTGTTACCGGCACCCGCCCACCCCCGGCCCTGGGCTCGGCGCCGGGTGGGCCCCAGGGGCCGGATCGGGGCCCCCCCGCGGGGATCCAGCCCCCCCGCTGCCCGGCGCGGGTGAGTCGGGGCCGCCCGGGAGCCCGGCAGGGAGCCGAGCCCAGCAGGGACCCCCCAGCCCGGCCCGCGCGGGGGGCGCACGGGGAGGGGGCGGTGCCGGGACCCCCCCCCAGCCCGGCCCGCGCGGGGGGCGCACGGGGAGGGGCGGTGCCGGGACCCCCCCCAGCCCGGCCCGCGCGGGGGGCGCACGGGGAGGGGGCGGTGCCGGGACCCCCCCCAGCCCGGCCCGCGCGGGGGGCGCACGGGGAGGGGGCGGTGCCGAGACCCCCCCCCAGCCCGGCCCGCTCGGGGGGCGCACGGGGAGGGGGTGGTGCCGGGACCCCCCCCAGCCCGGCCCGCTCGGGGGGCGCACGGGGAGGGGCGGTGCCGGGACCCCCCCCCCAGCCCGCTCCGCTCGGGGGGCGCACGGGGAGGGGGCGGTGCAGGGACCCCCCCAGCCTGGCCCGCTCGGGGGGCGCACGGGGAGGGGGCGATGCCGGGACCCCCCCAGCCCGCTCCGCTCGGGGGGCGCACGGGGAGGGGGCGGTGCCGGGACCCCCCCAGCTCGGCCCGCTCGGGGGGCGCACGGGGAGCGGGCGGTGCCGGGACCCCCCAGCCCGGCCCACTCTTTGGGGGCACCCCCGGCTGGCTCACTTCCCAGCCCCCCCCTCCCCTTTCTCAGCCTTGATGCAGATTTCTCCTCTTCTGCCCTCCCCAATCCGCCGCCCCTCCCAGCGCCTTGTCCTGGGGAGACAAGCACTATCCCGCCCCCCAGTGTGTGTGTTTGACCGAGTATACACACTGTGTGTACACACACCCACACACCATGACCCTCCTTGACATTAATCGCATCCCCCAGCCTTTGAAGCCCAGGGGGAGAGAACCCAGGAGTCCTGGCTCCGAGCTCCCCTCGCTCTACCCACTAGTCCCCACTCCCCTCCCAGAGCCGGGGAGAGAACCCAGGAGTCCGGGCTCCCAGCCCAGGGGGCTCGGGTCCCCTCTCGGCCGGTCGCTCCATGCATTCCTCTCTTCTTCCCCCAGTCCCAGCCATGAGCGAGGAGGAAGAGCCCAGCCCCTCCCCGTGGGCCGAGGAAGAGGAAACGCTGCCCAGCCCGGCCGGCTCCGAGCGGGAGATCTCGTGCGACATCCAGTGCTGGTCGGACAACGAGGAGTGGGGGCCCCACAGCCCGGCCGGCAGCGGGGGAGCGGGGATCGCCTGCTCCCAGCCGGACAGCAGCCCCGCAGCCTACGGGGGGAGCTACTGTCGTGGCTCGCACGAGGACAGTGCGCTCGGGCTGCACGCCAGCTCCGGGGAGGATGGGGAGCTCGACTTCCAGCGCGGCTCACATGAAGATGGCGGGTTCCGGTTGCACACTGGCTTTCACGAGGACGGTGAGCTCGGGTTCCACGCCGGCTCCGAAGAAGACAGTGAGCTTGGGCTGCACGCTGGCCCGCACGAGGATGGTGAGCGTGGGCTGCACGGCGGCTCAGATGAAGACGGTGAGTTCGGGCTTCACGCTGGCTCGCACGAGGACAGTGAGCTCAGGTTCCACGCTGGCTCCGAAGAAGACAATGAGCTTGGGCTGCACGCTGGCTCGCACGAGGATGGTGAGCGTGGGCTGCACAGCGGCTCAGATGAAGATGGTGAGTTCGGGCTGCACGCTGGCTCACACGAGGACAGTGAGCTTGGGCTGCACGGCTGCTCAGATGAAGATGGTGAGTTTGGGCTGCATGCTGGCTCGCACGAGGACAGTGAGCTTGGGTTGCATGCCGGCTCAGATGAAGATGATGAGTTCAGGCTGCACGCTGGCTCGCACGAGGACAGTGAGCTTGGGTTGCACGCCGGCTCGGACGAAGACGGCGAGCTAAACTTCCATCCTGGCTCCGACGAAGATGGCGAGCTGGGCTTGCACGCTGGCTCGCACGAGGACGGCGAGCTCCGCTTCCGCCGTGACTCGCACGAGGACGGGGAACTCGGCTTGCACGCCAGCTCGGAAACCCCCCCCGGCTTGGAGCTCGCTGGCCATCCGGGCCCAGCCGCGGCAGTGTGGCCTCCTCCCTCCCGCCCCGCCCCGCCGGCGCGCCCCTTCCAGTGCCCGGAGTGCGGCAAAGCCTTCGGCTCCAACTCCACCCTGGCGCAGCACCGGCGCATCCACACGGGCGAGCGGCCCTACAAGTGCGGGGAGTGCGGGCGGGCCTTCAGCCGGGGCTCCACCTTCCTCCAGCACCAGCGCACCCACACCGGCGAGCGGCCCTACAAGTGCCCCGACTGCGGCAAGGCCTTCAGCCGCAGCTCCAACCTGCTCCAGCACCGGCGGGTCCACACCGGCGAGCGGCCCTACCAGTGCCCCGACTGCGGCAAGGCCTTCAGCCTCAGCTCCACCCTGCTCCAGCACCAGATCATCCACACCGGCGAGCGGCCCTACAAGTGCCCCGACTGCGGCAAGAGCTTCAACCGCAACTCCAACCTGCTCAACCACCGGCGCACCCACACCGGCGAGAAGCCCTTCCCCTGCGGCCTGTGTGGGAAGCGCTTCTCGGAGAGCTCCACCCGCACCCAGCACCAGCGCACCCACACCGGCGAGCGCCCCTTCCGCTGCACCGAGTGCGGCAAGGCCTTCAGCCTCAGCTCCACCCTGATCCAGCACCAGACCACCCACAGCGGCGAGCGGCCCTACCAGTGCCCCGACTGCGGCAAGACCTTCGGCCTCAGCTCCACCCTGCTGCGGCACCGGCGGGCCCACGCCGGCGAGAAGCCCTTCCGCTGCCCGGACTGCGGCAAGAGCTTCGGCGTCAGCTCCCACCTGGCCCAGCACCGGCGGGTGCACACCGGCGAGCGCCCCTTCCGCTGCCCGGATTGCGGCCGCGGCTTCGGGCAGAATTCCCACCTGGCCCAGCACCGCAAGGTGCACCGGGCCGGCGCGGAGGCCCGCCCGCCCGGCACCCTCTACATCTGCGGCGACTGCGGCAAGAGCTTCCGGCAGAGCTCCCACCTGGCCCAGCACCGGCGCACCCACACCGGCGAGCGGCCCTTCCGGTGCGGGGAGTGCGGCCGGGGCTTCTCCCAGAGCTCCAAGCTGCTGGAGCACCGCCGGACCCACACCGGCGAGCGCCCCTACGCCTGCCCCGACTGCGGCCGGGCCTTCGGCCACAGCTCGGCGCTGGCCCAGCACCGCCGGACCCACACCGGCGAGCGGCCCTACGCCTGCGGGACGTGCGGGAAGAGCTTCAGCCAGAGCTCGGCGCTGGTGCAACACCAGCGCATCCACACCGGGGAGAAGCCCTACCGGTGCTCCCGCTGCGGCCTCTCCTTCCGCTACCTTCTGCAGTACACCCGCCACCAGAAGCTGCACGCCCGGGAGGAGCTGCTGGCCCAGGGGCGGGCCGGGGCGGCGCCGGGACCCGGGGCGCCGGCCGCCTCCGTGGCTCTGGAGGGGGCCGGGGTGGCGGTGGAGGAGGGGGTGGCGGTGGCGCTAGGCATGGGAGTGTGAGAATCTGCCCTCCCTCCCCCCCCCGGGGGGCGTGGCGATGGGGGGGGAGCAGTAAGGGAAGGAAGTGGAGGGGGAGGCAATGGGGCGCTGGGAGAGAGAAGTGGGGCTTGGGGGGAGACACACCGGTAACCCTCTGAGATTGACGCTAAGAAACGTGGAGGGTTTGGGTCCGAACAAAATGTATCTGTCTTTTGTATACAGCCGGGGGTGGGACGGGGGAGCACGGGGAGCCAGGACTCCTGGGTTCTCTCCCCAGCTCTGGGAGGGGAGTGAGGGCTAGTTGTTAGAGCGAGGGGGGCTGGGAGCCAGGACTCCTGGGTTCTCTCCCCAGCTCTGGGAGGGGAATGGGGGCTAGTGGTTAGAGCAGTGGGGGCTGGGCACCAGGACTCCTGGGTTCTCTCCCCAGCTCTGGAAGGGGAGTGGGGCCTAGTAGGTTAGAGCAGTGGGGGCTGGGAGCCCGGACTCCTGGGTTCTGTCCTTGGCTCTGGGAGGGAAGTGGAGCCTAGTGGGTTAGAGCCGTGGAGCTGGTAGGGTGAGGATACTGTAATCCGCTGTGTTGGCGACGGTAGCGAGAAAGCAGCGTTCCCCGTTGCCGTAGAGGGTGTTAGTTTAGTAGCGGCCGCGCCGCAGAGAAGCAGCGGAGAGGTGCCGAGATGGGAAATGGGATGTGGGCTCTTTCGCCGGCTCCAGTCCGGGGGGGTGGGTGGGGACTAAACAGAAGTGAGTTGGGAGGAGTTTAGCACAACCCCACCACTCCAGAGAGAAGAAAGCAGAGGGTGTCTGACTTCGACTGGGAGATTCGACACACCTCTGGGAGGGGAGAAGGGAGTCTAGTGGTTAGAGCCGGGGTAGAGGCAGGATTCCTGGGTTCTCTCCCGGCTCTGGGAGGGGAGCGGGGGCTAGTGGTTAGAGCCGGGGTAGGGGCAGGACTCCTGGGTTCTCTCCTGGCTCTGGGAGGGGAGCGGGGGCTAGTGGTTAGAGCCGGGGTAGGGGCAGGATTCCTGGGTTCTCTCCTGGCTCTGGGAGGGGATCGGGGGCTAGTGGTTAGAGCCGGGGTAGGGGCAGGACTCCTGGGTTCTCTCCCGGCTCTGGGAGGAAAGTGGGGTCTAGTGGTTAGAGCGCCAGGGAGGGCTGGGGGTGGGGTCAGGACTCCTGGGTTCTTTGCCCAGTCCTCCCTCTTTGCTGTCATTATGTAACTATGAGGTGCATGCCACTCCGTGCCTCAGTTTCCCCACTTTTAGATCAGGGATCAGGAACGCTTCCTGCGGGTGGGCTTCTCAAGTTTAACCCATGAACATCTATGCAGCCCTTGGGGATACTCTGTTAGTGAAGTCTGGGGGGGGGGAGGGGGGGAGTCATTCCCCCCCACACACACACGTCCTTGTGCGTGGGGGGGGAGGGGTTGGGAAGTGGGCATGGGGGTGGGTCCGTGTTTGTCATCCCAGCTTGGGGTTGGGGGCGGCAGAGCTTGGTGCTGGCAGATGGAGGCGCTGCCCTCAGCCGTGGCCCTGTGTTCCTTCCCCTTTTTCTTGTAATAAAGACTTATTGGCGTAGCAGCTGCTGTGTTCTTCTGTCAAAGTCTTGGCAGATTCTCACCCTCCCACCCCAACCCCACTAGACCCCACTCCCCTCCCAGCGCTGCGGAGAGAACCCAGGAGTCCTGGCTCCCAGCCCCCCTGCTCTAACCCACTAGACCCCACTCCCCTCCCAGTGCTGCGGAGAGAACCCAGGAGTCCTGGCTCCCAGCCCCCCCTGCTCTAACCCACTAGATCCCACTCCCCTCCCAGCGCTGGGGAGAGAACCCAGGAGTCCTGGCTCCCAGCCCCCCCGGCTCTAACCCACTAGACCCCACTCCCCTCCCAGCGCTGGGGAGAGAACCCAGGAGTCCTGGCTCCCAGCCCCCCCGGCTCTAACCCACTAGACCCCACTCCCGTCCCAGAGCCAGGGAGAGAACCCAGGAGTCCTGGCTCCCAGCCCCCCGTGTTGTATCCCACTAGACCCCACTCCCCTCCCAGCGCTGGGGATAGAACCCAGGAGTCCTGGCTCCCAGCCCCCCATCCTCTAACCTACTAGACCTCACTCCCCTCCCAGCACTGGGGATAAGAACCCAGGAGTCCTGGCTCCCAGCCCCCCTGCTCTAACCCATTAGACCCCCACTCCCTTCCCAGGGCTGGGGGCGAGAACCAGAGTCCCTGTCCTCTCTCCTCCAACTACTGGGCCGTTCTTTACTGAATTCCACCCTGTATCTTTTCCTCCCCTTCTTTCCTAAGTCATCCTCCCGCGAGTCCAGTTTTGATGGGTTTCTACCTCTCCCTGGCCTCAGCTGAAGCCTCAGTCGCTCGTCAGCCCTCCTCTGGTTCGTTACAGAGGGGGGTATTAATTAGCACTCTGAAACCCGCCTCTGTCCCAGAGTTTTCTGGTGCGCGGTTTCCTTGCGGGAGAATCTCTGGGTTTATCACTTTCCGCGCGGCAAAGCAAAATGACCTCTCCTCGGTCTCCATCCGACGGGGTGAACCCGCGGGGCTCGCCGAGAAAACACCGAGGCCCGCTGCGCCGAAGTCTAACGCGGCCTGTTTGCCCGTGACTAGCTCGCCCGTGAAACACACGGAGTCCTACAAAACCAGGAATCCCTCCAGAACGTTTTTGATTCCCAGGGCAGAAGTAACCACTGTCATATCTAGTCTGCCCCAGGCCATGACCTGCCCCAAAATAATTCTTAGAGCAGATGTCTTAAAAAACCATCCTCTCTTGATTTAAAAAACGGGCAGTTCCAATATAATTACTTTAACAATTTCCACCTTCTTTCCCGGCTGAATTTGTCTAACCGCAATTTCCAGCCATGGGATCGTGTTAGACCTTTTCTCCGCTAGAGAAGCCCCTTATTAAATATTTGTTCCCCATGGAAGTATTTCTAGACTGGGATCAAGTCACCCCCGGACCTTCTCTTTGTTACGCGAAATTGATTGATCCCTTGGAAGTCTGTCACTTTACAGCCGGTTTTCTAAGCCTTTAATCACTCTCTGACCCCTCCCCGATTTAGCCACGTCCTTGAATTGTGGGCACCGGGGCCAAATTCAGAAGTAAAATAACCTCTCTGCTCCTACTTGAGTTTCCCCTGTTTATACATCCCAGGATCACGTCAGCCCCTTTGGCCATGAGTCGCACTAGGAGCGTGTGTTCAGCTGATTAGCCAGGATGACCCCCAAACCTTTCACCTTCTCACTGGCTCCTTTTTCCCTGGGGTCTCTAGTTCAGGGGTTCATAACGTCACTGCCCCGTGACCCCCTTCTGACAACAAAAATTACTCCACGACCCTAGGAGGGGGGGCCTGTCCCCTGAGTCCCGCCCAGGCCTGAAGCAACTTCGGTTTTGGCCCTGGGCAGCAGGGCTCGGGCCCCAGCAGGTCTAAGCCAGCCCTGGCCACCCCATTAAAATGGGGCCGCGACCCACTTTGGAGTCCCGACCCACCGTGGGAGAACCGCTGCTCCAGCGTGAGCGGCTGAGAAACGGCGGGAGAGCCCAAGCCGATTTCTTAGCTTTCCGACGCCATGAGACGATTACATTGTTGGCGGGACGACACCCCCCACCACCACCCCGCTAAACCCGCCCATCAGGGTAGCGCGCGGCTGTCTGAATTTCAATAGAGGCCCATTCCATAGGGTCCGGGCTTGGCAGGGGTCGATTTTTTTTATCCCTAAAGGTGGATTTCACCGGCCACGCGCCAGCCGACACATCCATCGCTCGTCAAAAATTACAGAGGCCCCGTAAGAAAAACGCTGCTCGGGGAGCGCATGCGGGTTGCTTGAAGGCTCTTTATTGTGTATATTTTGACCGCTTGTGTTCTTAACAGTTACGAACCTTGAATCTCTGCCTCTAATGTCGTGCCATCATTTGAGTCGCCCGGCCCCCCTAACTGCCCAAAGTTACACCGACACGTGTGAAAAAGCTTAAAATCCAGCGTGTAACTCCACGGCGAAGAGGTACAAAAATCCAACCCGAGCAGAAAGAAAATGGATAAAACGCTGAGCCGTCAAATGGCCACGCTCCACGGTGAATCCTGTCAAACCGAACAGACCGGGCCACGGCGTTTCAGGCCACCGCGGCGCTAAAAAGCTATCCCCCACCCAGCCCCGGCGGCCGAAATGCCCTTGAAGAGTGGCGTGATCACACCCTGCAAGATCCAAAGAGCCCACCGATGATTTCAGGGCAGAGAGCAAGGTCTTGCCAGCTGTTTTGCCCCCCCCGCCGGGGAAATTTCGGACGGCTTAAGGCTGGGTGTATTGGAAAGGATCTCCTGCCCCCACCCCCAAGACATGCAGAGATCGGAGATGGTGTGGATAGCCCAGATTACAAGTAAACGGGTGTGAATCCAGAGTGAGTCCATTCAGTGCCATGCAGTTTTCCAGGGAGTAGTTTAAGATTTACACCGGGGGAGCGGAGATTATCGGGCCGTGACCCCCTTGCAGCCCAGGGGTGACTCCTGATTGACCCCCCTGGAGGGTGCTGAGATGAGAATCTAGCTCCCACAGAAAGACCCAGTCATATCACTCCCCTCAGCATTCACCTGCCATAAGATCTTTGGAAACCCCCATGGGGCGACAGGAAGGGGGCAGAATAACCCAGTCTGATTCCCAACTCCCCCCGCCCGCTCTAACCACTAGACCCCACTCTCCTCCCAGAGCTGGGGCGAGAACCCAGGAGTCCTGGCTCCCTGGCATTACTGCCTTCCAGGCACTGAATACGACTCATTTCAGTCTCTGTTGAAGGAGAACTCCCCACTCTCCTCCCAGAGCTGGAGATGGAACCCAGGAGTCCTGGCTCTCAGCCCCCACCCCCGCCCAAGCAGGGTAGGCTGAGTGCGCATGAAGAGAATGGGAGGGCTGAACATTTTAGCTGCCTCGTTCTTTGCAAAGCACCATGGGTAATATAGCTGCTGCAACGAGGCATTGTGGGAATTGTAGTCCCGACAGCAGCAAGAAGAACAGTTAGGATTTTGCCTCATCCCCAGGCCCACCTATGGAATCGCCAGAGATGGGCTGGAGCGAGCCCCCCCATATTCATAGATTCAAGGGTGGCAGGACCAAATACTGTCTAGACCATCCCTGATAGACATTATCTAACCTACTCTTAAATATCTCCAGAGATGGAGATTCCACAACCTCCCTGGGCAGTTTATTCCAGTGTTTAACCACCCTGACAGTTAGGAACTTTTTCCTAATGTCCAACCTAAACCTCCCTTGCTGCAGTTTAAGCCCATTGCTTCTTGTTCTATCCTCAGACGCTAAGATGAACAAGTTTTCTCCCTCCTCCTTATGACACCCTTTTAGATACCTGAAGACCGCTATCATGTCCCCTCTCAGTCTTCTCTTTTCCAAACTAAACAAACCCAATTCCTTCAGCCTTCCTTCATAGGTCATGTTCTCTAGACCCTTAATCATTCTTGTTGCTCTTCTCTGGACCCTCTCCAATTTCTCCACATCTTTCTTGAAATGCGGTGCCCAGAACTGGACACAATACTCCAGTTGAGGCCTAACCAGCGCAGAGTAGAGCGGAAGAATGGCTTCTCGTGTCTTGCTCACCACACACCTGGTAATGCAGCCCAGAATCATGTTTGCTTTTTTTGCAACAGCATCACACTGTTGACTCATATTTAGCTTGTGGTCCACTATAACCCCTAGATCCCTTTCTGCCGTACTCCTTCCTAGACAGTCTCCTCCCATTCTGTACGTGTGAAACTGATTGTTCCTACCTAAGTGGAGCACTTTGCATTTGTCCTTATTAAACTTCATCCTGTTTACCTCTGACCATTTCTCCAATGTGTCCAGATCATTTTGAATTAGGACCCTATCCTCCAAAGCAGTTGCAATCCCTCCCAGTTTGGTATCATCTGCAAACTTAATAAGCGTACTTTCTATGCCAATATCCAAGTCGTTGATGAAGATATTGAACAGAGCCGGTCCCAAAACAGACCCTTGAGGAACCCCACTCGTTATACCTTTCCAGCAGGATTGGGAACCATTAATAACTACTCTCTGAGTACGGTTATCCAGCCAGTTGCGCACCCACCTTATAGTAGCCCCATCTAAGTTGTATTTCCCTAGTTTATTGATAAGAATATCATGCGAGACCGTATCAAATGCCTTACTAAAGTCTAGGTATACCACATCCACCGCTTCTCCCTTATCCACAAGACTCGTTATCCTATCAAAGAATATCCAAAGCCCCGCCCCAGTCTAAAATGGGGAGCCACTCGACCCAGGCACCAGGAGTTGCTGGGGGGGGGGGCATTCCCAGGCCCAAGGGAGAGACCAGACCTGCCGTACGCTTCTGGGGTGACCCTGGAACCTAATGATGGCAACATAAACCCCGGGGCTTTCAATCATATTTCACTACCGGATAGCCGGGACAGGACTGTGACAGAGACTGGGAGTCAGGACTCCTGGGTTCTATTCCTAACCCTGGGAGGGGAGGGCAGCCTAGTGATTAGAGCAAACAGCAGTCACTAGAACTTAATTAGAGTTCTGACTATCAGCCCGCCCCCTGCCCAAAACCCACTAGACCCACTCCCCTCCCAGAGCTGGAGATAGAACCCAGGAGTCCTGGCTCCCAGCTCTCCCTCCCCCATCCGAACCTAACACATGATGGGAAAGGTCCCTGTGAAGCAACATCCTTGCTCGCATCCCGTTCTGGGCTCCTGATCCAAACGCCGGGCGTGCTGCCCCCCATCTGTCAGCCAGACTCACCTGACCCCCAAGTCCAGAGCCCACGGATCCCCCCAGCTCGAGCCCCAGAGAGGGGGAGAGCTGGGGTGGGCGGGTGAACGAGGAGCCCCAGAAGACGGACACTAAGTGGCAGGCTGGGGAGGGGGACAGGTAAGGGGGTAACTCAAACGGGGCATGGACTGGGGGGGCGGGGGGAGAGGGACGGTGACCCAGACCCCAACTACCGAACATGGGCAACATCGTCCAGCAAGGGAAAGCTTCAGATACCACATAATGGGCTGTGGAGTGAGATCTGAACGAGAGAGGGGGAGGGGGTGTCTGGGGATAGATAGATAGATAGATAGAGGGGGTGTCTGGGGATAGATAGATAGATAGATAGATAGAGGGGGTGGATGGGGATAGATAGATAGAAGGGGTGGATGGGGATAGATAGATAGATAGATAGATAGAGGGGGTGTCTGGGGATAGATAGATAGATAGAGGGGGTGTGGGGGGATAGATAGATAGATAGATAGATAGATAGATAGATAGATAGATAGATAGAGGGGGTGGATGGGGATAGATAGATAGATGGGGTGGATGGGGATAGATAGATAGATAGATAGATAGATAGATAGATAGATAGATAGAGGGGGTGTCTGGGGATAGATAGATAGATAGAGGGGGTGTCTGGGGATAGATAGATAGATAGATAGATAGATAGAGGGGGTGTCTGGGGATAGATAGATAGATAGAGGGGGTGTCTGGGGATAGATAGATAGATAGATAGATAGATAGATAGATAGATAGATAGATAGAGGGGGTGTCTGGGGATAGATAGATAGATAGAGGGGGTGTCTGGGGATAGATAGATAGATAGATAGATAGATAGATAGAGGGGGTGTCTGGGGAGAGAGATGGGTGGGTGGGGGTGTGGGGAGAGATTACATGGGAGTGGTGTATAGGGATGGACAGACAGACAGGGCATTAATCTCAATGGCATTTACCCTCAGGCCCAGAACCTCAGAGCTAGGTAGGCACCGAGCTCCCGTTGCTGTCACTGCCTCCAGGGGAGCTAGGTGCTGGGGCGTGGTGCCAGAGGGCAGGTTCCCACAGTGCCAATGGGAGTTGGGAGCTCCAGGGCCCACGTGAGACAGGGTCAGTTCGAGGGCGCGGCCTGCTAGGCCGGGGTGGGAAACCCCGTTTCTATCAGGGGCCACACAGCCCCACAGGGGGCGGAGGCTCGGGGCTTTCCCTAGGGTCAACTTTCTAATTGTACAAACGTGAACATCCTTGCCCCGCCCCTTCCCTGAGGCCCCGCCCCCCTCACTCCAGCCCCCCCTCCCGCCATGGCTCACTCTCCCCCAACCCCACCCTCACTCACTTCCACCGGGCTGGGGCCGGGGGTTGGGATCTGGGTGTGGGCTCCGGAGTGGGGCCAGAAATTAGGGGTTCAGAGTGCGGGAGGGGGCTCGGGAGGGGGTGGGGGCTCCGGGAGGGAGTTTGGGTGCAGAAGGGGGTTCCGATCGGGGGCTGGGTAGGGATTGGGGGTGCAGGCTCCGGAGTGAGGCCAGAAATGAGGGGTTCAGAGTGCGGGAGGGGGCTCGGGTGGGGGCTCCGGGAGGGAGTTCGGGTACAGAAGGGGGTTCCGATCGGGGGCTGGGTAGGGATTGGGGGTGCGGGCTCCGGAGTGAGGCCAGAAATGAGGGGTTCAGAGTGCGGGAGGGGGCTCGGGTGGGGGCTCCGGGAGGGAGTTCGGGTACAGAAGGGGGTTCCGATCAGGGGCTGGGTAGGGATTGGGGGTGCGGGCTCTGGAGTGAGGCCAGAAATGAGGGGTTCAGAGTGCGGGAGGGGGCTCGGGTGGGGGTGGGGGCTCCGGGAGGGAGTTCGGGTGCAGAAGGGGGTTCTGATCAGGGGCTGGGTAGGGATTGGGGCTGCGGGCTCCGGAGTGAGGCCAGAAATGAGGGGTTCAGAGTGCGGGAGGGGGCTTGGGTGGGGGTGGGGGCTCCGGGAGGGAGTTCGGGTGCAGAAGGGGGTTCCAATCGGGGGCTGGGTAGGGATTGGGGGTGCGGGCTCCGGAGTGAGGCCAGAAATGAGGGGTTCAGAGTGCGGGAGGGGGCTCGGGTGGGGGCTCCGGGAGGGAGTTCGGGTACAGAAGGGGGTTCCGATCAGGGGCTGGGTAGGGATTGGGGGTGCAGGCTCCGGAGTGAGGCCAGAAATGAGGGGTTCAGAGTGCGGGAGGGGGCTTGGGTGGGGGTGGGGGCTCCGGGAGGGAGTTTGGGTGCAGAAGGGGGTTCCGATCGGGGGCTGGGTAGGGATTGGGGGTGCAGGCTCCGGAGTGAGGCCAGAAATGAGGGGTTCAGAGTGCGGGAGGGGGCTCGGGTGGGGGTGGGGGCTCCGGGAGGGAGTTCGGGTGCAGAAGGGGGTTCCGATCGGGGGCTGGGTAGGGATTGGGGGTGCAGGCTCCGGCCGGCACTTACCTCAGGCGGCTCCCGGTCGACAGTGCAGCGGGGCCAAAGCACCGGCTCCGCGCTGCTCCTGGAAGCAGCCGCTGGGTCCGGCTCCTAGGCAGAGGCGCCGCCCCCGGAGCTCCCATTGGCCCCGGTTCCCGGCCAATGGGAGCTGCGGGGGCGGCGCTCGAGGCGGGGGCAACATGCGGCGCTTCCCTGATCGCCCCTGCGCCTAGGGGCCACAGGAACATGCCGGCCGCTTCTGGGAGCCACGCGGAGCCGACCGGACTTTTACCGGGCTGGCAACCCCAGCAGCTTTGTGGCTGCCGCCCTATGTGGGGTACGGGGGGGGCACCAGGCTCAGGGCTTCCAGCCCGCGGAGCGGAGACTTGCCACGGGCCGGATTAAAATTAAGCAGAGGGCCAAATTCACCTGTGGGCCGTAGTTTCCGCACGCCTGTCCTAGGCTCTACCGTATTACAAGCACTAATAATACTGATTTTGAAACTGAGGCTTCTAAACCCCCAAGGCCGGTCTCCCACTGTAGCCTGGGTACCTCAGCATTTGGGGCAGTTTGCTCGGGGGGGGTGGGGGAGGATTCCCATAGGGTGGTGCCTGACGCTGCCCAGACCCCAGCCGAGATCAGGGCCCCGTCGCGCCGGGCGCTGCCCAGACCCCACCCAAGATCAGAGTCCCCGTTGCGCCAGGCGCTGCCCGGACCCCAACCAAGATCAGGGCCCCGTCGCGCCAGGCGCTGTCCAGACCCCAACCAAGATCAGGGCCCCGTCGCGCCGGGCGCTGTCCAGACCCCAACCAAGATCAGGGCCCCCGTGTGCCGGGCACTGCCCAGACCCCAGCTGAGATCAGGCCCCGTCGCGCCAGGCGCTGCACAAACCCAGTGAGAGACCGGCCATGCCCTGCAGAGCCCACAGACTGAACAGACAAGACAAAGAGCGGGAGGGAACTGGAGGCACTGACGGGAGAAGCCACATGCCCAAGATCGCCCAGCAGGACAGTGGCAGAGAAAGGGACAGACCCCTGGAGCCCTGGCTCCCAGACCGCCCCCCTCCTTGCGCTAACCCACCAGACCCCACTCCCCTCCCAGAGCCCACGGCCCATATTTTTAAGCCAGGCTCCTAATTAAGCGTTGGCGCCGCACGCCATGGGCGCTGGTGGACTCTCTGTCGCGCGGAGCCCTTAAGCGACACCCCGGCGTCTCACGCTAGCTCGACCCCCAGCTATGGGCTGGATGCGGGAAACCACGGGGCGAAGTCCTCAGCTCTGGAAGTCAGACCACGTCGGGGCCTCGCCATCGCTGAACCCGTTCATCGGCCGCCGGTGCCCTGAGAGTCTCCGTGGCTCATACTTAGCGGCTTGAAGGTTAGACCATAGGCGCCAACTTTCCCCGGCGCCGGTGGGAGCTCGCGCTCCCCCCGCCCACCCTGGCCCCAACTCCATCCCTTCCCCGCCCCCATTCCAACCCCTTCCCCAAAGTCCCCGCCCCAACTCCGCCCCCTCCCTACCCCTATTGGACCCCTTCCCCAAATCCCCGGCCCGGCCCCGCCTCCTCCCCTGAGCGTGCTGCGTTCCCCCCTCCTCCCCCCTCCCTCCCAGCCACGTGAAACAGCTGTTTTGCGGCGCAATCGCTGGGAGCGAGGGGGGGAAAGCGGGCACGCAGCGCGCTCAGGGGAGGAGGTGGAGGTGAGCTGGGCGGGAAGCTGCCGCTGGGGGCAGAGCACCCACCAATTTTTCCCCGTGGGTGCTCCAGCCCCGGAGCACCCACGGAGTCGGCGCCTACGGGTTAGACTCCATCTATGAACCCCCGCAAAGCTACGATCTATCTCCCCTCATCGTCCCTTCTGAGCCTAAAGATCCATGAAACCTCCACCCCCCATGGTCCCCCCCCATGACTCTGGACCCACCCACCCCCCCATGGCCCTAGGGAGCCATGCTTCCTCAGCTACCATTAACCCCATAACTAGCTCTGTCCGCCTCCCCAGCCAGGGCCAACCACCGACCCGCCGTCCCCCGCGGCCCGCTCACGCGTGGAGCTTCTGGTGGGCCCGCAGGTGAGTGCGAGCCCGGAAGCTCTTCCCGCACTGGGCGCAGGGGTACGGGCGCTCCCCGGTGTGGATCCGCAGGTGCTGCCGGAGGTTGGAGCTGACGGTGAAGCCTTTGCCGCAGTGGGGGCAGGGGAAGGGCCGCTCCCCGGTGTGGGAGCGCTGGTGGATGAGGAGGTGGGTGCTGACGGCAAAGGCCTTGCCGCACTGGCCGCAGCGGTAGGGCTTCTCGCCGCGGTGCGTCCGCTGGTGCTGGGCCAGGTTGGAGCGGCGGCCGAAGGCCCGGCCGCACTGGCCGCAGCGGTGCGGCTTCTCGCCGGAATGGGCCCGCTGGTGCCGCGTCAGGTTGGAGCGCAGGCCGAAGCGCCGCCCGCACTGCGCGCACTGGTGGGGCCGCTCCCCGTCGTGGCTGCGCCGGTGCTGGGCCAGCTTGGCCGCCTCGGCAAAGCCGGCCCCGCACTCGGCGCAGCGGAACGGCCGCTCCTCCATGTGCCCGCGCTGGTGCACCAGCAGGTGGGAGCTGACCCCGTAGGCCTTGCCGCAGACGCCGCAGCGGTAGGGGCGCTCGTCTGCGTGCCGGCGCCGGTGCCGGGCCAGCTGGGCGCGGGCGGCGAAGGTTTGGCCGCAGTCGGGGCAGGGGTGGGGCTCGCCGGGCGCGTGGCAGGCCCGGCGGTGCTGAGCCAGCCGCCGGGCGTGGCGGAAGGCCCGGCCGCAGTCGGCGCACCGGTGCGGCTCGGCGCCGCGGTGAGTCTCCTGGTGACGCCGCAGATTAGCCTTCTGGCTGAAGCCGCGGCCGCACTGGGCGCACCGGTGGGGCCGCTCGCCCGTGTGGGTCAGCTGGTGCTTCGCCAGGTTCGACCGCTCGCTGAAGCCTTTGCCGCACTGCGGGCACTGGTGGGGCTTCTCGG
Source organism: Chelydra serpentina (assembly GCA_037349315.1). Taxonomy (NCBI): domain Eukaryota; kingdom Metazoa; phylum Chordata; order Testudines; family Chelydridae; genus Chelydra; species Chelydra serpentina. The sequence continues at coordinate 185,151 of JBAIAC010000284.1, forward strand.
CCAGGTGACTCTTGCCGTGCTGGGCCAGGGCCGAGGCGGTCCCGTAGGCCTTGCCGCAGGCCGCGCAGCGGTGCGGCCTGTCGGCCAGGTGGGCCTGGCGGTGCCGGTTGAGGGTGGAGCTCTGGCCGAAGGACTTGCCACAATCCGGGCACTCGTAAGGGCGCTCGCCCGTGTGGGTGCGTTGGTGCTTGACGCAGGACGCGCTGCGGGAGAAGGCTTTGCCGCATTCGCCGCAGCGGTACGGGAGCTCCCGGCAAGCAGGAGCGGAGGGAGTTACCGGCTTGGTAGCTTCATCCTCCTCAGCCTTGGAGATAGGGAAAGGCGTAAGGGTCAAGGGTTCCCCTTGGGCTTTCACGTCAACGGCCCCGTTGAGAGGCTCCATCTTGGCCGGGGTCATCCATGTTGAATGTCCCTCTTGGGTCTTCATGTCAACATCCCCACTGGGTGGCACCATTTTGGGGTCTTCAGCCTCCTCCTCAGCCACAGGGATCAAGGTCAAGGGTTCCGCTTGGGTCTTCACGTCAACATCCTGGGAGCAAGGCACCATCTTGGCCATGGTCATCCATGTTAAATGTCCCTCTTGGGCCTTCACGCAAACAGACCCTTTGGGTGGCAGCATCCTGGTGTCTTCGGCCTCCTCCTCAGTCTTCGGGGCAGGCAATGAATCTGAGGCCACGCGTCCTGGCTGGCCCACCCCAGAAACATCCACGTTTGGAGGCATCGTCTGGGCCATAGTCAGCCACGGTGAACGTCCCCCTGGTGCCTTCACGGCAACATCCCCGTTGAGAGGCTCCATCTTGGCAGCCTCCTCCTCCTCCTCCTCGACCTTAGGGAAAGTCAGTGAGACGGAGGCTGAACGTCCCCATTGGCCCTTCCCAGGAAGGTCCATCGTGGGAGTCAACACGTTGGCCACGGTCATCCATACTGCATGTCCCCTGGTGGCCTCCACAACAACCTCCCCACTGAGACACGCCATCTTGGCGACTTCCTCCTCCTCCGTCTTGGGGCCGGTCAACAACACGGAGGTCAGGCCTCCCTCTTGGGCCTTTCCGGGAACATCCCCGACGGGTGGCGCCATCTTGGCAGCTCTGTCCTCCTCCTCCGGCTGACATCTGGGCCCACGACCTGAGGAACAAGCAAGGGGGTGCTGAGCACAAGGGCCGCCAGAGAACGCCGGCCACGCGTGCGAGTCTCCTGCTCCTCCGCCCATGCACCAGAGTCTGGTGACAGGAGAGAGAAACATTGCCCTGGGGATGGTTCCGCTCAGGCTCCCTGGCGCCCCAAGACACACGGGATGCTCTGTTTGGAGAGAGGTGGGACCAGCTGGGGACTGCGTGCCGTAGAGAGGGGATGGAAAGGAAGGCATGACACTCCTTTGTCCATCCATCTTCCTACCCATTCATCCCTACACCATTCTCTCTGTATCCCCGCCCCCACATCTATCTATCCCCAACACCGATGGATCCATCTATCATCCCAATACACCCCCTTTCTCTTTGTCTATCCATCCAGCCCCACCTCACTCAATATATACAGAACCATACACCACATTTATCTGTCTACACTAATTCCTCTACCTGCCAACCCCGCTGGGATCTTCTTCCCCAACCCCACCCTGGCACCTCCTCACTGGAGTACCCTGGCTCACAGGCCCCTTCTCTGCCATCTTTCCCCCCACACGGGGGGGCTCTGTACTCCAACACCCCTGCACCCTGCTACCCAACACTCAGGGTAGCAGGATGGATAGAGGGTGTCCGCTGGGATAGACAGTGCGAGGAGGGTGTAGGGGGGCAGCTAAGCATGAATGGGACAGATGGATAGATACAGGAGCAGGTTTGGGGATGGGCGAGGTATATGGGCACAGAGGGGTGCGGGGATGGGGACAACGGCTGCGGGGAGGGAGGGATGGGGACAGGGGAGTGCGGAGAGGGAGGGATGGGGACAGGGGGTGTGGGGCTGGGTGGATCGGGATGGGGGGTGCAGGGAGGGAGGGATGGGGACAGGGGGTGTAGGGATGGCTGGATCAGGAAAGGGGGGTGCAGGGAGGGAGGGATGGGGACAGGGGGTGTAGGAATGGGTGGATCGGGACAGGGGGTGCGGGGAGGGAGGGATGGGGCCAGGGGAGTGCGGAGAGGGAGGGATGGGGACAGGGGGTGTGGGGATGGGTGGATCGGGATGGGGGGTGCAGGGAGGGAGGGATGGGGACAGGGGGTGTACGGATGGGTGGATCAGGACAGGGGGTGCGGGGAGGGAGGGATGGGGCCAGGGGAGTGCGGAGAGGGAGGGATGGGGACAGGGGGTGTAGGGATGGGTGGATAAGGAAAGGGGGGTGCAGGGAGGGAGGGATGGGGACAGGTGGCGCGGGGATGGGTGGATCGGGACAGGGGGTGCCGGGAGGGAGGGATGGGGACAGCGGGTGCGGGGATGGGTGGATCGGGATGGGGGGTGCAGGGAGGGAGGGATGGGGACAGGGGGTGTAGGGATGGGTGGATCAGGACAGGGGGTGTGGGGAGGGAGGGATGGGGCCAGGGGAGTGCGGAGAGGGAGGGATGGGGACAGGGGGTGTAGGGATGGGTGGATCGGGACAGGGGGGTGCAGGGAGGGAGGGATGGGGACAGGTGGCGCGGGGATGGGTGGATCGGGACAGGGGGTGCCGGGAGGGAGGGATGGGGACAGCGGGTGCGGGGATGGGTGGATCGGGATGGGGGGTGCAGGGAGGGAGGGATGGGGACAGGGGGTGCGGGGATGAGTGGATCGGGACAGGGGGGCAGGGGAGGAAGACGGGGGTGAGGGGAGGGATGGGATGAGGACGGGGGGTGAGGGGAGGGAGGGATGGGGACGGGGGTGCGGGTGAGGCCTGGATGGGGACAGGGGGTGCGGGGAGGGGAGGGATGGGGACGGGGGGTACGGGGAGGGGAGGGATGGGGACGGGGGGTGCGGGGAGGGAGGAAGGGGGACGGGGGGTGCGGGGAGGGAGGGAGGGGGACGGGGGTGCGGGGAGGGGAGGTATGAGGACGGGGGGTGCGGGGAGGGGAGGTATGAGGACGGGGGGTGCGGGGAGGGGAGGGATGGGGACAGGGGGTGCGGGGCAGGAGGGATGGGGACAGGGGGTGCGGGGGAGGGCTGGATGGGGACAGGGGGTGCGGGGAGGGAGGAATGGGGACGGGGGGTGCGGGGAGGGAGGGATGGGGACGGGGGGTGCAAGGGAGGGGAGGTATGAGGACGGGGGGTGCAAGGGAGGGGAGGTATGAGGACGGGGGGTGCGGGGAGGGAGGAAGGGGGACGGGGGTGCGGGGAGGGAGGAAGGGGGACGGGGGGTGCGGGGAGGGAGGGATGGAGACGGGGGTGCGGGGGAGGGCTGGATAGGGACAGGGGGTGCGGGGAGGGGAGGAATGGGGACGGGGGTGTGGGGGAGGCCTGGATGGGGACGGGGGGTGTGGGGAGGGAGGGATGGGGACAGGGGGTGCGGGGAGGGAGGAATGGGGACGGGCGGTACGGGGAGGGGAGGGATGGGGACAGGGGGTGCGGAGAGTGGAGGGATGGGGACGGGGGGTGGAGGGATGGGGACGGGGGGTGCGGGGAGAGAGGGAGGGATGGGGACGGGAGGTGCGGGGAGGGGAGGGAGGAATGAGGACAGGGGGTGCAGGGAGGGAGGGAGGGATGGGGACAGGGGGTACGGGGAGGAGAGGGATGGGGACAGGGGGTGCGGGGAGGGGAGGGATGGGGACGGGGGGGACGGGGAGGGAGGGATGGGGACGGGGGGGACGGGGAGGGAGGGAGGGATGGGGACAGGGGGTACGGGGAGGGAGGGAGGGATGGGGACAGGGGGTGCGGGGGAGGGCTGGATGGGGACGGGGGGTGCAGGGAGGGAGGGAGGGATGGGGACAGGGGGTGCAGGGAGGGAGGGATGGGGACAGGGGGTACGGGGAGGGAGGGTGGGATGAGGACAGGGGGTGCGGGGAGGGAGGGAGGGATGAGGACAGGGGGTGCGGGGAGGGGAGGGATGGGGACAGGGGGGTGCGGGGAGGGAGGGAGGGATGGGGACAGGGGGTGCGGGGAGGGGAGGGAATGGGACAGGGGGGTGCGGGGAGGGAGGGAGGGATGGGGACAGGGGGGTGCGGGGAGGGAGGGAGGAAGGGATGGGGACGGGGGGTGCGGGGAGGGAGGGGAGGGATGAGGACGGGGGGTGCGGGGAGGGAGGGGAGGGATGGGGACAGGGGGTGCGGGGAGGGGAGGGATGGGGACAGGGGGGTGCGGGGAGGGAGGGATGGAGGGATGGGGACGGGGGGTGCGGGGAGGGAGGGGAGGGATGAGGACGGGGGGTGCGGGGAGGGGAGGGAGGGATGGGGACAGGGGGTGCGGGGAGTGATGAGCACAGGGGGTGCGGGGAGGGATGGGGACAGGGGGTGCGGGGGAGGGAGGTATGAGGACAGGGGGTGCAGGGAGGGATGAGGACAGGGGGTGCGGGGAGGGAGGGAGGAATGGGGACAGGGGGTGCAGGGAGGGATGAGGACGGGGGGTGCAGGGAGGGAGGGATGGGGACGGGGGATGCGGGGAGGGGAGGGATGAGGACAGGGGGTACGGGGAGGGGAGGGATGAGGACGGGGGGTGCAGGGAGGGAGGGAGGGATGGGGACAGGGGGTGCGGGGAGGGGAGGGATGGGGACAGGGGGGTGCGGGGAGGGAGGGAGGGAGGGATGGGGACGGGGGGTACGGGGGAGGGGAGGGATGGGGACAGGGGGTGCAGGGAGCGGAGGGATGGGGATAGGGGGTGCGAGGAGGGGAGGGATGAGGACGGGGGGTACGGGGAGGGGAGGGATGAGGACGGGGGTACGGGGAGGGGAGGGATGAGGACAGGGGGTGCGGGGAGGGGAGGGGACAGGGGGGTGCGGGGGAGGGCTGGATGGGGACGGGTGGTGCGGGGAGGGGAGGGATGAGGACAGGGGGTGCAGGGAGGGAGGGATGAGGACGGGGGGTACGGGGAGGGAGGGATGAGGACAGAGGGTGCAGGGAGGGAGGGTGGGATGAGAACAGGAGGTGCGGGGAGGGGAGGGATGAGGACAGGGGGTGCGGGGAGGGTGGGATGAGAACAGGGGGTGCGGGGAGGGGAGGGATGAGGACAGGGGGTGCGGGGAGGGGAGGGGACAGGGGGGTGCGGGGGAGGGCTGGATGGGGACGGGGGGGACGGGGGAGGGAGGGATGAGGACAGGGGGTGCGGGGGAGGGCTGGATGGGGACGGGGGTGCAGGGAGGGAGGGAGGGATGGGGACAGGGGGTGCGGGGAGGGAGGAGAGGGATGGGGACAGGCGGTGCAGGGAGGGATGAGGACGGGGGGTGCGGGGAGGGGAGGGAGGGATGGGGACAGGGGGTGCAGGGAGGGAGGGATGGGGACAGGGGGTGCGGGGAGGGGAGGGATGGGGACAGGGGGGTGCAGGGAGGGATGGGGACAGGGGGTGCGGGGAGGGGAGGGATGGGGACAGGGGGGTGCGGGGAGGGAGGGAGGGAGGAATGAGGACGGGGGTACGGGGAGGGGAGGGATGGGGACAGGGGGTGCGGGGAGGGGAGGGATGAGGACGGGGGGTACGGGGAGGGGAGGGGACAGGGGGGTGCGGGGGAGGGCTGGATGGGGATGGGGGGTGCGGGGAGGGGAGGGATGAGGACAGGGGGTGCGGGGAGGGAGGGATGAGGACGGGGGGTACGGGGAGGGAGGGATGAGGACAGAGGGTGCAGGGAGGGAGGGTGGGATGAGAACAGGAGGTGCGGGGAGGGGAGGGATGAGGACAGGGGGTGCGGGGAGGGGAGGGATGAGGACAGGGGGTGCGGGGAGGGGAGGGGACAGGGGGGTGCGGGGGAGGGCTGGATGGGGACGGGGGGTACGGGGGAGGGAGGGATGAGGACAGGGGGTGCGGGGGAGGGCTGGATGGGGACAGGGGGGTGCGGGGAGGGGAGGGATGAGGACGGGGGGTACGGGGGAGAGCTGGATGGGGACAGGGGGGTGCAGGGAGGGGAGGGATGAGGACGGGGGGTACGGGGGAGGGCTGGATGGGGACAGGGGGTGCAGGGAGGGATGAGGACAGGGGGTACGGGGAGGGGAGGGATGAGGACAGGGGGTGCGGGGAGGGGAGGGGACAGGGGGCTGAGGGGAGGGAGGGAGGGATGGGAACAGGGGGTGCAGGGAGGGATGGGGACAGGGGGTGCAGGGAGGGATGAGGACAGGGGGTACGGGGAGGGGAGGGATGGGGACGGGAGTACGGGGGAGGGGAGGGATGGGGACAGGGGGTGCGGGGAGGGATGAGGACAGGGGGTGCAGGGAGGGAGGGATGAGGACAGAGGGTGCAGGGAGGGAGGGAGGGAGGGATGGGGACGGGGGGGTGCGGGGAGGGGAGGGATGAGGACGGGGGGTGCAGGGAGGGATGAGGACAGGGGGTGCAGGGAGGGGGGAGGGATGAGGACAGGGGGTACGGGGAGGGGAGGGATGAGGACAGGGGGTGCAGGGAGGGAGGGAGGGATGAGGACAGAGGGTGCAGGGAGGGAGGGAGGGATGGGGACAGGGGGTGCGGGGAGGGAGGGGAGGGATGGGGACAGGGGTGCAGGGAGGGATGAGGACAGGGGGTGCAGGGAGGGAGGGAGGGATGAGGACAGGGGGTACGGGGAGGGGAGGGATGGGGACAGGGGGTACGGGGGAGGGAGGGATGAGGACGGGGGGTCCAGGGAGGGAGGGAGGGATGAGGACAGGGGGGTGCAGGGAGGGAGGAAGGGATGAGGACAGGGGGTGCAGAGAGGGAGGGAGGGATGGGGACAGGGGGTGCAGGGAGGGGAGGGATGAGGACAGGGGGTACGGGGAGGGAGGAATGGGGACGGGGGGAGGGAGGGAGGCATGGGGACAGGGGGTGCGGGGAGGGAGGGAGGGATGGGGACAGGGGGTGCAGGGAGGGAGGAATGGGGACAGGGGGTGCGGGGGAGGGCTGGATGGGGAAGGGGGTGCAGGGAGGGATGGGGAGAGGGGATGCGGGAAGGGAGGGATGGGGACAGGGGGTGCGGGGAGGGAGGGAGGGATGGGGACAGGGGGTGCGGGGAGGGGAGGGATGGGGACAGGGGGGTGCAGGGAGGGAGGGATGAGGACAGGGGGTGCAGGGAGGGAGGGAGGGATGGGGACAGGGGGGTGCAGGGAGGGAGGGTTGAGGACAGGGGGTGCGGGAGGGAGGGAGGGATGAGGACAGGGGGGTGCAGGGAGGGAGGGATGAGGACAGGGGGTGCGGGGAGGGGAGGGATGGGGACAGGGGGTGCGGGGAGGGATGGGGACAGGGGGGTGCGGGGAGGGAGGGAGGGATGGGGACAGGGGGTGCGGGGAGGGGAGGGATGGGGACAGGGGGGTGCGGGGAGGGAGGGAGGAAGGGATGGGGACGGGGGGTGCGGGGGAGGGAGGGGAGGGATGAGGACGGGGGGTGCGGGGAGGGAGGGGAGGGATGGGGACAGGGGGTGCGGGGAGGGGAGGGATGGGGACAGGGGGGTGCGGGGAGGGAGGGATGGAGGGATGGGGACGGGGGGTGCGGGGAGGGAGGGGAGGGATGAGGACGGGGGGTGCGGGGAGGGGAGGGAGGGATGGGGACAGGGGGTGCGGGGAGTGATGAGGACAGGGGGTGCGGGGAGGGATGGGGACAGGGGGTGCGGGGGAGGGAGGTATGAGGACAGGGGGTGCAGGGAGGGATGAGGACAGGGGGTGCGGGGAGGGAGGGAGGAATGGGGACAGGGGGTGCAGGGAGGGATGAGGACGGGGGGTGCAGGGAGGGAGGGATGGGGACGGGGGATGCGGGGAGGGGAGGGATGAGGACAGGGGGTACGGGGAGGGGAGGGATGAAGACGGGGGGTGCAGGGAGGGAGGGAGGGATGGGGACAGGGGGTGCGGGGAGGGAGGGAGGGATGGGGACAGGGGGTGCGGGGAGGGGAGGGATGAAGACGGGGGGTGCAGGGAGGGAGGGAGGGATGGGGACAGGGGGTGCGGGGAGGGAGGGAGGGATGGGGACAGGGGGTGCGGGGAGGGGAGGGATGGGGACAGGAGGGTGCGGGGAGGGAGGGAGGGAGGGATGGGGACGGGGGGTACGGGGGAGGGGAGGGATGGGGACAGGGGGTGCAGGGAGCGGAGGGATGGGGATAGGGGGGTGCGGGGAGGGAGGGAGGGAGGGATGAGGACGGGGGGTACGGGGAGGGGAGGGATGAGGACAGGGGGTGCGGGGAGGGGAGGGGACAGGGGGGTGCGGGGGAGGGCTGGATGGAGACGGGTGGTGCGGGGAGGGGAGGGATGAGGACAGGGGGTACGGGAAGGGAGGGATGAGGACAGAGGGTGCAGGGAGGGAGGGTGGGATGAGAACAGGAGGTGCGGGGAGGGGAGGGATGAGGACAGGGGGTGCGGGGAGGGTGGGATGAGAACAGGGGGTGCGGGGAGGGGAGGGATGAGGACAGGGGGTGCGGGGAGGGGGAGGGGACTGGGGGGTGCGGGGGAGGGCTGGATGGGGACGGGGGTGCAGGGAGGGAGGGAGGGATGGGGACAGGGGGTGCGGGGAGGGAGGAGAGGGATGGGGACAGGGGGTGCAGGGAGGGATGAAGACGGGGGGTGTGGGGAGGGGAGGGAGGGATGGGGACAGGGGGTGCAGGGAGGGAGGGATGGGGACAGGGGGTGCGGGGAGGGGAGGGATGGGGACAGGGGGTGCGGGGAGGGGAGGGATGGGGACAGGGGGTGCAGGGAGGGAGGGAGGGATGGGGACAGGGGGTGCGGGGAGGGGAGGGATGGGGACAGGGGGGTGCGGGGAGGGAGGGAGGGAGGAATGAGGACGGGGGGTATGGGGAGGGGAGGGATGGGGACAGGGGTGCAGGGAGCGGAGGGATGGGGACAGGGGGTGCGGGGAGGGGAGGGATGAGGACGGGGGTACGGGGAGGGGAGGGATGAGGACAGGGGGTGCGGGGAGGGGAGGGGACAGGGGGGTGCGGGGGAGGGCTGGATGGGGGAGGGGGGTGCGGGGAGGGGAGGGATGAGGACGGGGGGTGCGGGGAGGGGAGGGATGAGGACGGGGGGTACGGGGAGGGAGGGATGAGGACAGAGGGTGCAGGGAGGGAGGGTGGGATGAGAACAGGAGGTGCGGGGAGGGGAGGGATGAGGACGGGGGGTACGGGGAGGGGAGGGATGAGGACAGGGGGTGCGGGGAGGGGAGGGGACAGGGGGGTGCGGGGGAGGGCTGGATGGGGACGGGGGGTGCGGGGAGGGGAGGGATGAGGACGGGGGGTGCGGGGAGGGGAGGGATGAGGACGGGGGGTACGGGGAGGGAGGGATGAGGACAGAGGGTGCAGGAGGGAGGGTGGATGAGAACAGGAGGTGCGGGGAGGGGAGGGATGAGGACAGGGGGTGCGGGAGGGTGGGATGAGAACAGGGGGTGCGGGGAGGGGAGGGATGAGGACAGGGGGTGCGGGAGGGTGGGATGAGAACAGGGAGTGCGGGGGGGGAGGGGATGAGGACAGGGGTGCGGGGGAGGGGAGGGGACAGGGGGGTGCGGGGGAGGGCTGGATGGGGACGGGGGGTACGGGGGAGGGAGGGATGAGGACAGGGGGTGCGGGGAGGGCTGGATGGGGACAGGGGGGTGCGGGGAGGGGAGGGATGAGGACGGGGGGTACGGGGGAGGGCTGGATGGGGACAGGGGGGTGCAGGGAGGGGAGGGATGGGGACAGGGGGTGCAGGGAGGGATGAGGGACAGGGGGTACGGGGGAGGGAGGGATGAGGACAGGGGGTGCGGGGAGGGAGGGGGACAGGGGGGTGCGGGGGAGGGCTGGATGAGGACAGGGGGTACGGGGGAGGGGAGGGATGAGGACAGGGGGGTGCGGGGAGGGGAGGGATGGGGACAGGGGGTGTGCAGGGAGGGATGAGGACAGGGGGTACGGGGAGGGGAGGGATGAGGACGGGGGGTGCGGGGGAGGGAGGGATGGGGACAGGGGGTGCGGGGAGGGAGGGATGAAGACAGGGGGTGCGGGGGAGGGGAGGGATGAAGACAGGGGGTGCGGGGAGGGGAGGGATGAGGACAGGGGGTGCAGGGAGGGTGGGATGAGAACAGGGGGTGCAGGGAGGGGAGGGATGAGAACAGGGGGTACGGGGAGGGGAGGGATGGGGACAGGGGGTGCAGGGAGGGATGAGGACAGGGGGTGCGGGGAGGGAGGGAGGGATGGGGACAGGGGGTGCAGGGAGGGATGAGGACGGGGGGTACGGGGAGGGGGAGAGATGAGGACAGGGGGTGCGGGGAGGGAGGGATGGGGACAGGGGGTGCAGGGAGGGTGGGATGAGAACAGGGGGTGCGGGAGGGGAGGGATGAGAACAGGGGGTACGGGGAGGGGAGGGATGAGGACAGGGGGTGCGGGGGAGGGAGGGGAGGGATGGGGACAGGGGGTGCAGGGAGGGAGGGATGAGGACGGGGGTACGGGGAGGGAGGGATGAGGACAGAGGGTGCAGGGAGGGAGGGTGGGATGAGAACAGGAGGGTGCGGGGAGGGGAGGGATGAGGACAGGGGGTGCGGGGAGGGGAGGGATGAGGACAGGGGTGCGGGGAGGGGAGGGATGAGAACAGGGGGTGCGGGGGAGGGGAGGGATGGGGACAGGGCGGTGCGGGGAGGGAGGGAGGGATGAGGACAGGGGTTACGGGGACGGGAGGGATGAGGACAGGGGGTGCGGGGAGGGGAGGGGAGGGATGGGGACAGGGGGTGCAGGGAGGGATGAGGACGGGGGTACGTGGAGGCGAGGGATGAGAACAGGAGGTGCGGGGAGGGGAGGGATGAGGACAGGGGGTGCGGGGAGGGTGGGATGAGAACAGGGGGTGCGGGGAGGGGAGGGATGAGGACAGGGGGTGCGGGGAGGGTGGGATGAGAACAGGGGGTGCGGGGAGGGGAGGGATGAGAACAGGGGTTGCGGGAGGGGAGGGATGGGGACAGGGCGGTGCGGGGAGGGAGGGAGGGATGAGGACAGGGGGTACGGGGAGGGGAGGGATGAGAACAGGGGGTACGGGGAGGGGAGGGATGAGGACAGGGGGTGCGGGAGGGAGGGGAGGGATGGGGACAGGGGGTGCAGGGAGGGATGGGGACAGGGGGTACGGGGAGGGGAGGGATGGGGACAGGGGGTACGGGGAGGGGAGGGGACAGGGGGGTGCGGGGGAGGGCTGGATGGGGACGGGGGGTACGGGGGAGGGAGGGATGAGGACGGGGGGTACGGGGGAGGGAGGGATGAGGACGGGGGGTGCGGGGAGGGGAGGGGACAGGGGGGTGCGGGGAGGGGGGATGAGGACGGGGGGTGCGGGGGAGGGAGGGATGAGGACGGGGGGTGCGGGGAGGGGAGGGGACAGGGGGGTGCGGGGGAGGCTGGATGGGGACGGGGGGTGCGGGGGAGGGCTGGATGGGGGTGCGGACCGGGGTGGGGACAGGGGGTGCAGGGGAGGGAGGGATGGGATAGGGGGTGCAGGAAGGGGAGGGATGAGGACAGGGGGTGCAGGGAGGGATGAGAACAGGGGTGCGGGGAGAGGGGAGGGATGAGGACAGGGGGTACGGGGAGGGGAGGGATGAGGACGGGGGGTGCGGGGAGGGATGAGGACGGGGGGTGCGGGGAGGGGAGGGATGAGGACAGGGGGTGCGGGGAGGGGGAGGGATGAGGACGGGGGTGCGGGGAGGGGAGGGGACAGGGGGTGCGGGGGAGGGAGGGATGAGGGCAGGGGGTGCGGGGGAGGGCTGGATGGGGACGGGGGGTACGGGGGAGGGAGGATGAGGACGGGGGGTACGGGGGAGGGAGGGATGAGGACGGGGGGTGCGGGGAGGGGAGGGGACAGGGGGGTGCGGGGAGGGGAGGGATGAGGACGGGGGGTGCGGGGGAGGGCTGGATGGGGACGGGGGGTACGGGGGAGGGAGGGATGAGGACAGGAGGTGCGGGGAGGGGAGGGATGGGGACAGGGGGTACGGGGAGGGAGGGATGAGGACAGGGGGTACGGGGGAGGGCTGGATGGGGGTGCGGGAGGGGAGGGATGAGGACAGGGGGTACGGGGAGGGATGAGGACAGGGGGTACGGGAGGGATGAGGACAGGGGGTGCGGGGAGGGGAGGGATGGGGACGGGGGGTGCGGGGGAGGGCTGGATGGGGACGGGGTACGGGGGAGGGAGGGATGAGGACAGGGGGTGCAGGAAGGGGAGGGATGGGGACAGGGGGTGCAGGGAGGGAGGGATGGGGACAGGGGGTGCAGGGAGGGAGGGATGGGGATAGGGGGTGCAGGGAGGGAGGGATGGGGACAGGGGGTGCAGGAAGGGGAGGGATGGGGACAGGGGATGCGGGGAGGGGAGGGATGAGGACGGGGGGTACGGGGGAGGGAGGGATGAGGACAGGGGGTGCGGGGAGGGGAGGGGACAGGGGGGTGCGGGGAGGGGAGGGATGAGGACAGGGGGTGCGGGGGAGGGCTGGATGGGGACGGGGTACGGGGGAGGGAGGGATGAGGACAGGGGGGTACGGGGGAGGGCTGGATGGGGGTGCGGACCGGGGATGGGGACGGCGGGGACTCACCTCGACACCCACCGGCCCCGGGTGCCCGGTGCCCGGGCGGGCTGGTGGCAGCGGCAGCCGGCTCCGTGCACGGGGGTCCCGGCTCCATGCGGCGAGCCCCCCGCTCCCCGCCGCTGCTGGGGGGCAGGAAGCGGCAGCTGAGGGGTGGGGCCTGTTCCCCCGCAAAGCACCATGGGGAGTGTAGTTTTCCAGGCAAGTGAAGTGACTGGGGGCGGGGCTGTCCCACTGCTTGCTGTGTCAATGGGACCCAGGAGTCCTGGCTCCCAGCCCCCCCGCCCGGCTCTAACCACTGGACCCCGCTCCCTTCCCAGAGCTGGGGATAGAACCCAGGAGTCCTGGCTCCCCTGTGTTATCAGCCTTTCCGCCGTCACCGCAGTGCCCAGCCAGGGACCCCATTGCTGCGAGCTTCCCCGCAGCAGTGCCCTAGGCCCAGCTCCGGATTTTCTCCCCCACGGTCTATCTCGCCCGGTATCCCGCCCCCACCCCCGGTGCCAGGATCAGACCTGCCACCCTATCTCCCAGCTCTCGGTACAAGATGCTGCGGGGAGAATTGCAAAGTGCCCTTTAGAGATCAGTCCGGGAAGAACCTCCCCGTCATGAAAAATTTATTCCCAACCCCCATATTTCAAGCTTGGTTTAGGCCCAGAAATTCCTGGCGAGAAGCCTTAGCTAGTTTTCTAATCCTGGCCACGACAAACGTGGATGAAATCTCCAGCCCTTCTGGGAATCTTGCTACACCTATCACGTGGATGTGAGTTCCGCAGGTTAACGGCCCGCTCCGCTCCCCCTGGAGTCTTCTGCTCAGGTAACACACCCTGGCCTGCTTCCATCTAGCAGAGGGCAGCCCTGCTCACTTGCTCTCTTTTCCACGCACACACACAGTGCAGGATATAGACACAATCTATAGTTCTTTTCCGAGTATCACTTGCACGCATTTTCTACACGGATGAGGGAACGTCCAAAAATGACTGGAGGGGATCAGGGTCGCCCGTGTGAGTGTGTGTCCGTCCAGGGCCCCACAAAACCTTAATCCGCCTCTGAATAGATGTCATTTTAAACACACACCCAAGAGTCATATTTCTAATCTGTCTCACCCACCAACACACGCAGAGTTTGCATTTGAATCCGACTCACACACGTCCGTAGCCTTGACAGTGGTTGAGTTTTACTCTTCGATAATTTAGGCGATGTTTATTTTTATGCTTTTTTCCTTTTATCAATTTAAACGACGTTCAGTTGTGTAAAATTTTGGAGTGGCAGCTTTCCCCCCCCCCCCCCCCAATTTGTATCAATTTACATTTTTACAGTTGTGGGGAATTATGGAAGAGATCGGGGTGTGGAGGGGGGGTCAGAGAATAATTATTTAATGACAGTAGCTGGTGAGATTCAAACAGTGAAAACTTTTTCACCATTACTATACAATCTGTCAACATCGCGTGTCAAAAGCTCCTGAAATCAAACGCTCGTCAGTGCTCTGGCCGCCTTTTCCTTACTTTGCCTCTCTGCAAATGTTGACGATGGCTGGAAATCATTTTGGGTTGTGGGCGAAATCGACATTGAGCGACAAAAATCAAATCCTCGCAAAGTCTAGACAGACGCACTTGTCTCCCGCACAGCTATGCCATGGATATATTTCAGCACACGCATGTTATAATCCTAATCTCTCTCACCCACACAAATAACTCACCTTTCGACTCTCGCACCCAGACACAAACGGTATTTTCAATCACACATCTGCACTCTTCGTATGGCTATGCTGTGTGTGTCTAGCTATTTCGGGGGGGGGGGGTTGCTTGTCCATTTACCAGGGCTGCCCCTCATCACTGTGTCTGGGCGCCTTCTGGGTAAAATCAATAGCACTAGCAAAACACTGAGAATCATAGAAGATCAGGGTTGGAAGGGACCTCAGGAGGTCATCTAGTCCAACCCCCTGCTCAAAGCAGGACCAACCCCAACTAAATCATCCCAGCCAGGGCTTTGTCAAGCCTGACCTTAAAAACCTCTAATGAAGGAGATTCCACCACCTCCCTAGGTAGCCCATTCCAGTGCTTCACCACCCTACTAGTGAAAAAGTTTTTCCTAATATCCAACCTAAACCTTCCCCTCTGCAACTTGAGACCATTACGCCGAGCTCCATCCTCTTTGGAACCCCCCTTCAGGTAGCTGAAGGCTGCTATCAAATCCCCCCTCACCCGTCTCTTCTGCAAACTAAATAACCCGATAGATAGAAACCTGATAGATCTCTGGCCCATCTATGGTTTGGGGGTGAAAGCCCTGCTAGCAGCATACTTTGGGGGTGGTTTCGGGGTTGCTTGATTGATTTGCTTAGCAAGACAAGGTGGGGGGAGGAAATATCTTTTATTGGCCCAGCTTCTGTTGGCGAGAGAGACCCGCTTTGGAGCTTACACCGAGTTTGAGGGTTATGGGTTTGGGATTATTTTCAGGGAGCTTTGGAACATATGGGACATCAAGGTTGATGTCATATTTCTGTGAGAGTCAGAGAGACCACCACACTGCCCCCTGCTGGTGGAGAATCGTGTGTGTGCGCGTGTGTGTGCGTGTATACACACACACACACACACACACACATTACAGGTGAATCCTGCCCCATTGCACTCAATGGGAGTTGTGCCCAGATCTCTGCGCACGGATACACACCAACACACTCCAACATCCTTGATGTTTCTCTTTGAAAACTTTTAAACAAACATCTCCCCTCTACCAACAAAAAAGCCAGACTCCTCCGGCGTCTCCCACAGGCTGGGTACATTGCTAGAATACAGGGCAAAGTCATTTACAAGACACTGCTCATCCACAGAGCTAAAAGGGAGACAGTCACTAGGCGACAAATGCTACCAAGACATGAATCACACACATAAATAAACCAGTCATTTCCCGCAGCTTAACCACACTTCTTCACGTGCTAAGAGTGGAGACTTATCTGCTTGACTCGGCAGAGGCGTGAGAGTTTAGCCCTGAGTCTATAGAGAATGAGTGCAAGAAACACTAGGCTGTAATGAGACAGACAAGTGGACAGATAGAAGGGTTAGTATGGGGCTGGATAGAAACACCACCATCTGAGATAGACAAGAATCGAATGGGAAAGTCAGACAGACTGCACAGATGGACAAATACCCCAGACTCTCATGAGACAGACAGACAATGTGCATTATTGATAGAGGGACAACATTCATGTAGCAACTGTAATCCCTGGTTCACTGTCAGAGCAGCTGAAAAATGTCCAGGCAGGTGTCCAGCTCTGAATCTCCTTGCCCCAGAGCCAGGTTGGCAAACGAGTGATCCGGGAGCACCCCGTTCCTCGAGGCGGGACGGTGCGCCCTAGGCAGCAGTTTTGGTCCCTGGGAACGGAGAATCTCTGAGATGTTCGCTCACTTCCAAGCTACATTGATCTGGGTTTTCTTTGTTAAAGCCCAGCTTTGTTTTTATTAATGCCATTTCCATAACGGGCAAAAAACCCATCCGCGTTGCTGCAAACCCACCAAGTGCTCCTTTGAAGTTTTACAACGCTGGCTTCCGGGCGGCAACTTGCATTCGAGGGGCACTGGCCCGTCAAGGCGCAGTACCCCTCCTGGCCACCAGTAGTGCTAGAACGCCCCCGTTCCTGGGAGCTGCAATACACGTGGGACACCACCGGGGTGGGGAGAGGATGTCTGTCTCTGCAGAGAAGGGCTGTAGGTAGCGCAAAGAAAGCCTAGAGCAGGAACTATAGGGCTCAGTTGGGAGTCATTCGATTCAGCCCTACAGAGGTTTGACTGATTTTGATGGTCCGGCTTTATCCTTTATCCTTCCTTTATCCCCAGCACATGCTTCAGGGCCAGGCTGGCCTCCAGTGATTTTTGGAAGGAGGTGAAATTCTGCTTCCTTTTCGCACTAGACATCACAAATTCCCATTGACCAGTTTTTTAGCTGGAGGAAATTGGCCAGTTTAGATCGACATGGTGTGGGACCGACATGAAAGGTCATTCTCCCCAGACACTATCAATAACAGGATATCATTTTCCCTGGCCCATTGCCTCATGGGAGAGCTAGACAGAGAGAGATAGAAGCTGGAGAAAATCTTTGCTCTAGCAATGCAAAAGTTGGAATCTCAACTCTTCTCCTCCAAACGTCAGGGAAGATTTTCATCAACATTTGAAATGTCCACAAACATCTTGCAACATTTCGATCTTTTCCCATCAAAATGTCAAATGTGGTTGATTGCAATGTTTTTCCACCCAAATTCGGAATCTCAGAACATCTCAAACGTTCACATTTCTCATCCACCTTCAAAACGTCGATCTTCTCGATGAGAATTTTGAATGTCGAATTTTTTTCACTCTCCATTGAAAATTTTAGTGAAATTTTCCATCAATTTCAAATTCCAAGAAAATATTTTCAACATTTCAAATTTTGATATGTATTTTCCAACCAGATCTCACTGTACTATTTTCATCAGAAATTGAATTGACACGTTTCCCATCAGCCCTTCATATGTCAATAAAAATGGTCAAAAAGGTCTAATTTCAGTAAAAATGGTCAACATTTCTACAAAAAAATTTCATCCATGTTTTGAATTTCAAAAATTATCATCAGAATTTTTAATCTTATTGAAATTTTTGCTCAAAAATTTCAATTGCAACATTTCTCATTTACAGTTCAAATTTCAGTGAAAACATTCATCAGCATTTCAAATTCACACAAAAAACTTTCACTGATATTGCAAATTTCTGTTTTCCATCAGAATTTCAAACGTCGTTGAAATATTTTCATCAATTTCAAATTTTTTAAAAAGTGTTTTTCATTAACATTTCAAATTGGGACTTTTTTTAAATCAAAATTTCACCTCTCTGAAATTTTTTCACCAAAATTTGAATTCCAACATTCTCACTGATGCCTCAAATATCAATGAAAATGTGCATTCAAATATCAAGTTTCTGTAAAAACTTTTCAGCCACATTTCAAGTTTTGCTATTTTCCATCTCAATTTTGAGCATCAACAAAATTCCTCCTCAAAATAGCACAAGCATTTCAACCAAAAAATTCCAGTGGCACTACTAATTTGGATATTTTCCATCCGAATTCTGAATCTCATTGAAATTTTCCCTCTACAAAATTGAAAATTCCAATGACATTTTTCATCAATTTCAAATTTCACCACATTTTCATTGACATTTCAATTTTGATATTTTCTCCCATGATGGCAAGTCTCATTGACATTTTCCCCCAATCACACTTTGAAATTCCAATGAAGTTTTGCATCAGTTTCCAATTTCAACCAAACATTTTCCATCCACATTTTGAATGTCGATATTTTCCAGCAGAATTCTGAATCTCTCTGAAATATTTTCTAGCCGCATTTCTCATCGCATGTCAATGGCTGTAAAACTTCATATCCCAGTAAATCCAGCCATATTTCAATGAAAGTTTTCAACCAAAACAAAAAAAATTCATAACAATTTCAAATTTCACTGGGGTCGGGGAGGGGAACAAAAATGCTACCCCAGAAATGTGGGAGGTGTGGAATTTCCATCCCATTTCACTAACAGCCTCCAAAACGGACTCAAATATTTTAAAGCAGAAATACAACCGTGATCTCTTTCGAGGGGAATACATTTGTTCTGACGTCAGCTCTAGGTACCAAAAAGGTCGTAAATTAACAATATTTATTATCCGGATTGTGGTAGCACCTCTGAGCACCAGCCATGGCCTAAGACCCCCCAGTAGCACCCCCAGTGCTAGCCACTGTGCAGACACAGAACAAAAATGCTTGCAACCCAGTGTACAGTAGAGCGTGAAATGAACAAGGAGCTAGTGTCTGGCAAGCACCCTGCTCGCTTTTAAAGGGACCCGATCCTTGATTTTAATACCCGGTCCTCCCCATGGTATCTCTGCCCAGTCCAGAGAGCAGTAGCAACGTTAGATTTCACGGGTCCTCTTCCAAAACTGGCAAAAATCACACAGTGGGGAACAGAGGACTAGCTGCCCCAGAGCAGAGCAGTGGGCCCATCTACCCTACCTCTATCAGTGACCGTCCCAGCTGCTTCAGAGAAAGGCAGATCAACCCTCTCTCCCCGCAATAGACAACTGGAATAACTTGCCCCCAGGGAAAGGAAGGTCCCACTCATGCCCCAAGAGTTCTGACCCCAGAGTAGGGTGGGTTTCATTTCCCTTCCCTCCCCTCCGACTATTGCTTATTTTGGGGTGAATAATGGAGTTTTCAGTTCACTGGCAGGTCTGAAAAACTGCAGGGGAAAAAAAAAAAGTCAGGTTTGGGGTCAAAATTGAATGTTTGACATTTTCGGCAAAATCAAAAGTTGCAAAAAATCCCGTCTGGGGTCAAACAAAATGTTTTGTTTTGCTTCTGAGCCTTGTTTGTTTTGTTTATTTAACGCTTTTGAGTTATTTCAATCAAACCAAGGGAGATTTTAAAACAAGCCGCCATTTGCCGTCAGAACCGTGAAACATTTTCACTTTTTCGGGATTGATTTTTCCAACCGAAACCATCTGCTGAAACGGATGAGAAACCACAAACATTTTCACGGAATATGTACGTTTCACCCCCCCAAAAAAACTTGTGGCCGAAAAACGGCTCCCAGCTCTAGTTATTCCAAAAGCCCCGTTGACTGTCCCAACTTTGAATGCCCGCATTATCCTTAGCAATGTTAAATCGTTATTTTAGTTTTAATTCCAGGCTCTGCTGTTATGTAGTTGCAGGTAGTTCCCCTGGCTAAGCAGAGCACGGTGCGAAAACAATCCCCGGATCAGCTTTCACATCCCAGCCGTTGCAGTTCGAGGGAAGGTTCCCAGCTGAGTTCCTCCCCTGCCGCGAGGTGAAATACACGGGTAAGCGAGTGGCCCACGTGGGAAAGGATTGGGGGATGAGCTCTCAAAGACCTTCACCGAGGATGTTGGTGGATGTAGCCCCATTTTACAGATGGAAAAATTGAAGCAGAGAGGTGGCATGATTTGTCCCAAGGTCACCTGACAGAGTTGGGGATAGAACCCAGGAGTCCTGGCTCCCAGCTCCCTTTGCTCTAACCACTAGCCCCCACTTCCCTCCCAGAGCTGGGGATAGAACCCAGGAGTCCTGGCTCCCAGCCCCCCCTCCTCTAACCACTAGACCCCACTGCGCTCCCAGAGCTGGGGACAGAACCCAGGAGTCCTGGCTGCCAGTGCACTATCCATTAGGCCACACTGCCTCCCACGACCGACGTGAGGCCCGGAAAGGCTCCCATACCGAGGACAAGACTTCAGCTGACTGGAGAGGTGACGTGAGCCCCACCTATAAGCGCCTAAATGAGGAGGTTCGTGAGAACAGGGGGCTCTTGGAGCGAGCAGAAAAGGGCCAGATGGGAGCTAGCGGCTGGAGCGGAGGCGAGATAAATTCAAAGCGGATAGCAGAGGAAGTATTTTGTCTCTGGGGGAGTTGGGTAACAGCCACACGGGGCTGGCGCACCCAGCACTGAGATGCGGCCACCTCTGAGGCTGGGCAGCTGGGGAACAGCCGCGAAGCGACACCACCTGGGGACGGCTCACAGCCCCCCCCAATGAAATCGGATCCCCCCAAACAGAGCCCCGCATGATCTAAGTCACGTCCGTCCGTTATAGCTCAACCCAATCCCCTGCAAAACCAGCCCCCCCAGATCCCAGCATGACCCCCTGCAAAACCAGCCCCCCATCCTAGCCCCACCCCCTGCAAAACCAGCCCCCCCAGATCCCAGCACGACCCCCTGCAAAACCAGCCCCCCATCCTAGCCCCACCCCCTGCAAAACCAGCCCCCCCAGATCCCAGCACGACCCCTGCAAAACCAGCCCCCCCAGATCCCAGCATGACCCCCTGCAAAACCAGCCCCCCAGATCCCATCCTCAACCCCTGCAAAACCAGCCCCCCCAGATCCCAGCACGACCCCCTGCAAAACCAGCCCCCCATCCTAGCCCCACCCCCTGCAAAACCAGCCCCTCCAGACCCCAGCACAACCCCCTGCAAAACCAGCCCCCCCAGATCCCAGCACGACCCCCTGCAAACCAGCCCCCCATCCTAGCCCCACCCCCTGCAAAACCATCCCCACCAGACCCCAGCACAACCCCCTGCAAAACCAGCCCCCCATCCTAGCCCCACCCCCTGCAAAACCAGCCCCCCCAGATCCCATCCTCAACCCCTGCAAAACCAGCCCCCCCAGATCCCAGCACAACCCCCTGCAAAACCAGCCCCCCCAGATCCCATCCCCACCCCCTGCAAAACCAGCCCCCCCAGATCCTAGCACGACCCTCTGCAAAACCAGCCCCCCCAGATCCTAGCACGACCCTCTGCAAAACCAGCCCCCCCAGATCCTAGCACGACCCTCTGCAAAACCAGCCCCCCCAGATCCCAGCACGACCCTCTGCAAAACCAGCCCCCCCAGATCCTAGCACGACCCTCTGCAAAACCAGCCTCCCCAGGTCCCAGCACGACCCCCTGCAAAACCAGCCTCCCCAGATCCCAGCACGACCCCCTGCAAAACCAGCCCCCCCCAGATCCCATCCCCACCCCCTGCAAAACCAGCCCCCCCAGATCCTAGCACGACCCTCTGCAAAACCAGCCCCCCCAGATCCTAGCACGACCCTCTGCAAAACCAGCCCCCCCAGATCCTAGCACGACCCTCTGCAAAACCAGCCCCCCCAGATCCTAGCACGACCCTCTGCAAAACCAGCCCCCCCAGATCCCAGCACGACCCTCTGCAAAACCAGCCCCCCCAGATCCTAGCACGACCCTCTGCAAAACCAGCCTCCCCAGGTCCCAGCACGACCCCCTGCAAAACCAGCCTCCCCAGATCCCAGCACGACCCCCTGCAAAACCAGCACGATCCTATCCCAACCCCCTGCAAAACCAGCCCCCCGCAGATCCTAGCACGACCCCCTGCAAAACCAGCCCCCCCAGATCCCAGCCCCACCCCCTGCAAAACCAGCCCCCCGCAGATCCTAGCACGACCCCCTGCAAAACCAGCCCCCCTAGGTCCCAGCACGACCCCCTCCAAAACCAGCTCCCCCAGATCCTAGCACGACCCCCTGCAAAACCAACCCCCCCAGATCCTAGCACGACCCTCGGCAAAACCAGCCCCCCCAGATCCCAGGACGACCCTCGGCAAAACCAGCCCCCCCAGATCCTAGCACGACCCTCGGCAAAACCAGCCCCCACACATCCCAGGACGACCCTCGGCAAAACCAGCCCCCCCAGATCCCAGCATGAGCCCCTGCAAAACCAGCCCCCCCAGATCCCAGCATGAGCCCCTGCAAAACTAGCTCCCCCCGATCCCATCACTACCCCCTGCAACCCCGGGCTCCCCCAGATTCCAGCACGATCCCCACAACACCAGATCCCCCAGATCCTAGGGCAACCTCTCCCATTGCCAAACCAGATCCCCGCCAAACATATCCCCTGACCAGCCACCCCCACATCCACCAACCTCCCCCTTCCTCACCCCCAGCCTCCTACCCCAGGGCCCTCAGCCCTTGACGTCCCTCCAGCTACCCACGCTCCGGCTGGCACCCCCCTCCCTCCTTCGTCTACCTCCCTGTCCCCACCCAGTCTCTAGCTATGAACTTGCCGGGTGTCCTCGGGGGCCTCACACCCTGTCCCCCACGTGGTTCTGGAGGTGCTGTAGGAGCACGGAGCCCCCCTGGGAGCCTTTGCCACACTCCGGACGCGCCAGAGACATCCTCCCGTCCCGGTGGGCGGCCGTGGCCAGGCCGCGGCCAGCGGGCTGGAGGCGTGGCCGAGCCGGCGCCGAGGCGCCGGGAGGAAGGGCGTCGTCTGCCGCGCGGCTCCTCGGGCCACGCCCGGCCACGTGGTTTCCCTGGCGCAAGAGGACGGCGGAGATCTCGGCACAGCTTTTGCGGCTCTTCTCCCCGGGCCCGGCCGGCTCCCCTCCAGCGTGGACCTCCCGGTGCCGAGCCAGGGCGCCCGTGTCCGGGAAGCCGCGCCCACACTCCGGGCACCGGAAGGGCTTGGGGTGGGAGGCCAGGTGGCGGGAGAGACCCGAGCCCTCGGCAAAGCTCTGGCCGCAGTCGTGGCACTTGTAGGGTTCGGTGGCCGGGCGCCGGATGAGGCTGGCCATCTCGCCCGAGCCGGGGCGGCCGCTGCTGGTGGAACCGTCGGGGAAGGGGTCTGCCGCGGGCCGGCCTCGGTCGTGGACACCAAGCTCTGAGCGGTCACGGACGGGCTCCCCTTCGGCGCGGCTCCTTTCGCGGGCACCGGCCGCCGAGCAATCGTGGACGGGCTTGGCCGTGGCGCGGCCCCTCTGGCGGGCCCCCGGCCCCGAGCTCGCCCCGAGCCCCTGCCCGCAGTCCGGGCACCTCAGCTTTTCCCTGATGTGGTTCCTCTGGTGCTGGGTGAGGGCGGAGATATCGCCGAAGCTCTGCCCGCAGTCGGGGCACTTGTAAAGCTTTTCCCGCATGTGGGTGATCTGGTGCCGGGTCAGGGCCGCGCTGTCCTTACAGCTCTGCCCGCATTCCGGGCAGATGCAAGGGGCGTGGAGCTCCTGGTGCTCGGCCAGCGCGGCGCTGTCTCCAAAGCTCTGCCCGCAGTCATTGCAGATGCAAGACCCATGGGTTATCTGGTGCTTGGCCAGCGCGGCGCTGTCTCCAAAGCTCTGCCCGCAGTCGTTGCAGATGCAAGAAGAATGGAGCTCCTGGTGCTTGGCCAGCGCGGCGCTGTCTCCAAAGCTCTGCCCGCAGTCGTTGCAGATGCAAGAAGAATGGAGCTCCTGGTGCTTGGCCAACGCGGCGCTGTCTCCAAAGCTCTGCCCGCAGTCGTTGCAGATGCAAGACCCATGGTTTATCTGGTGCTTGGCCAACGCGGCGCTGTCTCCAAAGCTCTGCCCGCAGTCGTTGCAGATGCAAGACCCATGGGTTATCTGGTGCTCGGCCAACGCGGCGCTGTCTCCAAAGCTCTGCCCGCAGTCGTTGCAGATGCAAGACCCATGGGTTATCTGGTGCTTGGCCAACGCGGCGCTGTCTCCAAAGCTCTGCCCGCAGTCGTTGCAGATGCAAGACCCATGGTTTATCTGGTGCTCGGCCAACGCGGCGCTGTCTCCAAAGCTCTGCCCGCAGTCGTTGCAGATGCAAGACCCATGGTTTATCTGGTGCTTGGCCAACGCGGCGCTGTCTCCAAAGCTTTGCCCGCAGTCGTTGCAGATGCAAGACCCATGAGTTATCTGGTGCTTGGCCAGCGCGGCGCTATCTCCAAAGCTCTGCCCGCAGTCGTTGCAGATGCAAGACCCATGAGTTATCTGGTGCTCAGCCAGCGCGGCGCTGTCTCCAAAGCTCTGCCCGCAGTCGTTGCAGATGCAAGGCGCATGGCTCTCCCGGTGCTTGGCCAGCGCGGCGCTGTCTCCAAAGCTCTGCCCGCAGTCGTTGCAGATGCAAGGCGCATGGCTCTCCCGGTGCTTGGCCAACGCTGAGCTGTCTCCAAAGCTTTTCCCACACTCGCTGCAGATACAAGTCTCCCGGCTCTCCCCGGGCCCCCGGCCTCCCGCCCCGCCGCTATGCCCTTCCTCCTGGTGCCGCCGCAGCGCCTCCTCCTCGGCGAAGCGCTGGCCGCATTCGTGGCACACGTGGGGCCGCTCCTCCATGTGGATGCGCTCGTGGGTGATGAGGTTGGAGCTCTGGCTGAAGGCCTTGCCGCACTCGCCGCAGCGGTAGGGCTTCTCGCCGGTGTGGGTGCGGCGGTGCTGGATGAGGTGGGAGCTGCGGACGAAGCTCTTGCCGCACTCGGCGCACTGGTAGGGCTTCTCGCCGGTGTGGATGCGCTGGTGCCGGATGAGGGTGGAGCTCATGCCGAAGCTCTTCCCGCACTCCCCGCAGCGGTAGGGCTTCTCGCCCCGGTGGATCCGCATGTGCAGGGTGAGGTTGGAGCTGAGGCTGAAGCTCTGGCCGCACTCGGCGCAGGCGTAGGGCCGCTCCTCGGTGTGGCAGCGCTGGTGGCGGGCCAGGGCGGAGCTGAGGCCGAAGGTCTTGTGGCAGGTGGGGCACTTGTACGGCTCCACCCCCATGTGCAGCCGCTGGTGCTTGACCAGCGTGGCGCTGTGCCCAAAGCTCTTGCCGCACTGCAGGCATTCGTAGGGCTTCTCGCCGGTGTGGGTGCGCTGGTGCTGGATGAGCTCCGAGCTCTGGATGAAGGTCTTCCCGCACTCGGTGCACCGGAAGGGCTTCTCCCCGGCGTGGATCTTCTGGTGCTTGACCAGGTTGGCGCTCTGGGTGAAGCCCTTGCCGCACTGGGCGCACTTGAAGGGCCGCTCGCCGGTGTGGGTGATCTGGTGCTGGATGAGGTCGGAGCTGCGGTAGAAGCTCTTCTTGCAGTCGCCGCACTGGTAGGGCTTCTCGCCGGTGTGGGAGCGCTGGTGCTTGATGAGGTTGGTGCTCTGGCTGAAGGCCTTGCCGCACTCCCCGCAGCGGTAGGGCTTCTCGCCGGTGTGGGTGCGCTGGTGCTGGATGAGGTTGGAGCTCCAGCTGAAGCTCTTGCCGCACTCGGAGCAGCGGTAGGGCTTCTCGCCGGTGTGGGTGCGCTGGTGCTGGACCAGGTGGGAGCTCTGGGTGAAGCTCTTGCCGCACTCGGTGCAGGTGTTGGGCCGCTCGCCCGTGTGGATGCGCTGGTGCCGCACCAGCTTGGACCACTGGGTGAAGCTCTTGCCGCACTCGTTGCAGATGTAGGGGCGCTCGCCCTTGCGCTGCGGCGGGGCGGGGGGCCGGGAGGAGGAGGACGGGGGCGGGTCGAGGCGGGGAGGGCGGCCCGCTGGGGCCCAGGAAAGGTTCTCCCACGGCCACTCGGGGCTGGCAAGCTTGGGGTCCTGGGGAGGTTTGTCCTCTGGCGACGTCCGCTCCGCTGGGGTAAAGGGGGAGAGAGAGAGAAGACTGTGTCAGGACTCCTGGGTTCCATCCCCGGCTCTGGGAGGGGAGTGGGATCCAGTGGGTTAGAGCAGGGGGGCTGGGAGCCAGGACTCCTGGGTTCTCTCCCCAGCCCTGGGAGGGGAGTGGGGTCTAGTGGGTTAGAGCAGTGGGGACTGGGAGCCAGGACTCCTGGGTTCTCTCCCCAGCTCTGGGACAGGAGTGGGGTCTAGTGGTTTAGAGAAGTGGGGGCTGGGAGCCAGGACTCCTGGGTTCTCTTCCCAGCCCTGGGAGGGGAGTGGGGTCTAGTGGTTTAGAGCAGTGAAGGTTGCACCCCCACTACAGGACCA
Organism: Chelydra serpentina; assembly: GCA_037349315.1. Classification (NCBI taxonomy): domain Eukaryota; kingdom Metazoa; phylum Chordata; order Testudines; family Chelydridae; genus Chelydra; species Chelydra serpentina. The sequence continues at coordinate 210,929 of JBAIAC010000284.1, forward strand.
AGTATAGAACCAAGGAGCCCAGCCTCCCAGAGAACCAAGGAGCCCAGCCTCAGTTGATTCCTGGACAGTCTCCAGGCCGGTCTCTCCCATTCCTCATCTGCCTGGGTACCTCCTGAGATCTCCCTTTCCTCGGAGCCCTGGAGATCCGGGACGCTGGGCTCTTCCCCTCTCTCCATCCGGGAGGTCACAGCGGGGGAAAGAATCGAGATAATCTGCACATGGAGAAAAGAAAAACAGATCATTGCACAGGGAGGAGAGAACCCAGGAGTCCTGGCTCCCAGCCCCCCCTGCTCTAATTCACTAGACCCCACTCCCCTCCCAAAGCCAGGGATGGAACCCACGAGTCCTGGCTCCCAGTCCCCCTCGCTCTAACCACTAGACACCCCTCCCCTCCCAGATCCCTGTCCCCACAGGTGTCAGTGAGGTCGCTCCAGATTTACACAGGGGTCACCGAGATCCGAATCCGTCCCGACGCCTGAGTCCGAGGAGAAGAGGAAACCCCAGGAATCTGTCCCTCCGGCCTGGGTTATTCAGATGAAATTTACAGCCCTTGTCAGCTTCCACACAGGGTTGTTGGGTTTTTTTTATCTTCAAAGCAATTAGAGCGCATTAGCTAATTAATCCTCCCAGCAGCCCTGTGAGGTAGGTATTCTTAGCCCTGCCTGACACACCGGGAGCTGAATTAGAAGGGTGAAGTAATTTGCCCCGGGGGCACACGATGAGTCAGTGGCAGGGTTGAGATTTTGGGCTCCAAAATCCCTGGCTGCAAGCCCCGCTCACCCTGTTTAGAGACGGGGTCCCGGAGATCAGCCCCCGGCCGTGACTGCACAGGGGTCACTCCGGATTTGCGCCGGGATCGCTCAGCTCAGAATCCGGCCCGGACTGCCTTAAAAAAGGAGTGAGCCGCCTCGCTTTAAATCCTCCACTCGGGAAACCTGGACCATGCGTTTGGTTTTAATCCCTTTCAAAACCCGACGACCCCCCTTTTTTTCTTTTGGCCCTTGTGTCTTCAGCAACTTTAAAGCCACCTAACAGCCTGCGGACTCTTCAGTCAATTACGATTATGATTTAAATTACGGTAACACCAGTCTGCTGGGAGTTAGATGGACCCTGACTGAGATCATGGGCCCCTGCCATGTGAGGTGCTGCACAAACCCAGATGGAGATCGGGCCCAACCATACAAGGTGCTGTACTATCCAAGACCCCACTTTTCTCCCAGAGCTCAGCACAGGGACCAGGAGTCCTGGCTCCCAGCTGCCCCTGCTCTAACCCACTGCCCTCCCAGAGCTGGGGAGAGAACCCAGGAGTCCCGGCTCCCAGCCCCCCTGCCACTGTTCCCTCTAAGCTGTGCGCGTGTGCGCGCGCACAGATCCTAAACCCCACGCACAGAGCGAAACACCATGCGCACAAAAATTTGCACAGAAGCACAACAATTTGCATAGAAGGAATTTTTTGCGCACACAGCCTGTCAAAAATTAGAGGGAACATTGCCCCCTGCTCTAACCCACTCGACCCCACTCCCCTCCTAGAGCTGAGGATAGAACCCAGGAGTCCTGGCTCCCAGCTGCCCCTGCTCTGACCCCTAGACCCCACTCCCCTCCCAGAGCTGGGGATAGAACCCAGGAGTCCTGGCTCCCACAACTGCGCCTCAACGAGAAAGATTGGTCCAATAGATAGATTTGGGTTAGCCTAGATTTTTCACCCGATCTCTGCCAGTTTCAGGACGGCTCCTTCCCGGACAGCCGTCTGCTATTTTTGGGAGAAAATGTGGGAAATCTGCAATGCGACGTCATTAAGAACAACGACCACCCAGGAACGCTCGGCAGCAGGGCTCTGAGCCGTGCCTCCCGTGGATCCAAGGAGATCAGGGGCCTGCAGCCCGGAGGTTGGTTTAGTGATCATCATTATTCATTATCATCGAAATATCAGGCCGGAAGGGCTCTCCTAGGCCACGGAGAATTGAAGCCCCTTGCTTCTTGTCAGGGGACAAGGAGAACAATGTATCACCCTCCTCTTTGTATCAATCCTTTACGCGCTTGAAAACTGTTCTCGTGTCCCCGTTCTGTCTTCTCCGCTCCAGACGAAACCAACTCCGGTTTTTCAGCCTCTCCCCGTAGGTCACGTTTTCTAGACCGTTCCATCCTTTTTGCGGCTCCTTCTCCGACACGCGGGGCCCGGAGCTGGACACCACCGAGGCCTTCTCAGTGCCGAGCGATGACTCCCCGGCTCTTGCTTGCAACACCCCAGAAGAACGGTCGCGGGGTGGTTTTTTTGCAACGGCCTCACCTCGTTGACTCATATTTCGGCGGTGATCCACTCTCAGCCCCCAGGTCCCTTTCTGCAGCACCCTCTCCTAGGCAGTCATTCCCCGCTTTGTACCTGGGCCCCAGATTTCTCCTGCCTCAGCCTGTACTTTGCATGAGTCCTGACTGAATTTCATCCTATTTAACGCCCGGGCCTAGGATGCGTCTGACTTCCCGTATAACCCCGGCCGGAGAACGGCACCGGCTTCCCCCGGTATGGAGCCCAGTCACGTACATTTGGTTCAAGCATCTTCCGGGAAGGCAGCCAGTCTAGATTGGAAGGCCTCAAGAGACGGAAAATCCACCCCGGCCCTTAGGGGTTTGTTCCCATGGATAATCACCCCCCGGGTTGAAAATGTGCTGCCTTATTCCCCGTTGGAATTGGTTTGGCTTTTCGCTGCGGGTCATGGATTTTTCAGCTCTTTCTCCGCTAGGTTCAAGAGCTGGTCAATAGCAAGGATTGTCTGAGGTCAAGCTGAACGGGCGGCGCTCTCTCATTCTCCCACCCTCGCCTCGTTTTCGGGGGCCCTCGACAATTCGGCCAGACCCCCAGAACGGCCAGCGCTACACTGCTACCAGCGTTGACTCTCTCGTTAACACGGCCCCGGGTCCAATTCACCCTCTGTGGCATGGGGAGCTCATGTTGAGTTGTGTGGGTGTTACGGACCCCAATCCTTTTCAGAGTCACTGCTTCCCGGGATTCAGTTCCCACTCCCCTCTTGGAGCTGGGGCTAGAACCCAGGGGTCCTAGCTCCCAGCCCCCACCCCCACTTGACTCTCCTCCCAGAGCCGGGGATAGAACCCAGGCATCCCTCCTCTCTCCAGCCCAGCAGACTCTACTCAGATCCAGAACCCAGGAGTCCTAGCTCCCACCCCCCGCAACCACTAGACTCCCCTCCCAGAGCCGGGGATAGAACCCAGGAGTCCTGGCTCCCAGCCCCCCATGCTGTAACCACTAGACCCCACTCTCCTCCCAGAGCCGGCGACAGAACCCAGGAGTCCTGGCTCCCACCCCCCGCAACCACTAGACTCCCCTCCCAGAGCCGGGGATAGAACCCAGGAGTCCTGGCTCCCAGCCCCGCCTGCTCTGACCCCTAGACCCCACTCCCCTCCCAGAGCCGGGGATAGAACCCAGGAGTCCTGGCTCCCAGCCTCCCATGCTGTAACGACTTGACCCCATTCCAGTCCCAGAGCCGGGGAGAGAACCCAGGAGTCCTGGCTCCCAGGCACCGCTACTTTAACCACTAAACCCCGCTCCCCTCCCAGAGAATCCAGGACTCCTGACTTCCAGTCAGGCCATTTGCGCGGCCTCTCCGAAGCCACCCCAAATCTGGAACCGTGGACGCAAGCCCTGGACAGGGGGCGCCTGGGACAGGATCGCCGGCCTCCCACGGAGAGGCTCCCTGCGCCGCGCGTCTCCGTCCGCGGCCGCCGCTCGCTCTCCCAGCCACCCCGCTACATTGGGCTGTGTTCTAATGCAGATCAACCCCTCCTTCACCCGGGGATTAGCCAGGACTCCCCCCCCCCACCCCACTCCAGTAGAACCCCCTCCTCCAACGGAAGAGCCGAGCAAGGTTTGAACATGCACATTTCAGGGAGAACCAGCACCCCGGACCCCCACAGACTGGGTTGGGGGTCCCTGCTGGGCTGCACAGAGCCCCCACTTAATACTGCTCAGGGTGGGGGTGGGTTGGGAGCCCGGACGCCTGGGTTCTACCTCTTGCGTGGGGGGGGGGGGGAAGTGGGGGCTAGCGGGTTAGAGCGAGGGGGGGGTGGGCTGGGAGCCCGGATTCCTGGGTTCTATCCCTAGCTCTGGGGCGGGAGTGGGGGCTAGTGGGTTAGAACAAGGGGGGCTGGGAGCCTGGACGCCTGGGTTCTCTCCCCAGCTCTGGGAAGGGAGTGGGGGCTAGTGGATTAAAGTGGGGAAGGGGGGCTGGGAGCCGGGACTCCTGGGTTCTATCTCTTGCGCTGGGAGGGGAGTGGGGGCTAGTGTGGGGGGGCTGGGAGCCCGGACGCCTGGGTTCTCTCCCCAGCTCTGGGAAGGGAGTGGGGGCTAGTGGATTAAAGTGGGGAAGGGGGGCTAGGAGCCCGGACTCCTGGGTTCTATCTCTTGCGCTGGGAGGGGGGTGGGGGCTAGTGTGAGGGGGGCTGAGAGCCCGGACTCCTGGGTTCTATCTCTTGTGCTGGGAGGGGAGTGAGGGCTAGGGGGGGCGGGCTGGGATCCCGGACGCCTGGGTTCTCTCCCCAGCTCTGGGGGGGGGCTAGGGCGGCTGAGCTGCGTCTCCCTCTGAACCGCCCCCCCCCCCCCCCCGCTCACCCTCCATTGTTCCCGCCGGCTCCCCCCGGGCCCCACTCACCGCTCCGGCCGGCGCTGCCCGGGGTCGCGGGGGGCGGTGCGGGGGCGGTGCGCCCCCCGGCTGCCCGTGCGCAGAGCGGCCCCCCCTGGGCCGGGCTCGCATCCGGGCTCCCCCCGGGGTGGGCAGGCGCCGGGCCCGGGGCTCAGGGTGACTGGCTGGCGAGCGGAGGAAGGTCCCTTTACGTATCCTGTCCCCAACCCACCCTCCCGCTTACGCTACTTCCCGCTCCCGCCTGCTCCCGGAGCCAGCCAGGAGCGAGCTCTATGGTCCTGCGGCGGGGCCGGCCGCGGGTTCGAGCCCCGCCTCCGCCCCGCGGCGCCCGGACGCCTGGGTTCTCCCCGGAGCTCTGCCACGGCACTGGGGGCTAGCGGGTTACAGCGGGAGGAGGAGTGGCGGGCTGGGAGCCCGGACGCCTGGGTTCTCTCCCCGCCTCGGGGGAGGGAGCGGGGGCTGGTGGTTAGGGGGGGCAGGACTCCTGGGTTCTCTCCCCGCCTCTGGGAAGGGGAGTAGGTTAGAGCAGGGGGGACTGGGAGACAGGACTCCTGGGTTCTCTCCCTGCCTTGAGAGAGGGAGCGGGGGCTGGTGGTTAAGGGGGGCAGGATTCCTGGGTTCTCTCCCCGCCTCTGGGAAGGGGAGTAGGTTGGGGGCGGGGGTGGGAGCCCGGACTCCTGGGTTCTCTCCCCAGCTCTGGGAGGGGCATCTAGAGTGTCTGCTCACAGCAAATAATTCCTGCTTTCCCCACTGTCATGTCTGTCTCCTTTTCTGGGTTAAATTCTCCTGTCAGTTACACAGGGGCCATGTGACCCCCCCCAACGGGGTTGGCCTGGTGTGTAGGGGCAGGAAATATGTAGACATTTGTGGGGGCGGGGAGGGTTGGGGAGGCACCATTCTGGCTCCTAGCTTGCCCCCCTAGTCCCCACTCCCCTCCTAGAGTCAGAGAGAGAACCCAGGAGTCCTGGCTCCCAGCACCCCCCTGCTCTAACCATGAGACCCCACGCCCCTCCCAGAGCTGGGGAGAGAACCCAGGCGTCCTGCCTTAAATGCAAGATGAGCTGGTGAGCCCATCTCCTGGCTGCACCCCCTGGGGCCTGAATTCAAACACCCCCCCAAGTGTCCCGAGACGGAAGATGAAAAATGGCGAGCTTCAGGGCCGGCTTCTGAAGTGCACCGCGGAGAAGTGCCGCGCTGAGGAAACCCCAGCCCAGGATTTGCTGCATCAGGGGATCCTTATTCGGCACTGGTGAAGCCACACCTGGAGTCCTGCGTCCAGTTTTGGGGCCTCCCACTACAGAAGGAATGTGGACACATTGGAGAGAGTCCAGCGAAGGGCAGCGAAAATGATCAGGGGGCCGGGGCACATGACGTATGAGGAGAGGCTGAGGGAACTGGGGTTATTTAGTCTGCAGAAGAGAAGAGTGAGGGGGGATTTGATAGCTGCCTTCAATTACCTGAAAGGGGGTTCCAAAGAGGATGGATCTAGACTGTTCTCAGTGGTAGAAGATGACAGAACAAGGAGTGATGGTCTCAAGTTGCAGAGGGGGAGGTTTAGGTTGGATATTAGGAAACACTATTTCACTAGTAGGGTGGTGAAGCACTGGAATGGGTTCCCTAGGGAGGTGGTGGAATCTCCTTCCTTAGAGGTGTTTAAGGCCCAGCTTGACAAAGCCCTGGCTGGGATGATTAAGTTGGGGTTGGTCCTGCTTTGAGCAGGGGGTCGGACTAGAACCTCCTGAGGTCCCTTCCAACCCTGGTATTCTATGACCCAGAGCTGGGGGCCAGCCAGGGTGTCTTGCTGGGACTGGGGGAGTGTGGGCCTGGTCGGGCCAGGAGGTCTGTGAGCCCTGTTGCCTCAGGAAATCTCTCTCCTTCCCTGCCCCCTGGCTGCTCCCTGGTAGCCAATTCTGATGTGAGCACTGACGGTGCTGCCTCCTAGCTGGGGGGGCATCTGTCTGGGCTCAAGCCCGCCCCCTGCCCCATTGTGCAGCCACGAATCCCCCTCTGAACTGAGTGGGGGGAGGGACTTCCTTAGCTCTACGGGTGTCCAGTGGCTGCTCTGCTAGAGGGTACCAACCTGCAACCGCCACCAGATGATGGAGTCACTCCATTAGCTCAGCTGCTGTCCAGTGGCTTGTGTGCTAGACAGTAACAACCTGCTACCACTGCCAGATAATGGAGTCACTCCTTTAGCTCAGCTGGAGTCTAGTAGCTGTTTCAGTTGATGGCGTTACTCCTCTAGTGTCCTGGCTCCATTGAGCGGCTCATGTGCTAGAGGACAACAACCTACTACCAGAGCCGCAGTCCACATTCGCTTAAGGATATAAACTGAGGACTCTAGATTCCCCCATCCTGTCCCCATTGGCATCACTCCCACTCCCTCTCCAGCCACTGCAAGGCTCAGCAAGGGAATAGCGAATGCCCAAGTCGCCAGGCAGAGACTGAGAGGCGCAAGGACGTTCATGCTCAGAGCGACGGGCTCAGGCTCTCTGCAAACCTAGGCAGGGTGGTTGCATTGGTTACGATCAGGACAGCTCCCCCATCTCAAGGCAATCGGCTCAGGCAGGCATCAGTTACCCCTGAAACTTTCTCTCCCAGGGTTGAAGGAGAAACTGATGATAATCGGTCCGGTATTTATTTGGTGCAATCCTGTTTATTTACAAAGGCCAGACACAAAGTCCTGTCTCCCTGACCCTCAGGGGAATCAAAACAGAAGGAGACAGTGTCTTTGCTCACAATCCCACGCCTCCTTCCAGCCAGCGCTCTGCCCAAAAATCTCACCCTGAGCTTTTTCTCGGGGAACCCGCTACCAGTGCTTTTGTCAAGACGAAACACTTCGATCGCCCTGAACCCGAATTTGCTTTCGGAGAGAAGTCCAAAAGTGTCGACACCTCTTGGAAGCTCTCCATGCTTCACGGGAATCGCATTTCTGTGCCCACATAAACCCCTTTCTGCAGGGGCAGCACTGCTGGGGAGGAGTCTCTCCACATTGGTGTCTGTAGTGGGATCCCTCACCCCCCGGAGCACTGGATGAATCCCCAGCCATAGTCGGGGCAGAGATGTGGGTGGCCTGCTGGTGACAGGTATCATGGGCAGGGCCGGCCCACAACATTTTGGCGCCTGAGGCGGGGAGCTCAAATGACACCCCCACGCCCCCTCGCTTGGGCCAAAACTTTGAAAGGTCTCAATTCTGCCTTCTTCCTGTTCTGCTCCTCTCATGGCACTGCTCTGCTACCTACCCCAATAGAGGAGAACTAACAACTTCAAATGCCTTGTTCGAACATTTTAAGTAACACGTAACTTTCAAACGCCTGAACAGCAAATGTAACTTTTCTTGTCTGCATAGTTAACACTGGCATTTTTAGCTATTTGAATAATCAAAGTGGTGCTTTCCGTGCCTTCTTGGTTGCAAAGATTTGAACTGCTCTCTGAAGGTCCACAGTCTGGGCCAGCTCGTGCCCTATTGAGATGGTTGCAAGGCCGACCAGCCTCTCCTGGTTCATTGTGGAGCGTAGATGTGTTTTTATGAACTTCATCTTGGAGCAGCTGCGTTCTCCACTGGCAGCTGTTACAGGAAGTGTTAGAAGTTTGCACAGAGCAACAAAAGCATTTGGAAAGAGGGTGGTCATTTTATTTGTGCACATATATTGCAGAACAGCCTTTGGAGTTGATCCTGTTGAAATGTATCTCGAAAGGGCTTTCAGTTCATCACCTAAATCACTCGCATCAATATCGCGCGTGTCGTCATGTGTCAACACTGTCTCTAGTGCCCTGCATTGCTGGGGTAGGTCTTCTTCAGGCATAGCGAGGAGTTTTGGAATATCATACAACATCCCAAATATACTGCTGTGTTCCTTGAGCTGCATGAAACGTTCTTGAACTGACTGTATTGCACAGTCTAGCACCTGGTTAAAGAATTCAACTTTGAATTGTTGTTTGGGGTCTCCTATGGGATTATCCCGTGCCTCGTAATCAAAATATCTTCTTCAGTGACTCTTGTATTCTTGAATGGATGGGAAAATAGCTTCAGTGTGAAGTTTCTCTGCCAACTTCTGTGCACTCTTCAGAACGTTTTGAAATCCCTCATCTGACCGGTAAGACTGTAGGGATGACTTTGCTTTGCCCAGTTGTTCCATTGCTCTAGATATATCAAGGTCAACACCTTGGAGTCTCTTGCTTACAACATTTATCTCAAACAGTATGTCATGCCACAACACTAAGCCGCACAGAAAATCGAAGTTATGTATGTTTCTGGTGATTCCATTTCCCTCTGCCACTGTTCTCCCACGAACAGTTCCTGTCATAGCATTATCCTCCATAATGGCAACTATGGCATCAGCTATCTTCCCAATTTGGGGTTTGATAGGCTTTATCGCCTCCACTCGACTGTCCCATCGTGTGGCACTCAATGGTTTCAGTGTCAGAGAGGATGTTCCCAGATGTTGCTTCAAAATTTGCCATCGATGAGTTGATGCAGAGAAAAATACACAGATGCTTTGAATTACATTAAAAAATTCAGCAGCCTCACTAGAAGCTGATGCTGCATCACTGACCACCAAGTTCAATGAATGAGAACCGCATGGGACCAAAAAAGCTCGAGGGTTTAACTCTTGGATCCGTGTCTGCACTCCTCTGTTCTTTCCTCTCATGTGGCACCATTATCGTAGCCCTGACCTCTCATGTCAGCTATCGAAATTCCCATATCTTCCAGCTTTTTAAGAAGCACATTTGTCATACCAGCTTCAATACATTCTAGAAAATGCTCTCTGACAGACACCATTGCAGGGACATTTTCACTAGGTTCTGTTGTTACAAAATGCACCATTAAAGTCATTTGTTCCGTATGGCTGATGTCAGGTGTGCAGTCCAGAATAACAGAGTAATATCTTGCTGACTTCAGATCAGCCACAATCTTCTGTTTGACTTTTGTTGCCAGTAACTGTATGATCTCATTTTGAATTGTTTTTCCAAGGTAGTGGTGTGTGTACATTTCTTGGGTGGTGACTCTTCTTAGATGCTCCTGGAGTACAACATCAAACTCAGCCATCAGCTCCACCATTTTAAGGAAGTTTCCATTGTTTGGCACATACAGCTGATCTGAAGTGCCCCGCGGTGCTAGGTTTTGGGTAGCAAGCATTCTCACAATGGCAATGAGCCTTTTCAGAACATTTTGCCAGTAAAGAGACCCTGATGCAATCTTCTCTTGATGCTGATCATCTGTGGTGGCCTTTAACCTTAGTCTCATCTCAAGCTCTTTCCACCTATGGAATGCTCTCTGGTGATTTGCTGCCTTCTCATGGCATGCCAGATTTCTAGCCAGATTTTTCCAGTCCTTTGTTCCCGTAGAACTCAATGTGGCTGGAACATTAGACTGGAAGAGTTTGCAACAAAAACAGTATGCAGCATTCTGGGTGTTTGAGTACATAAGCCATGGCCTCTCCACTGTGTCACCATTGGGGATTTCACACCCGTAATGTGTTGGATGGAAACTTCTGTTTTCATTGTCTTTGGGGAACATGACGTTTTTCACTTGCTGTGGCCCATGCAGTACAAGGAAGTCCCTCAGGCTACCGCTCAAGTGGGTCCACAGTCCTGGATCATCTAGACTTAAGGAACTAAACTCAGCAGCAGCTGTTTCTTGTGCCTCCACCACACTCTTCTCTGATCTACGCTTTTCTTCAGGCATGTGCCTGGTTACATCCATTGGAGATGGAGATATGGATGCTGCAGTAGCTGCCAGGTCACCTGCACTCTGACTAACTGGAAGACCAGGCATCTCCTCACCACTCACATCCTCACTGGGGCCGGAAGGCTCGCCGTGAACATTTGTGTCTACGTATCTCAGGAGAGCTCCTTCCTGCTTAGATAGAAACGCTTCCTTTGCTTGCTTGCTTTTTCTGAATGCTGCGTTTTCTTCTTTCACTCATGACTGCTGTTCTGTGCCAGCTAGAGTGGCTCTCAACACTCAATGGAAGGGGACAAATAAGCAGGCTGGTAGCAGGGCCTGAGTGGGGGAAGATATCAGCGTCTTAAGGGCCTAACTGGCTCCTACTGCTTCAGTTGACTGCCTGTTCTCCTCAAGTGGGTTCAGGGAAGCAGCAGGAAACAGGAAGCTCCCTGAGAAGCTGGTGTTAATCAGTCAGGCTCCTGGGGGTGCTGGAGAGGTACAGAAGAGGCTCCTCCTCCTCTATCTCCCTGAAGCTCCTGTTGCTTTCTGTTCTTCCCTCTCACCTTTTCTCCTGCCTGCCTGTTATGTCTCTTGTGCCCTCCTTCCTCCAGCCCAGCACTCCCCCATCTCTGTGCATCTAGAGCAGAGAGAATACAGATGCACCAACAGCAGACACAATTTTCTACACTCTGGGTCCTAGTGGCGCCCCCTCACCCAGTCTGGCATCTGAGACGAACTACATTTCCCAGCATGCTTCGGCCCCTTTAACCCTCCGCTCACTGCAGCTCTGGAGGGAGGTTGGGTCGGGACAGGAGGAACTCCCCCTAGAGTGGGGTGCGTGATGGAGGACGGGGGGTTAGTTATCACCACCATTCCTCCCCCAATGAGCCTCTGTGAGTCCCAGAAGCAGGGAGCCGGCCCCTGCTCTAACCACTAGACCCCACTCCCCTCCCAGAACCAGGGATAGAAACCAGGAGTCCTGGTTCCCAACCCCCCTGCTCTAACCGCTAGCCCCCACTCCCCTCCCAGAACCAGGGATAGAACCCAGGAGTCCTGGCTCCCAACCCCCCTTCTCTAACCACTAGCCCCCACTCCCCTCCCAGAACCAGGGATAGAACCCAGGAGTCCTGGCTCCCAACCCCCCTGCTCTACCCGCTAGCCCCCACTCCCCTCCCAGAACCAGGGATAGAACCCAGGAGTCCTGGCTCCCAACCCCCCTGCTCTACCCGCTAGCCCCCACTCCCCTCCCAGAACCAGGGATAGAACCCAGGAGTCCTGGCTACCACCCCCCACCCCTGTACCATGCAGAAATGCAGATGCATTAACACAGATTCTTTTTTTGATTTGCAACCCCACTGAGGCCAACCGAGCCAGGCCAGACTCATATCTCCGCCAATGAGGCCAGCGTGTTTATGCCACCCCTGCACTGGCCGGAAGGCCCGTCCGCTGGGCACACAGGGCTGAGCGGAAGGGAAAAGTGGTGGTTTTCTTTCCTACGGACAGGCGGCGTCGGCCGATAACATCCCAGGAGGGCTCTGCGCCATGGGAAGGCTATTCTGGACTTGTGCATTCAATGAACTGGGGAGCAGGAGCAGGGAACCCCAAGCCCAGGCTGGCGCCAGAGACCGTGCCACGGGCAATCAGGCCTAGTGGCTAGAGCAGACGTCAGGCCCAGGGGTCAGGGCAGGCGGCGGTAGCCAAGAAGAGGAGCCCAGGGCCAGTGGCCAGATGCCAGAGCTGAGGAATGGGGCCAGAGTAAAGCATCTCCCCGCTCCCCAGCCCCCTCAGCCCTTCAGGCCACCCACAGCTCGTCTCCCCAACTCATGTACCTCTCCGAAATAGTTGGACTCCCCTCCCAGAACTAACGATAGAACCCAGGAGTCCTGGCTCCCAGCCCTGTCCCTGCTTTAACCCACCAGAGCCTACACCCCTCCCAGAGCCAGGGATGGATCCCGGGAGTCCTGGCTCCCAGCCCTGCCCCTGCTCTAACCCACCAGAGCCTACTCCCCTCCCAGAGCCAGGGATGGATCCCGGGAGTCCTGGCTCCCAGCCCTGCCCCTGCTCTAACCCAGCAGAGCCTACTCTCCTCCCAGAACTAATGATAGAACCCAGGAGTCCTGGCTCCCAGCCTCGCCCCCTGCTCTAACCCACCAGAGCCTACTCCCCTCCCAGAGCCAGGGATGGAACCCAGGAGTCCTGGCTCCCAGCCCCACCCCTGCTCTAACCCACTAGATCCCACTCCCCTCCCAGAGCCAGGGATGGAACCCAGGCGTTCTATCCCCAGCTGCAGGAGGGAATGGGGTTTACCTCGATCGGGGCGGTGGGGTGGTGGTCAGTACAGACCTGATGCAACAGGGCCCCCGATCTCAATTGAGGGGGTCAGTGCAGCACCCAATGTGACAGGGCCTCTGATTTTGGTTGGGGGCGGGGTTCAGTGCAGCGCCCAATGCAATGGGGACCCTGATCTCAGTTGGATGGGGTCAGGGCAGCACCTGGCACGATAGGGACCCCAATCTCAGTGGGGGGGGGGACGGGGACAGGACAGTGCAGTGCCCACCACAATGGGGCCCTGCTCTCCAAATTTCATAACACACCTAACAAATTGAAACAATGTATAAAAGAATTTACAGTCAAGATATTCTTTTAGCAGAGCTTTTCAAACACTTGCACCAGGTTGGCCTGGGAGGGTGGGGGGCACCTCCTGGGGGGACTCAAAGCCTTAGAAATCAGGGTGTCAAATTTCTATTCTCCTGCTTTTTTCGGGCAGCTAACAACAGCCACTGAAATCAGATATTTGTAAATCAGCACATCTGGCTAACTTGCATCCAAGAGTTTTAAAAGAACTGGCTGAGGAGCTTGCTGGACGGTCAATGTTGATTTTCAATAAGCCGTAGGGCACCAGGGAAGTTCCAGAAGCCTGGAAGAAAGCTAATGTTGTGCCAATATTTAAAAAGGATAAATGGGGAATTGTAGGCCTGTCTGTCTGACATTGATGCTGGGCAGAATAATGGAGCCACTGATGTGGTCTCCTCATCTCAAAAAGGATAAACTGGCATTAGAAAAGGTTCAGAGAAGGGCAACTAAAATGATTAGGGGTTTGGAACAGGTCCCATATGAGGGGGGATTAAAGAGGCTAGGACTTTTTAGCTTGGAAAAGAGGAGAATAAGGCGGGATATGATAGAGGTATATAAAATTATGAGTGGTGTGGAGAAAGTAAATAAGGAACAGTCATTTACTTGTTCCCATAATAGAAGAACTAGGGGCCACCAATGAAATTAGTGGGCAGCAGGTTTAAAACAAATAAAAGGAAGTTCTTCTTCACACAGCGCACAGTCAACCTGTGGAACTCCTTGCCTGAGGAGGCTGTGAAGGCTAGGACTATAACAGGGTTTAAAAGAGAACCGGCCAAATTCATGGAGGATAAGTCCATTAATGGCTATTAACCAGGATGGGTAAGGAATGGTGTCCCTAGCCTCTGTTTGTCAGAGGGTGGAGATGGATGGCAGGAGAGAGATCACTTGATCATTACCTGTTAGGTTCACTCACTCCGGGGCACCTGGCATTGGCCACTGTCGGTAGACAGGATACTGGGCTGGATGGACCTTTGGTCTGACCCAGTACGGCCATTCTTATGTTCTTATCCCATTAAAAATAAATTTAAGAAGGGTCCTATAATTAATGCCAATCACCTAGGGTTTACAAAAAATAGATCCCGTCAAACTAACTTAATATCTCTTTTTGTGATGAGACAATTATAAGTTTGCTTGATAAAGGTAATCATGTTGATGTAACAGACTTCTGTAAGGAGTTTGACTTGGTACCGCCCGATATTTGAATTAAAAACTAGAATGATATAAAATGAGCATGATCCACATTAAATGGGTTAAAAACTGGCTAACTGATAGATCTCAAACTGTAACTGGGGACTCGCCATCGAGCGGGCATATTTCTAGCAGGATCCCGCAGAGCGGTTCTTGGCTATGTAACCAACATAAAATCACCCCTGAGAAAGTTTGCAAATGCCACACAAATTGGGAGCGCGGTAGAATAATGACGAGGCCGGGTTACTGATACAGAGAGATGTGGCTCGCTTGGTAAGCCGGGTGCAGGCAAACAATGGGTGTTTTAATACGGCTCAATGTAAATGGATCCATCTAGGAACAAAGAAGGTCAGCCGTGCTTATGGGCTGGAGGACGCTCTCCTGGGAAGCAGCGACCCTGAAAAAAGATTTGGGGGTCAGGGTGGATAATCAGCATGAGCTGCCGGTGAGCCAAAGGGCTAATGTGATCCTATGGGATGCATAAGCCAGGGACTCACTCTCCAGCAGCAGAGAGGTTATTTTACTTCTGTATCTGGCCCTGGTGCGAGCGCTGCTGGAATCCTATGTCCAGTTCTGGTGCCATTCAAGAAAGATGTTGATGGATTGGAGAGAGGTCAAAGAAGAGTCAGGAGAATGATTAAAGGATTAGAAAACCTGCCGTATAATGACAGACCCAGGGAGCTCGATCGATTTAGCTCAGCAGTTGTTAACCCGGGGTGCACGCACCCCCTGGGGGTGCGAGATGCCCTTTCTGGGGGTGCGAGACATGCCAGATTTTTTTAGAAGGTAAATCATCAAAAACACAAATTAAGCACAGGCAAGTTTCGGAAAATGAAGGAATGACCATCGCAACTGAAGCGACAAAACATTTGCAACAGTTGAGTGGCTCTTTCCAAGGACATTTTTCCACTGGAGATCTTGATGCGGCAAAGAAATGGATACTGGCTCCATTTCTTTTTAACCTGGATGCAATCAACGATGGTGATTTGATGACTGAATTACGCGCCAATGGCCGAATCCGAATGGAGTTTGAGACAACTAAGCTTGAGGGTTTTCGGTGGGCTCAACTAGTACCGTTTCCACAACTGGCGAAGACGGCGCTGGAGATCCTTGTGCCATTTGCGACGACATCCTTGTGCGAGAGAGGATCTTCATCCCTCTTACGCACCAAAACAAAGGCCAAAAACCGCCTCAATGCGAGTGATGACGTGCGTGTGGCTATTTCAAACAAAAAGTTCCTCGTTTCTTGAACATCATTGAACAAAAGCAACAGCAGAAGGGTCACTGAGCCGGTAAACTTAAAAAAACTGTAATTTTTCATGTGTTCTTAATTTTACTGTGAAATTAAAATAAAGATATAATTCCCTCTCTTTCATTCGATAGTTATGATATATCTAGGTTTAAAGAGCTGGCCCACTTCAACGATTTTTGACAAGGGAGTCGAGAACATATTTTGAGTACTAAAGGGGTGCGGGCTACAGTAATGGAGATTGGGAGGTGGGTGGGGTGGAGGTTGGCCCATTGGCAATGGTTGGGTTGAGCTGTATAGAAGTTTGACCATTGGGGAAGGTTGGGCTGAGTGGAGGTTGGCCAGTGGTGAAAGTTGCATTGGGTTGGCTAGAGGTTGGGCTATTGGCAATGCTTGAGTTGGGTTGTGTAGATGTTGAGCCATTGGTGAAGGTTGGGTTTGGTTGGGTGGGGTGGAGGTTGGTTCATTGGCAAAGCCTGGGGTCAGTTGGGTTGGGTGGAAGTTGTGTCATTGGTGGTGTTGGGTTAGGCAAAGGTTGGGTTGAGTTGGGATGAGTGGAGATTGGGCCATTGGTGAAGGTTGGGTTGAGTTGGGTTGTGTGGAGGTTGAACCATTGGCAAAGGTTGGGTTGGGTGGAGGTTGGGCCATTGACAATGGTTGGGTTGGGTGGAGGCTTAACAAAGAGAAGGTCCAGAGGTGACTTGATCCCAGCCTAGAAACACCTACGTGGGGAACAAATGGACTCTTCAGTCTAGCAGACAAAGGTCCAACACACTCCAATGGCTGGAAGTTGACACTAGCCAAATTCCACCTGGAAAGTTTTGACCAGGGAGGGTAATTAACCACGGGAACACTTTACAAAGGGGTCGCGGCGGATTCTCCATCCTTCACCATTTTAAAATCAGAAGTGGAAGTTTTCCACAAAGCTCTGTGCTGGGAATGATTTGGGAGGACGTTCGCTGGCCCGTTACCCAGGTAGTCAGGCTAGATGATAACAATGGTCCCCTGTGGCTTTGAAATCTATGAATAGAACCCAGGAGTCCTGATGCCCAAACCCCATCCCTGCTCTGACTTCACTCTCCTTCCAGAGCTGGGGCTAGAACCCAGGAGTCCCAGCTCCCCCTGCTCTAACCCACCAGACCCCAGACTGGGGTACAGCCTTCCCTCGAACCTTGGTAGTATAAGCGCAGAGGTGAGCACTGTTCATGGAATTGTAGGAGGCCTCCGTGACAATCCAGATACAGCCCCATCCTCTGGCGCATCACCCCAAAAGGAACAGACCCAGATGGGGACCCCAGAGCTGTGTTTTGAAGCAGCGGGGGAGTCAGCTGCATCGCTGTGCGGCTGTTTCCCAGCTGTCCCCCACCCCAGAGGTGGCTGCATCTCAGTGCTGGGGTGCAGAGGAGATGTTGGCTTGGTTTAAGAGGGCTGAGGCAGCCCAGGGGTTGCTGTTAAATGACTGGCACAGAGCCACGTGAGCAGTTTAATAGCAAAGTCTATTGTTCAGACCAAAAAAATATGTATATACACAGAGAATGTATAATTCCCCCATGCCCCCTCAAAGTCTGGCATCGGGGGATGCTGCCCATCTTTCCCTAGCCAGGTCCCATTTCCTCCCACTCCCTTCTCAGAGCAGGGACAGAACCCAGGAGTCCTGACGCCCATCCCCCCATGCTCTAACCACTAGACCCCACTCCCCTCTCAGAGCTGGGAATAGAGACCAGGAGTCCTGGCTCCCAGCCCCCCTGCTCTAACCCACCAGCCCCCACTCCCCTCCCAGGAGTCCTGACCCAACACCAACATCCTCTTCAAAGTGTCTTTGGTCCTTGTGCATTTGGCAAGCGTGATTCATCTCCTGCCCAGCTCGCCCTCTGCCCCCCATGCTCTCCAGTGCGGCACAAAGCCGGGGAGAGGGCAGGGACGAGCCTAGGTCTATGGGGAGTTGGGGGCACTCATTTCCTGCTCCTCAGGGCAGATGCGCTTCAGTGGAGGTGCCCCCATGGACTCATCGTCCTCTTCTTCCAGCACCGGCTGCGGGAAGGTTGGGGCCGTCTCAAAGGGGGGTGCATCCTCTTGCCCCTTCGGGGAAAAAGGGAAGGGGTGTTATACTCTGAGAGAGAGAAGCCTGGGGGATGGACACCACCAGCAACCTTGGTATGCCAGCCTCAATCCCACCCAGAGATCCCCATTAACCTCCCAACATTCTCCTGTGCCATGGGTAACCACCCACCCCAACATAAGCAATGAGACCTGCGGGCCAATGGCCCCACCTCTACCCAACCCTTCCAATGGCCCAACCTCTACCCAACCTTCGCCAATGGCCCATCCTTCACCCAACCCAACCTCCATCCATCCCAACCTTTGCCAATGGCCCAACCTCCACCCAACCCAACCATTGTCAATGGCCCAACCTCCACCCAACCCAACCATTGTCAATGGCCCAACCTCCACCCAACCCAACCATTGTCAATGGCCCAACCTCCACCTAACCCAACCATTGTCAATGGCCCAACCTCCACCCAACCCAACCTTTGCCAATGGTTCAACCTCCACACAACCCAACTCAACCCAACCTTCACCAATGGCTCAATCTCCACTCAACCCAACCTTTTCCTAACCCAACCACCACCAATGATGCAACTGCCACCCAACCCAACTGACCCCAGGCTTTGCCAATGGCCCAACCTCCACTCCACTCAACCAAACCCAACCTTCACCAATGGCTCAACATCTACACAACCCAACTCAAGCATTGCCAATAGCCCAACCTCTAGCCAACCCAATGCAACTTTCACCACTGGCCCAACCTTCACTCAGCCCAACCTTCCCCAATGGTCAAACTTCTATACAGCTCAACCCAACCATTGCCAATGGGCCAACCTCCACCCACCCCACCTCCCAATCTCCACCCAACTCAACCTAACCCCACACACCCTTCACCCCCATGCACCTGACCCAACACCTCCACTCCATACATCCCTCAATTCCACTCTTCCATGCATTTTCCCCCACCATGCGCTCCCCAGTCTACACCCAACCAACCTCCATGCTCCACCCCCATATACCCCTCGCCCCTCAATTTCCCCATGCACCTGTGACTCCAGTAGGCCTGGAACAGGGTCCTCCTTGGTCAGCATGGGGGGCTCATCTGTCCCCTCAAGCAGCAGCACCCCAGAGTCTGCAACCAGAGAGGAATGAAGACAAGAGAGTTGCCTGGGGTTATAGGTCCTTGGTGCCAGCTCACCCCAGTAACCCCATGCAGCACCCCTCTGCTGTAGCCCTCCAGGAAGCACGAGGGTCCCATCCCCTCAATCCATGGGGGCTTGAAGTGATGCCATCCTGCATTCCCTCATGCCCTAGGAGTGCTGGGGGTCCCGGGCTCCTGGGTTCCACTCGCTCCCTCCCTCCTTTGGGGGCTGGGAACATGGCCTCCCTCCCCACCCCCACCATGGCACTTACCCCCTTCCTGCCCCAGCATGGGGGGCTGCGAGTCCTCCGCTTTCAGTTCCCCCAGCGGGGTGGGGGTCGCCGTCTGGCTGCGGTCGGGGGTGGGGCTGGAGCTGGTGTCTCCCCCCTTGGCCAGGGAGGTCTCAGACAGCGAGCTCTGGTTGCTGTTCTCATCTGCAAAGGGGAGAGAGTAACAGGTGGGGGCCGTCTCGGATGCATGGGTCCCATCCCTCACTCCTCTGGAGGTGGGGGGCACTGCCATCCCAGACACCTGGGTCCCATCCCCTCACTCCAGGGATGTTGGGCAGGCTGCCATCCCGGACGCCTGGGTCCCATGCTGTCATCCCCTGAGGGCTGGGATCACGGACATCCCAGATGCCTGGGTCCCATTCCCTTGCTCCCCAGGGGCCCTTTGGGGTGAGCTCTTACGGTGCCATCCCAAATGTCCAGTCCCAATCTGGGCACCTGGGTCCCATCTCCTCAGTCTCTGGGGGAGGGGGTCAGAGTCCTGCTCTGCCCTCCTGGATGAGGGTACACCTGAGATAGTATTAATGGGGGAGCTTAACTCCCCTGATATCTGCTGGAAAACGGCGGCACCAAAACTTACTACGTCCTCCAAATTCTTAGCGTGGGTAGGGGACAGCTTTCTGATCCAGACAGCTGAGGAAACAACTAGGGGGATCCATCCAGTCTGGAGCTGGTTTGGACCAAGAGGGACGAATTAGTTGCCAAGGTGAAGGTGGTCAGGAATTTGAGAGGAAGCGACCAGGATCTGACCGATTTCAAGATCTGATAGAAATGAGGGTCTGAGAACAGCAAAACAAGGACACTGGACTTCAGAAAGGCGGATTTCAACCGACTCGGAGAAATAGCCGGCAACGTCCCACGGAAAGACCAATTAGGAAGGAAAAGAAGTGAAGGGGGCTGGCAGTTCCTAAAAGATTGAATACTAGAGGCTCAACAGCGAGCAGAGGAAAGAGAAGAGCCCAGGTGGCGGAACAAGGCACTTTTTAGCGACCTAAAACCCCAAAGGGATCCAGACAGCAGGGGCATGTTGCCAAGGACGTCTACATGGGAACCTCAGGAGCGTGGAGGGACAGAATCAGGAAGGCCAAGGCAATGAAGGAGTTCCTGCGGGCAAGGAATGTGAGAGACAAGAAGGGGTTCTTCGAATACGTCAGACAAAAAAGAAAGACCAAGGACGGCGCGGGTGAGCAGGGAACGGAAGATGACAGGAAAGCAGAGCGGCTCGATACCTACGTTGCTGCAGTCCTCACACCCAAAACGACACGTGACCGGGCGACTCGCGAAGTTACCACAGCCAAAAACCGGGGAGGGACTGCAGATGGGGATAAGGAGAGCACACGTCGGAGATCTTCCGGCCAATCTGAACGAATTCAAGTCAGCGGGGCCGGATGCTGTTCACCCCAGGGTGCTGAGGGAATTAGCTGAAGACATCTCGGCGCCACTGGCAATAATATTTGCAAACTCACGGATGACAGAAGAGGTCCATTTTCCATGGGGGAGGGATAGCTCAGTGGTTTGAGCATTGGCCTGCTAAACCCAGGCTTGTGAGTTCAATCCTCAAAGGGGCCATTTAGGGAATTGGGCCAAAAAAAATCTGTCAGGGGGCAGTACTTGGTCCTGCTAGTGAAGGCAGGGGACTGGACTCGATGACCTTTCAAGGTCCTTCCAGTTCTATGAGATAGGCATATCTCCATATATCATTATAGGTCCCGGAAGGGCTAGCGAAGTGCCCATCTTTAAAAAGGGGGGAAAGGAGGAGCCCCCGGGGATCTACAGAGCAGTCAGCCAGACTTCGATACCTGGGAAGCTACTGAAGCAACGCATCAAACCTTCAATTTGTGAATCCCAGGAGGATGAACGGGGGATCACCAGCAGCCGGCAAGGATTTACCAAGGACGAATCCTGCCAAATCAGCTTGATTTCCTTCTTTGGCAGGGTAACGGATTCGGCGGATAGGGGGAATGCGGTGGACATAATATAACTGGCTTCTGACCCAGTCCCACATGACATTCTGATAAGTAAGCTGGAGAAATGCAGGCTCAAAACAAATACCATTAATTGGATACATAACTGGTAGAGTAACTATTAATGGAATGAAGTCATGGTTGCAGGGAGGACTCAAGTGGGGTTTCACAGGGATCTGTTCTGGGTCCGGCGTGGTTCAACATCGTTATTAATGACCTGGATGTAAGAACAGAGAGCAGACTGGTCGGATTTGCAGATGACACAAAGCTGGGGGGCTTGCCAGCACTCTGGAAGGTAGAGGGATCTTGATATATTGGAGAACTGGACCACAGACACAATGAAATTCAACATACAGAATGGAAAATGGCGGCTTAGGAAGGAGCACTGCAGAAAGGGATCTGGGGGTCATAACGGATCACAAGCTAAATACGAGTCAACAGTGTTGAAAAAGAGCAAACGTCCTTCTGGGCTGTATCAGCAGGAGTGTTGTGAGCAAGACACGAGAAGCAATTCTTCCGCCCTGCTCCGCGCTGATTAGGCCTCAACTGGAGTATTGTGTCCCGTTCTGGGCGCCACATTTCAGGAAGGATGTGGACAAATTGGAGAAAGTCCAGAGAAGAACGACAAAAATGATTCAAGGTCTAGAAAACATGACCTATGAGGGATGACTGAAAAAACTGGGTTTGTCTAGTCTGGAGAAGAGAAGACCGAGAGGAGACATGAGAACAGTTCATAGAATCATAGAAGATCAGGGTTGGAAGGGACCTCAGGAGGTCATCTAGTCCAACCCCCTGCTCAAAGCAGGACCAACCCCAACTAGATCATCCCAGCCAGGGCTTTGTCAAGTTTCAAGTACCTAAAAGGTTGTTACAAGGAGGAGGGAGAAACATTGTTCTTCTTAACCTCTGATGATAGGACAAGAAGCAATGGGCTTAAATTGCAGCAAGGGAGGTTTAGGTTGGACATTAGGAAAAATTTCCTAACTGTCAGGGTGGTTAAGCACTGGAATAAGTTGCCTAGGGAGGTTGTGGAATCTCCATCATTGGAGATTTTTAAGAGCAGGTTAGACAAACACCTGTCAGGGATGGTCTAGATAATACTTAGTCCTGCTTTGAGTGCAGGGGACTGGACTAGACGACCTCTCCAGGTCCCTTCCAGTCCTATGATTCTAAAGACAAATGTACGGTGCTACACGTAGGGAAGAAAAACCAGATGCACAAATACAGAATGGGGGGTAACTGGCTTGGCAGCAGCCTTGCTGGGGAGGATCTGGGCGTCGTGGTGGATCCCAACCTCCACATGGGTCAGCCATGCGATGCTGTTGCAAAACAAAACCAAATAAAGCAAATGCAATGAACAGAAGCATAACATGCAAGTCCCGGGAGGGGATGGTCCTGGAGGACTGTGTCCAATTTTGGGCACCAATGTATAGACAGGATGTGGAGAAAATGGAAAGGGTCCAGCGGCGGGGGACACAGATGATCAAAGAGGACGGCAGGCAAGCCACCTGAGCAATGGCTGAAGGACCGGGGTATGTTTGGAAAAGAGGAGATTGAGGGGGGAATGTGATGGCGGGCTTCAAAGACTTGGAAGGCTGCCGTAAAACAGATGGAGAAAAGTCAGCACGGAGGGCAGGACAAGAGGCCGTGGGTTCAAACTACGGCAGGGCAGATTTTGATTAAATCTCAGGAAAAACGTCCTGACTGTAAGAAGAGGAGGATGCTGGAACAGACCTGCCTAGGGAAGGTTTGGAAGCTCCTTCACTGGAGGGTTTCAAAAGGAGGCGGGACGGTCACCTGTCTGGGATGGTTCAGACACAACAAATTCTGCATCTCGGCAGGGGGTTGGACTAGACGAGATGACCCTTGCGGTCCCTCCTGACCCTGTGACTAAGAGCTGGGGGTGCTGCGGAATCCCCTGAGGATGGCTGTCCCGGATGCCTGGGTCCCATCCCCAGCCAGCAACGTACCGTTCAGGTCCAGCATGAGGAGGGCGGGGTTGGCCCGGGGGCTGGGCACGCGCCCCCTCCGCTCCCGGCCCTTGTGCCTCTCCCCGCTGCCGGCCAGTCGCCGCTTCTCCTGCAGGGAGGGCGAGAGAGAAGAGAGCGGGGGGTAGAGGTGGCCTCCAAACGGGGGGTGTTAGAAAGGAGGGGCAAGGGGGGCACGGGAGGGACGGACGGACGGACAGACAGGGGCGGGGCTGGGACAGACCGGCGCTCGGCCCCTCTCTCACCTCATCCCGGGGGTCCACAATGGGCACCCACTTGTAGATCCTCAGAGACGTGTCACCCACGGTCACCCAGCGCTTCTCCCTGGGTGGGGGGAGATGAGGAGTTAAACCGGGTGGATTATGGCCCTCCGGAGATTCCCCCCACCTCCAAAATCTTCAGAGATCCCGCCCCCTCTGCCTTATACCTGGTTGTAAGGCAATTCACTAGCAGCAGTAGTAGGTTATTATCCACTATGCAGCGCTAAAGGACTGATGCCATTAGCTAGTTGCTATTCTCTGTGCAGAGCTAAAGAGGTCAGGCCTTTAGCTAGTAGCTGTCATGAGGGATTGTGACGAACTAGGACTGTCGTTAAGGTTTCCGAGTACTGTGTGAGTGCCTCAGTTTCCCCTATGCGGTGCTTGAGTATCTAGGTGGTGGGACAACGGTGCATGATTGTTACAAAGCCCTAGAAGGCAGAGGCCTGGACACAGAGAATGGCTCTGTCTCCTGGCAACAGATGGCCCGGCCCCTTCCCCGGCAAAGGTGAGAGCTGAAGGTGTGGGAACAAAGGGATCAGGTGACCTCCTGGCCCGGGAAGCAGACAAAGGCGGAGGAGGGGCTGGAGAGTTGGGAGTTGGAAGCTGGCTGGGCAAGAGGGGGGAGAGGCAGACAGGGTCTGGCCTCCCGGCCCTTTTGGAGCTGTGGGGCGAAATGCAGGGAGCCCCAAGCTGGGGTCTAAGCTCCCTGCCCCCCGGAAGGACCCGACTGAGGGGTCTTGGATGTACTGACAAGCTCTGGTTGGACTGTGTTCCTGGCATCTCTAATAAACCTTCTGTTCTACTGGCTGGCTGAGACTCCCAGTGAATCCGGGGAAGAGGGGTGCAGGGCCGGACTCCCCTATACTCCGTGACAGGGATGACACCCTCAAATTGCATCCTTTTACCCCCCGAATTAAAGCAGAGACTCCTTTAAACAGCAGCAGTAGTAAGCTGTTATCTTCTCCTGACCAGTGTCACACATAACATCTAGGCCAGGGTCAATAATTTGACAGCCATTCATGTCTCAAGAGCAATTTCCACGGAAAAAGGCAGGCGACCGATAAACAAAATAATGAATTACAAAATGGAATAATGAATTCGTGGTTATAATTAGGAGCCTGACCCTGCATGTAGTCATACAGTCCGACGAAGCGGCCTGTAGTCCACGGAAGCTCATGCTGAAATAAATGCGTTAGTCTCTAAGGGGCCACAAGTATTCCTTTTCTTTTTGCTGACACAGACTAACACAGCTGCTACTGTGAAATTAGTCACAGGGTGTTACTTTAAACATGGGGCTGGCTCGCCTGGCACGGAGATGCAGCCACTTCTGGGGCGGGGCAAGAGGGGAACGGCCTCACAGCAACCCTGCTTGGGGCTGGCTCGCCTGGCACGGAGATGCAGCCACTTCTGGGGCGGGGCAAGAGGGGAACGGCCTCACAGCAACCCTGCTTGGGGCTGGCTCGCCTGGCACGGAGATGCAGCCACTTCTGGGGCATGGCAAGAGGGGAACGGCCTCACAGCAACCCTGCATGGGGCTGGCTCGCCTGGCACGGAGATGCAGCCACTTCTGGGGAAAGGCAGATGGGGAACGGTCGCATGGGGCGCTGGCTCGCCTGGCACTGAGATGCAGCCACTTCTGGGGCAGGGCAGGAGGAGAACGGCCTCACAGCAACCCTGCATGGGGCTGGCTCGCCTGGCACGGAGATGCAACCACTTCTGGGGCAGGGCAGAAGGGGAACGGCCTCACAGCAACCCTGCATGGGGCTGGCTCGCCTGGCATGGAGATGCAGCCACTTCTGGGGCAGGGCAGGAGGGGAACGGCCTCACAGCAACCCTGCATGGGGCTGGCTCGCCTGGCACGGAGATGCAGCCACTTCTGGGGAAAGGCAGATGGGGAACGGCCCCATGGGCCGCTGGCTCGCCTGGCACTGAGATGCAGCCACTTCTGGGGCAGGGCAGGAGGAGAACGGCCTCACAGCAACCCTGCATGGGGCTGGCTCGCCTGGCACGGAGATGCAGCCACTTCTGGGGCAGGGCAGATGGGGAAGCACCACCCAGCGATGCCGCATGGGGCCCTGGCTCGCCCGGCACTGAGATGCAGCCACCTCTGGGGCGAGGCAGATGGGGAACCACCACCCAGCAATGCCGCATAGGGCTGGCTCGCCCGGCACTGAGATGCAGCCACCTCTGGGGTGGGGCAGATGGGGAACCACCACCCAGTGATGCCGCATGGGGCCCTGGCTCGCCCGGCACTGAGATGCAGCCACCTCTGGGGCAGGGCAGATGGGGAAGCACCACCCAGCGATGCCGTATGGGGCCCTGGCTCGCCTGGCACTGAGATGCAGCCACCTCTGGGGTGGGGCAGATGGGGAACCACCACCCAGTGATGCCGCATGGGGCCCTGGCTCGCCCGGCACTGAGATGCAGCCACCTCTGGGGCAGGGCAGATGGGGAAGCACCACCCAGCGATGCCGTATGGGGCCCTGGCTCGCCTGGCACTGAGATGCAGCCACCTCTGGGGCGAGGCAGATGGGGAACCACCACCCAGAGACACTGCATGGGGCTGGCTCGCCCGGCACTGAGATGCAGCCACCTCTGGGGTGGGGAGGCTGGGGAACATCCACACACACGCCCCCCCCCCCCCCCCGCGGGACCCACTCACCATCTGCGCACTTTCTCGATGGCCGCCATCACCTTCTTGATGTCATCCTTGGCCCGGCTGCGGGTCTCGGCCCGCACCGTGCGCCCTGACATGGGGCCGGCGCCCGGGAGGGGGGGGGCGGCGTGGGGGAAGAGAGGGGGGGGCGGCGGAGGGGAACGAGACCTTCGTCCGACAGGGCCCGGGGAGCCGGCGTGGAGGCTCACGCGGAGTCTGTCTGTCTAACGGGACACCCGTCCATCCAGCCCCCCACCCCCACGCCACCCCCTCTACCCAGCGATCCCCCACCTCTCCCCCGCTGGGGGCCTGGCTGGGACCTAGCGCTGTCTCCCCACAGACCCCCCCCCACCCCGCTCCTATCTCCCCCCTCCCTGTCTCTGCCCCCCCCTCACCGGATCCCTGCCCCCGCAGCCCCGCTCCCGCTCCCGCCCCCGCCCGGCCGGGTGCGGGTCCCGCTGTCCGGTCGGCTGAGGCTGTCGGTCGGGTCCGGTCGCCAGGCCGGAGCGCAGCTCGGCTCGCTGGGAAAGGGCGGAGCGGAAGCAAAACTCCCCGGCTTCCGCGAGCGAGCTGGGGCCTGCTGCGGGGGGGGGAGGGGAGGAGGAACCGCCAGGGGAGGGGGGGTTTGGAGCCAGGACTCCTGGGTCCCCTCCAGGCTCTGGGAGCTAGGGGGTTAGAGCGGGAGGGGATGGGAGCCGGGACTCCTGGGTTCTCTCCCTGGCTCTGGGAAGGGAGTGGGGGCTGGTGGGTGAGAGCAGGGCGGGGCTGGGAGCCAGGACGCCTGGGTTCTCTGGCACTAGGCACAACTCCCCTCCCCGAGGCAGGCATAGAACCCAGGCGTCCTGGCTCCCAGCTCCCCCTGCTCTCGCCCACCAGACCCCACTCCCCTCCCAGAGTCAGGGAGAGAACCCAGGTGTCCTGGCTCCCAGCTCCCCCTGCTCTCACCCACCAGACCCCACTCCACTCCCAGAGCTGGGGAGAGAACCCAGGAGTTCTGGCTCCCAGCCCCTCCAGCTTTCACCCACCAAACCCACTCCCTTCTCAGAGCCAGGGAGAGAACCCAGGCGTCCGGGCTCCCACCCCCACAGTTAATCCTGGAAGCGGCTTGGCAGGGATTACAGTGGAGGGGCTCGGATGCCTACACTGAGTTCATTGTGCTGTCGCTGACTCACACCGGAGGGGTGTCTGTGTGTGGTGGGGGGGGGGTCACCATGACATCAGCCTCACAAGGGAAGGTATCTCCGGGGTCGATCGAGGGCCAGCGGCCGGGGTTGGCAGGGGGGTGAGGGGCCTGGGCATAGCTGGGTGCCCCACTCCCCTCCCAGAGCTGGGGAGAGAACCCAGGAGTCCTGGGTCCCAGCCCCCCTGCTCTAACCCACTAGACCCCACTCCCCTCCATGAGCCAGGGAGAGAACCCAGGAGTCCTGGCTCCCAGCCCCCTGCTGTAACCACTTGACCCCACTCCCCCCAAAGGTGCTAGATGGGTGTATGGGGCTGGCTGGATGGGGGGATTAGTGGGACGAAGTTATCTAGAGAGTGGTGTGTGTGGGAGGGGGTGAAATGATGGGGTGGGGTAAGATAGAGAGGGGTGTGGGGGTGGGTGGAGGGGGTAAGATAGAGGAGATGGGGTGGGTGGAGGGGGTAAGAGAGAGCGGTGTGTGGGGGTGGATGGAGGGGGGAGGGGAAAGGGGGTAAGATAGGGGTGTGGGGCTGGGTGTAGGGGGAAAGGATTAGATAGAGAGGGGTGTGGGGTGGATGGAGGGGGAAGGGGGTAAAATAGAGAGAGGTGGGGATGGGGAGGGGGTAAGAGAGAAGGGTGTGTGGGGTGGATGGAGGAGAGAGGGAGGGGTGTGTGGGGGTGGGTCAGGGGGCAGGGGGTAAGATAGAGGGGTGTGAGGTGGATGGAGGGGGAGGGGGTAAGAGAGGGGTGTGGGGTGGATGGAGGGAGAGGGGTGTGAGGTGGATGGAGGGGGAGGGGGTAAGAGAGTGGTGTGTGGGGAGAAACGATGGGGGGTAAGATAGAGAGGGGTGTGGGTGGAGGGGGTAAGAGAGGGGTGTGGGTGGAGGGGGTAAGAGAGGGGTGTGGGGGTGGGTTGAGGGGAGGGGGTAAGAGAGGGGTGTGGGGTGGATGGAGGGGGAGGGGGAGGGGGTAAGAGAGGGGTGTGTGTGGGTAGATGGAGCGGGATGGGGTAAGAGAGGGGTGTGGGGTGGATGGAGGGGGAGCGGGTAAGAGACAGGGAGGTGGAGGGAGAAGGGGGTAAGACAGATAGGGGTGTGGGGTGGATGGAGGGGGAGGGGTAAAATAGAGAGGGGTTTGTGGGGTGGGTGGAGGGGGTAAGGCAGAGAGGGGTGTGGGGTGGATGGAGGGGGAGGGGGTAATACACAGGTAGGTGGGGGTGGAGGGAGAAGGGGGTAAGACAGATAGGGGTGTGGGGTGGATGGAGGGGGAGGGGTAAAATAGAGAGGGGTTTGTGGGGTGGGTGGAGGGGGTAAGGCAGAGAGGGGTGTGGGGTGGATGGAGGGGGAGGGGGTAATACACAGGTAGGTGGGGGTGGAGGGAGAAGGGGGTAAGACAGAGAGGGGTGTGGGGTGGATGGAGGGGAGGGGGTAAGAGACAGGGGGTGGGGGGAGGGCCAGGGGGGCGCAGTGAGGGACACACAGAGCCCCCCCCCGCTCCCCTCCCCCGCCCCGGCCCGGGCGCAGCGCGGCCCCTTTAAGCCGGCTCAGGAATGTGTTTATGCCCGAGGCTGCCCCCCCCCCCGCCCCGTCCGCCCGCACATGGCGGGAGGGGGCCCGGGCGGGGGGAGCGGAGCAAAGGGCAACCCCCCCTCCCATTCTCCCCCCCACACACCTCCAGGAGCTGGTCGCCCCCCCCCCCGCGGCGCGCGCCCCCTGGCCCGGGCTGGGGCCGTTCCCAGCGCTGAGCTCAGCCTCCGGGCATCCACGCGGGGCGGGGGCGGGGACCGGGGGGGGTGACGGGAGGGGGGGCTGGGAGGGGATATAAACCCAGGGCCCCCGCCCCCAGCCTGGCCTCTGCGGGGCAGCAACAAGTGCGCGCGGCCGGGACAGCATGGAAGTGCTGACAGGTAGGGGAGCCCGGACTCCTGGGTTCTCTCCCGGACCCTGGCTCGGGGAGGGAAGTGGGGGTCTGCTGGGTCAGAGCAGGGGGTTTGGGAGCCAGGACTCCTGGATTCTCTCCCTGGCTCGGGGAGGGGAGTGCGGTCTAGTGGTTAGAGCAAGAGGGTTGGGAGCCAGGACTCCTGGGTTCTGTCCCCAGCTGTGTATGACTCAATCCCCCACTATTTGGGGGACGTTCCTAGGGCCCAGGGGGAGGGGGTCAACTTGCCCAGTGGAAGTACTGAATTGGGGGCAGGAGTAAGGGCTTAGATGGGACAAGGTGTGGGCTGGTGAGGGCCTGACTTCTTCCCCGAGGAGGGCTTCGGGATCGGGGGGGAGGGGTGCCTAAGAATTGAGGGGAGATGGAGACAGTTTGGGGGCAACCCGGGGCTGGGGTATGTGCCAAGAGCTGAGGGACCCCAAGAGGACCCCGTCCCCTGTAGAAACTTCTCCAGACCCTTGCCACCACTCTATACATCTGGCCGCCACCGTCTTCTTCTACTTTCCTCCCCATCTTTCCTTCCACAGAGCTCACCCCCTCTTCTGTCCACCCACCAGCTCCTGCCCTGGGGATGTCTCTGTGGGGCCAGCCGGAGGGGCCACGTGGACTCTCCGCTGTCCGCCCAGCCACCTGCCTGCCTGGCGGCTCCTCCGGGCTCCATCCCTAGGGCGGGGTGGCCCCTGGCTAATGATTGACTGGTGAAGCGTTGGGCACCAGAGGAATCTGGGTAGGGACAGAGCGTGACGAGCGCGGGCAGATCTCGGACCAGAAGCCCGTGACGTGCTCGTCGAGACCCACCGACGCGACACCCAAGGACTGAGGGGCATCTGCAGAGCTGGGGCGGGTGGAAGACCCCACTTGGCTGCTCTCAGCGTCTTCCATCCTGGGGGAAGGGAGGGTGTTGCTTGTATGTGCTCTAACCAGTAGGCCATGCTCCCTTCCTGAGAACCCAGGAGTCCTGATATGCAGGTCCCTCACCCACACTAGACCCCACTCCCCTCCCAGAGCTGGCGAGAGAACCCAGGAGTCCTGGCTCCCAGCCCCCCTTGCTCTGACCACTAGACCCCACTCCCCTCCCAGAGCTGGCGAGAGAACCCAGGAGTCCTGGCTCCCAGCCACCCCCCCCCACTCTGACCACTAGACCCCACTCCCCTCCCAGAGCTGGCGAGAGAACCCAGGAGTCCTGGCTCCCAGCCACCCCCCCCCCCACTCTGACCACTAGACCCCACTCCCCTCCCAGAGCTGGGGAGAGAACCCAGGAGTCCTGGCTCCCAGCCCCCCTTGCTTTGACCACTAGACTTTTCAGAGCTGGGGTTAGAACCCATGAAGTGGCAACGCCCCGCCTCCCCGGAGATTGGCATCACCCTGGGTGCACCCAGCTATGGTGCGTCCATGGGGTCCCCTCTTCTCTGCCTTGGCCAGCTCCTCCGGCTTGGGCAGGTGCCCAGTACAGTGCCCGCATCCCCCTCCTGCAGGGCTGGGGCTGGCACGGTTCTCGGGCTGTTGGGACAACCCCGTAGCTACTGGTTGGGCTGGGAAACTGGGGCGGGGGGGGGGGAGTCAGCTATCTGAGAGTGGGGGGGGGCATGGGCACTCCGTGGCATAAGCTCAGAGATCAATGAAAGGGGGGTTAGATGGGGGGCTCTGGGAGGGCAGTGGGGTCTGGTGGGTTAGAGCCACGGGGAGCTGGGAGCCAGGACTCCTGGAGAAGCGACAAAGGGTCCTGTGGCACCTTATAGACTAACAGAGGTATTGAAGCATAAGCTTTCGTGGGTCAATACCCACTTGGGGTCTAGTGGGTTAGAGCAGGGGGAGCTGGGAGCCAGGACTCCTGGGTTCTAATCTGGCCCTGGAAGGGGAGTGGGGTCTGGTGGGTTAGAGCAGGGGGGGCTGGGAGCCAGGACTCCCGGGTTCTACCCTGGCTCTGGAAGGGGAGTGGGGTCTAGTGGGTTAGAGCAGGGTGGGCTGGGAGCCAGGACTCCCGGGTTCTGCCCTGGAAGGGGAGTGGGGTCTAGTGGGTTAGAGCAGGGGGGGCTGGGAGCCAGGACTCCTGGGTTCTTTCCCCAGCTCTGGGAGGGGAGTGGGGTCTAGTGGGTTAGAGCAGCGGGTGCTGGGAGCCAGGACTCCTGGGTTCTATCCTGGCCCTGGAAGGGGAGTGGGGTCTAGTGGGTTAGAGCAGGGAGGGCTGGGAGCCAGGACTCCCGGGTTCTACCCTGGCTCTGGAAGGTGAGTGGGGTCTAGTGGGTAGAGCAGGGGAGGCTGGGAGCCAGGACTCCTGGGTTCTCTCCCCAGCTCTGTTGTGACTTTCCCTCCCTTCCAAGGGAGCCGCTGCTCGTTCTGGTGTGCTGGGTCAGGACAATGGGATCTCTGGTGCTTGACTTGGAGGTAAAATATTGAGTACATCTGACGCCTGGTGGGGGGAATGGGTCAGCCGGGGACGCTCTCCCCGGACAGTCAGCGCTGGCCCCAATGCCTGCGGGTGGCGCTAGGAGCCGCTGTGCTGCAGGCAGATGGAAGGAACCGTTGTGCGCGGCTGTTCCCCAGCTGCCCCACCCCAGAGGTGGCCGCATCGCCGCAGTATTTTTCCAGGGGGGAATTTCCCAAGATGAATTTTCTCTCTAGGTGGCTTCTGAGCTCGCTCCAAAGGCGCGTGGCTCTGGGCGTGGGCTGAATTAACCCTTTGTTCACTTCCTCTCTCCAGTGGATCCCGCCAACCTGCTCTCTCCCGCCGCCTCTTCGTCTTCCCTCTCCCAGCAAGAAGTAGCCACCAAGATCAAGCAAACACACAGCCTGACGGTGCTTCTGAAGCACTGCTCTGAACAGCTGCTGGCAGAATATGTGAGCATTGGGGAGGGGGGTAGTGCTGCACCCTGACGGAGGGGTCAGAGTCCTCTGTGTGTGTGTGTCTCGCTGCCCCCAGTTACACAGTTGCCAACAAGTTTTTTTCTATTCCCTGTCTTCAGTCCCAGGGGAGACCATCTCCTTCTGTCCCCCGCTGGTGAGACGCCCTTTGGGACCCTGAGTGAAACCATGACATCCGCCTGAGTGCGGAGAGCCTGGCACCATGGCTCTGAGAGGGGGAAGCTGCCCCGTGCGTCCCAAAGAGCTGTTAACTCTGGAACCTAATGGTGGCAATTCAAGTCTTACATTTGTTACGGATGTCACTGCTGCTCCTATGCTTCAGACAGCTTCCTGGGACCCCAGTCCGCTCCCAGAGCTACTGCTAGAACCCAGCCCACCCTGTTCTAACCACTAGACCCCACTCTCCTCCCAGAGCTGGGGATAGAACCCAGGAGTCCTGACTCAGTGTCTCTCCATTCCAGGTGCGTCACCAAGGGGAGCCATTCAGCAGTCCAGATTTCCAGCCCCCTGCCATGGCTGTCCCCGGGCTGCCCTCGCCCTCTGTCCCCCCCGAGGCCTGGCTGGCACTGAGCGACGGGAAGCGGCTCTGGCACCTAGCCGCGGCCTACGCCGCCCTGCCCGGACTCCTGGGTTCCGTGCGGCGGCAGCAGGCCGAGCTCAACCCTTTGGCTTCGGAGCTGCACCGGCAGCTGGAGGCTGCGGCCCGCCAGTGCCGGGGGCTGGCCGGGAACCTGGAGAGGATCATGGGCGCCTTGGGGGTGACAGGCCCCCCGCCTCCTTCCTCCAGCCTGGGCGGCCCCCCCACCGGCGCCTTCCTGGCTAAGCTGGGCGGGTACCACGTGTGCCGGCTGCATCGGGATTGGGCCATGCGGAGCCACGAGGCGCTCGGGCTTCTCCGCACCAAGTACCCGCTGTGAGTGCCCCCATCCTCCCCCCTGACCCCCAGATACCCCTGTCATCCCCCCCTGGGAACCCCTGGCTCCTGCCCCCCCTCCCAGATACCCCTGTCATTCCCCCCTGGGAATCCCTGGCTCCTGCCCCCCCCAGATACCCCTGTCCCCCATCTGTCCCCCTGGGAATCCCTGGCTCCTGACTCCCAGATATCCCCTGCCCTGTCACCCCATCTGCCCCTCAGATAATCCCTGCCCCCCATGCTACCCCCCCTTGCATCTGCCCCCAAGTACCCCTGCCCCCAACCATCCCCCCAAGAAACCTCCTGCTCCCCCATCCCCTCCCCCCAAGCCTCTACTCCCCCTGCTCCAACCTCCGCCTCTCACAGCCTCTCCTCTGCCCTCACTGCAAACTCCTGGGGGGTCTCCCTTCCCCCAACTCCTGCCCTGGTTGTGAGGAGGGGATCCCACATACACACACTCCCCTGAAGGGGCCCTGCCCCACTGAACTCTGGGGGGGGGGTCGGCCCCAACTGCCCCCCCATCAATACAGACATTTCCCCCATGATTTATGCAGAGGGGTTAGGAGGAGTCCCCTCTGCCCCCCACAATACTGGGGGACCCCCGCCCATATATATGGAGCTGCTGGGTGGGCTTTGACCCCCCCCCCTCCACCCCTCCAAAAAAACCCTCTAGTTCATACTGCGGTATGTTCTTACCAGAAAACACAGTGTCATCATTGTTAATAAAGTATTTTTAGTAGAAGCTCAAAGTGTGGGGAATTTGCTGCTGGGGGCATGAGTATTTTTCTGGCTCCCAGCCCCCCCTGCTCTAAACCACCAGACCCCACTCCCCTCCCAGAGCCGGGAGGCGATCCCAGCACAAGCCTATTGTCTCAGAAAAAAACAGAGCTCTTACTGAGCGTGGAAGAAACCAGTTTTACAGAAATTCCCATCACGCAATTGCAGAGAAAGAGAGTTTATAGGAATTCCAGCATTGCCCCCTGGTGGGGGAAAGTGGGGCTGTGTTTGAGTCTCTCTGTGTATGCGTGTGCGAAAGACTATGGCCCTCTACTGGCTAGAATAAAAATTGCTCCACCGTGTTTCATATTCCCCGTACCGCTAATGGAGATTCCCCTGAGCTCAGACAGAAGTAGCCCATGTTTTTAAGGCAGGCCACCTTCTTTCTATCTGTGCTGCTACGCACCCTCCAATGGAATAACAACCATGAGCAGAGACACAGTGTAGAGAGACAGAAGTGTTGGACAATAGTAGCAATTGGACAATAGTGTTGAACAATTATTGTAACAATCAAGCAGCAACATCCACAAAAGTCAATAAATTAACACAGTATCCCAGGAAATTCCACAGGTAACAAGACTTGAGTATGATTTTTAAGGCATCACATTTTAGGGCTGGTAACATCCCTATGGAGCGCCCCAGAGACAGCTGCATTTTAGCACTGGCTTGGAGTCCCACCTCGGTACCTCACATCACTTTATAAAGTGCTGCTTGAACATTTCTCTTGGTTCCCTTCAGTAAATCTACAGTAATTTTGTCTTGACCAGGACTCAAGAGGTGTCCAAAGTATTAGAAGCCCCAATTCAAGTCAACGATCACTTGTGTGTTAAATAATATAAATAATCCAGATAAATGTTTCTTTTGGACATAAATACAATGGGATTTTAAAATATATATTAGAACATAAGAGCGGCCAGAGTGGGTCAGACCAAAGGTCCATCTAGCCCAGTATCCTGTCTTCCGACAGTGGACAGTGCCAGGTGCCCCAGAGGGAATGAACAGAACAGGGACTCATCAAGTGATCCATTAATATTCATTACACACATGTAATGGATTTTGTGGCCTAGGACTTGAAGCCGTGGACCTCAGGACTCCTAGGTTCTACTCCTGGCTCTGCAGATCACTCTCCCCTGCTGGTGACTCAGTTTCCCCATCTGTGAACTTGGGGTAAAGATAGCGCTCTCCCTTGAAGCGCTTTGAGATCTATGGATGACCAGCACTAGGTAAGAGCTCGGCATTATTGTTCTGATAATTATCATCACATCTGTCACAAAAGGATCTTTCCCCATCTCAGTTTGGGCCAGAACTGACGTGGGGAGAAAAATCCACTGACCCTGAGCAAAACAACAGCAACAAAAAACCCCACCTTTGGACTCATTTATCCCTGTTATGGAGGGGAGGAAATAAGGTTGATCGGCAACTTAGGACAGGAAGCACATCTGCCACATTATTGGGCAACCGGAAGCGCATCAGCCATCCTTCAGGCCCAGAGGAAGTGCATGGGCCAGCAATCCTATTTGGGCCCCCTGCATGTGATGTATCCCTGAAGCAGAGGCCAACAGGAAGGGCATGGTCAAGCCAACTGGAAGTGTATTGACCATCCTCTAGACCAAGGGGAAGCACATGGTCAAAGCAACAGGAAGTGCATGACCCAGTCCATAGGCCAACAGGAAGTGCATTGGCTATCCACTAGGCCAACCGGAAGTGCATAGCTCAGTCTATAGGATCACAGGAAATCCATGGCCCAGCCAACAGGAAGTGCATGACCCAGTCCATAGGCCAACAGGAAGTGCATTGGCTATCCACTAGGCCAACAAGAAGTACATGGCCCAGTCTATAGGATCACAGGAAATCCATGACCCAGTCAACAGGAAGTGCATGGCCTGGTCTATAAGTCAAGAGGAAGTGCATGGCCCAGTCTATAGGATCACAGGAAATCCATGACCCAGTCAACAGGAAGTGCATGGCCTGGTCTATAAGTCAAGAGGAAGTGCATGGCCCAGTCTATAGGATCACAGGAAATCCATGGCCCAGTCAACAGGAAGTGCATGGCCTGGTCTATAAGTCAACAGGAAGTGCATGGCCCGGTCTATAAGTCAACAGGAAGTGCATTGGCCCAGCCAACAGGAAGCATCCTCTAGGCCAAGAGGAAATGCATGGTCCAGTCTCTACGCTCACAGACAGTGCCTGGCATGGCGGCGCCCCCTAGGCCGGGTACTTGGCCTTGAGCAGGGTGAAGTCACGCACAGTCCGGTCGACCCAGCCATGGTACTCCCGGCATACCACGTAGCCCCGGCACTTCTTCTCAAACGCCCCCACCCCGGCTGCCTCCGAGGTCAAGGGGTCTGTGGCCGGGGGCGCTGGGATGCCCATGGCTGCCATAATGGAGGTCAGGTTGGCCAGGAGACCTCGAGTCCGGGCCTGGGCAGTGCCCAGCATGGCCAGCAGCTCAGAGCAGTCGGGGCACAGCTCGTCTTGGTCGTCCCACACCAGCTGGAGGAAGGCGTCAAAGGCGGCGTATGCCCCGTAGCTCCGCGCCAGCCGCTCCGCGTCGCCCATGGTGCGCCAGGCGAGGAATGGGAAGGTGGCCACCGGCACCCCCGCCCACCGCAGTCCTGGGGCGCTGAAACCAGGGTCACTGAACGGGGAGCCCTGGGCGCTCAGCTGTTGGGGGGGAGACACAGAGAAGGGGGTGGGTCAGGGCATGTACTTCCCTCCCCCCGTAGCTTACCCTCTGCGACTCCTGGCCTACCCCCCGGTCCCTGCCCCCCTCCTCCAGATCCACCCCAAGATTGATCCAAATCCCCCTATTCCCTCCCCACAGAGACCCCACCTCCTCCCTCGACACCCCCTTCCAACTCCCCCCCCCCAATTCCCCATCCCGGGAATTGGGACTGCATAGACATGCAGAGGCAGAATAGGAGGGGGGAGAGAGCTGGGCCCTCTGGGGCGGGGGGTGCCTGGGGTGGGAATTCCCATGGGGCTGGGAGTCGGGGCTCGGACCCTACCCCATCAGCGCCTGGCACCCTGGCATTCCCGGGGGCGGGTCGTACCAGCACCACCCCAGGTCTGGAATTGCTGGCTGGGATCCAGGCTGCAGAGAGCGGCTTGGCTGGGTGCTCAGCTGGGTGTGAACGCCTGAGCTGGCATCTTCCAGCCTGGGGCTGGTGCCAAGGGGCCCCAGGTGGGGGCGGCCAAACCAGGACACCCGCCCCCCCGCTCCGCATTGTCGGGGGGGGAAGGAGCTCGACAGAAGGACAAGACCACTGGAGGATTCACCAAGAGACTGGATTCAATCATTCAGATGTGTCTTCCCCAGGGCGCGGGGCTGGCTGGCTCAGGGGGCGGGGAATGGGACGGGGGGGGGCTTTCCCCTCTAGGGGTGCAATGCTGGCTGGAGAGAGTCGAACCCCGGCCCTCCTGACCCATGAATAAAGCTGTGTTTTAGCCACGGGTGTTTTTTAGGTAAAGTCCTGGACAGGTCACGGGCACTAAACAAAAATTCACAGCCCAAGACCCCCGCGTGCTGCTCCTGCCACCGTTGCTGGCTCCGCAGCTCCCATTGGCCGGGAACTGCAGCCAATGGGAGCTGCGGGGGCGGTGCTTGCGGGCGCGGGCAGCGCGCGGAGCCCCCCCCCCCCGGCCCCTCCGCCTAGGAGCTGCTGGGACATGCCGGTGGGAGCCGGGGGGGCCCCCCTCCCGAGGTAAGCGCCACCCCGCACTCCAGCCCCCTACCCCAGCCCTGAGCCCCCTCCCACACCCAAACTGCTGCTGGCTGCAGACGTCACGGAGGTCAAGGAAAGCCACGGAATCCGTGACAGACCCGCAGCCTTCCCCATGAATGGCCCTAGAGGCCTCCGAGCCCCCTCCCGCCCGGGGGCCCAGCACTCACGTAGGTGGTGAGCAGCTTCGTGGTGTTGGCCTGCAGCAGCCGGGCCAGGTTGTAGGTCTGAGAGATGGTAGGAGCACTGGGATTGGGGTCGGGCCGGGCCAGCTGGACCAGGACCAGGGCCGCAAGCAGATTCTGGGCTGCAAGAGTAGGGTGGAGGAGAGGCTTAGTAGGGGAGTCAGCCATTGGCCTGGCCTGTCACAGCACCTTCCCTCAGCCTGAGACATGCTTCTGCGGGGATCCCACTGCCTCCACCATCCCGCTGCTCTTAGCTAGGGCTGTCACTTCTTCCTCTGCTGGGATCCCACCGCCTCCACCATCCCTCTGCTCTGGGCTATGTCAGCCACTTCTTCCTCTGCTGGGATCCCACCACCCCCACCATCCCTCTGCTCTTAGCTAGGGCTGTCACTTCTTCCTCTGCTGGGATCCCACCGCCTCTACCATACCTCTGCTCTGGGTTATGGCAGTCACTTCTTTCTCGACTGGCATCCCACTGCCTCCACCATCCCGCTGCTCTTAGCTAGGGCTGTCACTTCTTCCTCTGCTGGGATCCCACCGCCTCCACCATCCCTCTGCTCTGGGTTATGGCAGTCACTTCTTTCTCGACTAGGATCCCACCACCCCCACCGTCCCTCTGCTCTGGGCTATGAGAGTCCCCTCCCCCAGCAGCCTCTTCCACTTTAGCTGGGGTTCCACCTCCCCCTAGCTCTGGGCTATACCAGCCTTCTGCCCCGTGATGGAATCCCTATCTGGCCTCTCTGCTAGTCCATCTGCATTCTGGGTCCCCAATCCAGAGCCATACTCCACTCCGGGATTTCCCTCTGACTCTCCCAGCTGGGTCCCTGCAGCTGTCAATGGGCGGAGGGCGGGAAGTAACTAAATCCAGAACCGGATTTACACACCTGTCCGGATCAGAGACCGTGCATTGTATATTACCCTCTGGGAGGGGAATGGGATCTAGAGGGTTAGAGCTGGGGAGCTGGGAGCCAGGACTCCTGGGTTCTGTCCCTGGCTCTGGAAAGGGAGTGGGGTCTAGTGGTTGGAGCGGGGTGGGACAGGACTCCTGGGTTCTATCCTTGGCTCTGGGAGGGGAGTGGGGTCTAGTGGTGAGAGCGGGGTGGGGCAGGACTCCTGGGTTCTATCCCTGACTCTGGGACAGGCCTGGGATCTAGTGGGTTAGAGCAGGGGGGGCTGGGAGCCAGGCCCCCTGGCTTCCAGCCCCAGCTTTGGAAAGCGAGTGGGGTGTAGTTGGTTGGAGCAGGGGGGGCTCGAAGATCAGTTAAATCCTCCCCAGGAGCATGATGCGGGGGCACTTACCTAGAGTGGGAGGCATCTCTGGAGCCCTGGCATGCAGAGGGTGCCAACCGGGCCGTGGCCCCCAAATTATTTTCCTGTCGCCTCCTAGTGGCTGATCCCGGCACCGCCTCTTCTTGCCCCCTAGTGGCTAATCCCGGCACTGTCTCCTGTCGCCCCTTAGTGGCCAATCCTGGCACCACCGCTTCTTGCCAACTAGTGGGCACCCTCCCCCCCACACTAAATTCTCTGAGTTGCCTGGGAGCTTCCCAGGGGCTCCTCTGGGGCCAGGTTTCTTCTGCTACCTGAGCCCTAGGGGATGTGGCTGCTTTATAGGCAGGCCGGGCCCTGTCCCGCCCCCCCCTCCTCACGAGGCCACACACCTCCTGCCAAGAGCAGGGTGGGAGCGGGGAAGGCACCTGGGTTTCCTGGACTCTGTTTCCAGGAAGTTGCGAGGGGAATGGGGCAGGGTATGACATTGGGGGGGGGAGAAGAAATTGCAGGTGTGTGGGTGGGGATTGCGAAATGGCTCGATTTCGTGCGAGGGAAGGAAGGAATGAAGGAATGGGAAAGTGAGACTGTGTCTGGGGGGTGGACACACCCCAGCCTGAAAGTCCCAAAGCCACATGGGGTGTGGAGGGGGGGAGTTAACCCTGCAGATTCTTCCTCCTTCTCTGTCCTGTCCCCGGGCATGGCTTTTCATCCCTGGCCCCACTCCGCCAATCCCCCGCCTTCATTCCTCCCATCCCTGTATGCCCCCCCACCCCAGGACCCACAGCTCCCTCGGCCAGCCTTGAGCATGGTCTCCCTGGGGCAGATGCAAGCGGAGGGCTCGGCCCACCCCACAAGGGGGCACCGGAGGCCGGGACCCTGCCTTCCAGGAAGAAATGTGGGATGAGAAGCGGTGAAAGCCGGGGGGGGGGGCAGGGAGGGGTCCCATTGTGACAGACATAATAGGTGCCCAGGCTGTGCCAGCCGACGGCGACTGGCGTCTCCGCACGTCCTCGCCAGATCGGGTTTCCAGCCACAAAGCAACCTCGGGGGCAGGAAAGAATCCAGCAGAGGAGAGGGGGCTGGGAGCCAGGACTCCTGGGTTCTACTCCAGGCTCTGGGAGGGGGGCATGGGGCCTAGTGCAGGGGTGAACAAACTTTTAGACCCAAGAGCCACATCTGGGTATGGAAATTGTATGGCAGGCCATGAATGCTCACGAAATTGGGGGTTGGGGTGCGGGAGGGGGCGAGGGCTCTGGCTGGGGCTGCGGGCTCGGGGGTGGGGCCAGAAATGAAGAGTTCAGGGTGTGGGAGGAGGCTCTGGGCTGGAGCAGGAGATTGGGGTGCAGGCTCTGGGTGGGGCTGGGGATGAGGGGTTCGGGGTGCAGGAGGGTGATCCCGGGTTGGGACTAAGGGGTGTGGAGGGTGGGAGGGGGACCAGGTCTGGGGCAGCGGGTTGGGGCATGGGAGAAGCTCAGGGGTGCAGGCGACACTTACTTCAGGCAGCTCCCGGAAGCAGCAGCATGTCCCCGCTTCAGCTCCTACGCGGAGGCGTGACCAGGCAGCTCTGTGCACTGCCCCATCCTGAGGCGCCACCCTGGCAGCTCTCATTGGCCACCATTCCTGGCCAATGGGAACTGTGGAGGCAGCGCTTGGGGTGGGATAGCATGCGGAGCCCCCTGGCTGCCCCATGTGTAGGAGCTGGAGGGGGGACATGCCGCTACTTCCACAACAGGAGTTTGAGGACCAGATTAAAACGTCGGAAGGGCCAGATGCAGCCCCTGGGCAGTAGTTTGCCCATCCTTGGTCTAGTGGGTTAGAGCAGTGGGGACACACACACTGTGAGAGAGGATAGTCCTTTAGCTATACCTGACACAGACCCACGATTATTTCACTCATGGTGAGGAGAGAAGTTGAGTCATGGGTCTGCCTGTGAAGGTGTAGGGGGGTAAATTCTTTACCACCCCAGGCACGGTGGTTTCCTCTGACTGGTGGATGATTTCCAGTCAGCTGTGGCATGTGAGGACACTCCTATGCCCAGCATCAAAAGCCCCAAGGCATCCTGGTCTTGCCCTCTCATTTGCATATCAGTCTCTTTCCAGTCTTAACCATACGCTGTCACAGACCGCCCCCGCTGACATCAAATGCAGAATTATTTCCTTCCCTGCCCAACACGTCCCCAGTTCTCCAGCACCGATGGGGAAGTTGTGTCAGCAGAAAGCAGGAGGGACTGGGAGCCAAGACTCCTGGGTTCTAGCCCCAGCTCTGGGAGGGGAGTGGGGTCTAGTGGTTAGAACTGGGGGGGCTGGGAGCCAGGATTCCTGGGTAGTAGCCCCAGCTCTGGCAGGGGAGTCTAGTGGGTTAGAGCTGGGGGACTGGGAGCCAGGACTCCTGAGTTTGATCTCCAGCTCTGGGAGGGAAGTGGGGTCTAGTGGGTCAGAGCAGGGGGGCTGGGAGCCAGGACTCTTGTGTTCTAGCCCCAGCTCTGGGAGGGGAGTGGGGTCTAGTGGTTAGAGCTGTGGGGGCTGGGAGCCAGGACTCCTGGGTTTGATCTCCAGCTCTGGATGGGTAGTGGGGGCTGGGAGCCAGGACTCCTGGGTTTGATCTCCAGCTCTGGATGGGTAGTGGGGTCTGGGAGTCAGGACCCAATACCCAAAACAACGATCCGCCCAAGTTTTGCCCACAGCTGCTACCATTTGTGGCACAGGCTGAGAGCCGCCAGAATGCGCATCACCGACCCACGGGCCAGTCGAGAGGGTTTAGAGGGTCATCAAGAGGAAAGAGAGACTTTCCCAGGGTCTAGCCGGAAATCATCAAGTGTTTTATGACGGGGTATAATCAAAC
This sequence comes from Chelydra serpentina, assembly GCA_037349315.1. NCBI lineage: Eukaryota > Metazoa > Chordata > Testudines > Chelydridae > Chelydra > Chelydra serpentina. The sequence continues at coordinate 252,352 of JBAIAC010000284.1, forward strand.
AATGCAGCTCGGCTAACACCCGGCCCCCTTCCTCTCTGCCTGGAATTCAGCACCTGCTAAGAGTCCCCTCACTTTCCCCAGCCCTTGCCCTTTGCCTTTATTTGTTCTAGATCGTTTCCTTTTTGTAAATCTGCCTTGATGGGGAACGGAAACACAACGGGGCATGAAAGGAGGCCGAGGTCCTGGGAGGAGAATCTGGGAGGGCCGGGGGAAGAACGGGACACGGGGTCTTTCCCCTCTAGGGGGCGCTGGCTCCGCTCTGGCCCCAGGGCAGGGGATTGGCTGGCTCAGCGGGATGGGGAATGGGAGACAGAGCATTTCCCCTGTAGGGGGCGCCGGCTCCGATCCAGGTAGGGGGAGTGGAATGGGAGCCAAGGCCTTTCTCCTGTAGGGGGCGCTGGCTCCAATCCAGCCCCAGGCCAGGGGCTGGTGGTAGGGGGAGTGGAATGGGAGCCAAGGCCTTTCCCCTGTAGGGGGCACCAGCTCCAATCCAGGGCACTGGTGGTAGGGGGAGTGGAATGGGAGACGGGGCCTTTCCCCTGTAGGGGGCGCTGGCTCCAATCCAGCCCCAGGCCAGGGCACTGGTGGTAGGGGGAGTGGAATGGGAGCCAAGGCCTTTCCCCTGTAGGGGGCGCCAGCTCCAATCCAGGGCACTGGTGGTAGGGGGAGTGGAATGGGAGACGGGGCCTTTCCCCTGTAGGGGGCGCTGTTGGGCAGGCAGGCCCCCTGGTGGAACTGGTCGAACTGGAATAGGTCACGGTTTCTTCTTTCCAGGAATCCAGCCCCAGATGGCGGATGGAAGCAGGTGTCCGAGACGCCAGGTTGGCACCGGTGGTGGGGAAGCACCTGGCAGCCAGACTGGAAGGCAGTTGGTCTGCTTCTATCGCTTCAATTTCCTCCCGACCCGACCCACCTTGGAGCTGTACTAGCCAGCTTCCACTTTCCATTTCACTCCGTGAAATAACAACGTAGGGGGCTGGGAGCCAGGACGCTGGCTCGGGAGGGTCTAGTATGTTAGAGCAGGGAGTCTGGATGCCTCTGTCCCTGCCTCAGTTTCCCCTGTATTCATAAATTAGACTGCCACTCAGGCATGCCCTCAGAGCAATCGCCTCGCCTCGCTAGGCTAGAACTCAGGAGTCCTGGCTCCCAGCTCTTCTAGAGTTACCTCGCCAGCCATGGGGGGTGGGGGATGTGTCCCCCATGAACCGCTCACCCCAAAGGGATGAGTGCAGGGTATTCGCCTAGTGCTCTGGGTTATGGCTGAGTCTGCACTGCCACCTCCTGGCCACATGGCGCAATGACAAACCCATTGCCCCCCTGACCCTCTGCGGGACTGGTCCTCAGGTCAAGGCAGAAATGCCTCTGGTTAGAGCAGCTACCCAGGGTGGGGAACGGGACATGGGGCCTTTCCCCTCCAGGGGGCGCTGGCTCCCATCCCACCCCAGGGCAGGGGACTGGCTGGCTCAGGGGGATGGGGAACTCTCCCCTCCAGGGGGCGCTGGCTCCCATCCCACCCCAGGGCAGGGGACTGGCTGGCTCAGGGGGGTGGGGAATGGGGACCTCTCCACTCCAGGGGGCGCTGGCTCCCATCCCGCCTCAGGGCAGGGAACTGGCTGGCTCAGGGGCGTGGGGAATGGGGACCTCTCCCCTCCAGGGGTCACTGGCTCCCATCCCACCCCAGGGCAAGGGACTGGCTGGCTCAGGGGGGTGGGGAATGGGGACCTCTCCCCTCCAGGGGTTGCTGGCTCCCATCCTGCCTCAGGGCAGGGGATTGGCTGGCTCAGGGGGATGGGGAACTCTCCCCTCCAGGGGGCGCTGGCTCCCATCCCACCCCAGGGCAGGGGACTGGCTGGCTCAGGGGGATGGGGAACTCTCCCCTCCAGGGGGCGCTGGCTCCCATCCCACCCCAGGGCAGGGGACTGGCTGGCTCAGGGGGGTGGGGAATGGGGACCTCGCCACTCCAGGGGGCGCTGGCTCCCATCCCGCCTCAGGGCAGGGGACTGGGGAATGGGGACCTCTCCCCTCCAGGGGTCACTGGCTCCCATCCCACCCCAGGGCAGGGGACTGACTGGCTCAGGGGGATGGGGAACTCTCCCCTCCAGGGGGCGCTGGCTCCCATCCCACCCCAGGGCAGGGGACTGGCTGGCTCAGAAGGGTGGGGAAGGGGACATGGGGCCTTTCCCCTCTAGGGGTGGCTGGCTCTGATCCGGCCCCAGGGCAGGGGACTGGCTGGCTCAAGGGGGTTGGGAAGGGGACATGGGGCCTTTCCCCTCTAGGGGTGGCTGGCTCTGATCCGGCCCCAGGGCAGGGGACTGGCTGGCTGAGGGGGGTGGGGAAGGGGACATGGGGCCTCTCCCCCCAGAGGGTGCCAGCACTGATCTAGCTTCAGGTTTAGGGGGACGGGCCAGCAGGAAGGGGATAAGTGACCCCAATGATACTATGTCTCTGTGTAGCAATGGGCCCGGCCCTTGTACAATAGGATCTGATGATCCTATGAGCAAAGGCTCAGACTGTCCCGCCAGCAGGATCAGTCCTGGCTCGCGACCCAACAAAGGAACATGGCTCTACCCATCCCCGGACTGCACCGCAGGAACAGACACCGGAGAAACCAGGGACTCAAAACCACCATCGATGGGCCGGCCCCCATCCCGGCCTGCGGACCGCAGACTCGGGTGGAGGTCGGCGCAGCCAGGGAGGTGCCATGAGTTGACTCCTCGTTAGGTTTTTATTATTATTATTAAACGTTTCCGCAGCGCCGTGGCTGCGCACGGTGCTGGTACAGAGGTCTAAAAAAGAAAGGTTCCTGCCCCCGGGAGCTTACAAGCTAAGTTAGAGAAACCCCAGGCACGCTGGGGGCGTGGGGACGGGAACCGTCAATAAATAGAAAGATCAGTCGTGTTCTAGTGTCACAAGATCGGAGAACTTCCAGGATACGTGGCCAGCTGCCGTCAGCCAGCCTGGCACGGCTGACGCCGAGACAGTGACGGCCGAATGACGCCTCTTGGGGATCTGGCCCATTGACCCCACTGGAGTCATGGCCGATTGGGGCCAGACCCCCAGCTGGGATCACGCAGCTGTAGGTCGACTGGACTCAATGGGGCCAGACCCCCAGCTGGTGTCATTGACCCCAATGGAGCTTCGGCTGCGTGACCCCAGCTGGGATCTGGCCCCATTGACCCCAATGGAGCTACGGCCGAGTGACCCCAGCTGGGATCTGGCCCCATTGACCCCAGCTGGGATCTGGCCCCATTGACCCCAGCTGGGATCTGGCCCCATTGGCTCTCTTGTTTTCATCCATTTCCCCGTTGCCGTGTGGAGTCTGGCGTGTCTCGGTGCTCCAGGGACAGGATCCGCCCGGGCGACCGACAGCCCCGTCTCCCTGATGAAACGTCGGGTCCTGTTCTGTCCTGGCGGCTGGTTCCGAAATGGGCGAATGCTGCGGACGCTGCCCCCAATGAGGGGGCATCAGTCTCTCCTGCCTCATGCGCCCCCCCTTGTCCCGAGGCCATCAATCCACCTCCCTCCCCTCTGAACCAAGCAGAGGCCCAGAGACGGGGAGATCTGAAGGAATGGGGTGCCCCATGTGTTGGGCACTAGGAAGTGGGCGGGGGGGGGAGGGCGGGTTCCTGGTGAGCTGGGATTGGGTTCCTGGGTATGAAGACCCTGGGCACCATCATTAAATGCTACAAAGGTTTGGGGAGTACCAAAATCTGTCCCTGGTCACCCAAATTTAATCCCCATGAGCCTCAAACAGCCCCGACCCCGAACAATATTTCACACCTAGTAAACAGACCATCAGTCCACTCACTCCCTAGTAACCAGTAGCCCCGAGTAACCGAACCGCCAATCCCCTCCCTCTCTCAAGAGTGTCCCATCATCCTTATTAACCGAACCAGCAATTCTCTCTAGCAACTAACCATGTGGGAACCAACCCCACCAATCGCTGTTCGTGGTCAGCCAGCCTGGTAACTGCCCTACCGACCCCCACTCTAGCGACTAATCACTGTAGTAACCAACCTACCAAACCCCTCCCTATCATCGCTATGGTACCAACCCACCAATCCCCTCCCTAGCGATCAACCACCGCGGGGGGGCCGACCCGCCCATCCCCGCCGTAGCGACCCATCACTCTGTAGTCACCGTGGTAACCAACCCCCCAACAGCGACCGACCGCTCCCCACCCGCCCCCTTCACTCCACCCCCCACTGCCACCCCACTATCCGGAGGGGGCGGGCGTTGGGCCGCGGGGCGGGCGGGGGCCCGGGCAGGGCGGGCTGGCCCTCGGCCGGCGCCCCGGCGCCCGCGTGGACGCGCTGGTGGCGGATGAGGGTGGAGCTGCGGCCGAAGCTTTTGCCGCAGAGGGGGCAGCGGTAGGGGCGGGCGCCGGTGTGGGCCCGCTGGTGGACGGCCAGGTAGGAGCTGTCGCCGTAGCTCTTGCCGCAGACGTTGCACTTGAAGGGCTTCTCGCCGGAGTGGATGATCTGGTGGCGGATGAGGTGGGAGCTCTCGCTGAAGCTCTTCTGGCACTGGGTGCAGCGGTAGAGCTTCTCGCCCGTGTGGGTGCGCTGGTGGCGGCCCAGGTCCGAGCGCTGGGAGAAGCTCTTGCCGCACACCCCGCAGGCGAAGGGGCGCTCGCCGGTGTGCACCCGCTGGTGCCGGATGAGGTGGGAGCTGAGGGTGAAGCGCTTCCCGCAGTCGGGGCAGTCGAAGACGCGAGGCTCGGCCCGGGGGGCGGCGCTGACCCGCCGCCGCCGGGCGTAGGGGCCCCAGCGGCGCCCCCGCTGCGGGGGCCGGCACAAGCTCTCGCAGGCTTCGGCCCAGTCGGGGCGGCTGGGGGCATCCGGCCCCGGAGGCTCTTCCTCCTGCCGGGGAGGCTCGGGCACCTCCTCTTCCTCGTTGTCGCTCGCTGTCCCGTCACCTGCTGGGAGAGAGACAGGAGAGTGCAGGCCGAGCTCGCTCCCATGCCGGAGAGGGGCTTCCCATGCCCACACGGCACAGGGAGAGGGCTGGGACTGAGGGGCAAGAGTCCCCGCAACTATCTGTCTCTTCCCAAAAACATGCAACCATCCATCTCTCCCCGTAAACACCCATCTACCCATCCATCCCATAAACACCCATCCATCCCTCCATCCCATGAACACCAATCTACCCATCCATCCCTCCATCCCATAAACACCCACCTACCCATCCATCCCTCCATCCCATAAACACCCACCTACCCATCCATCCCTCCATCCCATAAACACCCACCTACCCATCCATCCCTCCATCCCATAAACACCCACCTACCCATCCATCCCTCCATCCCATAAACACCCACCTACCCATCCATCCCTCCATCCCATAAACACCCACCTACCCATCCATCCCTCCATCCCATAAACACCCACCTACCCATCCATCCCTCCATCCCATAAACACCCACTTACCCATCCATCCCTCCATCCCATAAACACCCACCTACCCATCCATCCCTCCATCCCATAAACACCCACCTACCCATCCATCCCTCCATCCCATAAACACCCACCTACCCATCCATCCCTCCATCCCATAAACACCCACCTACCCATCCATCCCTCCATCCCATAAACACCCACCTACCCATCCATCCCTCCATCCCATAAACACCCACCTACCCATCCATCCCTCCATCCCATAAACACCCACCTACCCATCCATCCCTCCATCCCATAAACACCCACCTACCCATCCATCCCTCCATCCCATAAACACCCACTTACCCATCCATCCACCCCATGAACACCCATCTACCCACCCATTCCTCCATCCCGCTGGAGAAGATGAGAAAGAACTGAGGGGGCTCTCGGCAGCTTTGCTGGGATCCCGGCTTTTCCCTTCATTCCTGGATGGTCTCCAAGCTCATGTCACTCATTCCTTACCTGGGATCTCCTGTTCCTCGGAGCCCTGGAGATCCGGGACGCACGGCTCTTCCTCGCTCTCCATCCAGGAGATCACAGCCGGTTTGGGGACGGGAAAGCCTGCCAGCGGGGGGGAAAGCAAGTTGTTATCTCTCCATCAAGGCCCACGAAGAACGTTCATGGAGATCCTTTAGGACAATGGAAGAAGCAGTTGGCCTCTCCGTGCACCCAAGTCCATGGTAGGACACACGTGGGGATGTCCACATGCAGTCAAAATATTTCATTTTCACTGTATTGTTATGAGCGTAATATAATATAATACAATAGACGCAAACTGCCTTCACTATTACATAATAATCAAAACATTTGCTAGTATATCACTGATCCCGACTAGGGAAGTGGCAGGAAACAAGGTAATAATAAATAAGTATAAATATAATATGGCTTGGTAGAATTAATTTCTTTTATGATTTTGACAATGTCAGTGTTTATTTTAAAACTTTTTTTAGATTTTTATCAATTAAAATGGTAACAACTGTGCAAAATTAGGAGTTTAAAGCATTCCCCCCCCCCCCCCCTTTTCACAGTTATGGGAAATTATTGAGTGGGGGGGTCAGGCAGTAGATGCTGCAAATCAAAAAGTGAAAGCTTTATGTTTGCTACACACAAATTGTCGATGTCATATGTCAAAATAGCCAAAGTAAACATCCACTCATTCAAAAGTCTAAACCATTGGATTTTGCCCGTGAAGTCTTACTTTGCCTATCTGTACATTTCGATTATCATGGAAAAAATATGTTTTCGTTGGTTTGTGCGTGTAGGGGAAAATCAACATTTACCAACATTTAATGATAGAAACTGAATCCTTCCAAGCCCAATTTTTATATTATTTATTAATTATAATTCTTATTTTATATTATATAAGCCAAAACAATAAAGGGAAAATGATTTTTTTTATTTTTGTTATACATTAATTGTAACAGAGTTGAACAGAATATGAATGAATAAATATTTTGGCACCCACTAGGGTGACCAGATGTCCCGATTTTATAGGGACAGTCCCAATATTTGGGGCTTTTTCTTATATAGGTGCCTATTACCCCCCACTCCCATCCCTATTTTTCACCTCTGCTATCTGGTCACTGCACACCCACTCCCATTTCGTCATAGAAAAACGGTAAGAAATTAGGGGAAAGGAAACTCAAAAAAAAAATCTATTTTATTTTTTCCTGTTTCATTATAAAAAGATTATTTTAAATAAACCCCAAAATAATGGGTTTGGAAATGTTTATTTTTGAGGAATTTTTTATTTGTTTTTCCCCATTTTTTATTTTTTCTACAGTAAAAGGGGGAGGGAAGGAAAGAAAAATGGAAATTGAAAAATCAACCCTATTTAGTTTCGTTTTTTAAAAAAAGGGCTTTTTTTTTTTTAAACCTAAAATTGTCCATGATGATTCTTTGGTATTTTCCCATTTTTCCCTCCAATTTTACTACAGAAAAAAAGGGGAGGAAGTGGAGGATGGGGGAGAAAACTAGAAAAAACATGTCATTTTCCCAATTAATCACAAAAAAACCCACAGAATTTTTAAAAAATAAATTTTATTTTGAGAGATTTTCCCGTTTATTTCCCTTCATTCGTTTTGCCACAGCAAAGGAAGAGGAAATGGAGAAAAGAAACTTGAAAAACACCGCAATCTTTTCATTTTCCACTTTTTGTATTTTAAAAAGTGCTTTTTTAAAACCCAATCGGTTTCCGTGAACATTTTGGGGTTTGAAAATGTTCATTTGCTTTTTTTCCACCTTTTTCAATTTTCCACAGACAAAGGGGTTGGACAGGAAACTTAAAAAACTAACACCATTTAAATTTTTTCAGTTTTGTTTTAAACAAAAAAGATTTGTTTTAAATTTCCATTAAAATTTCCTATTGTAAAATGAGATGGTATCTTTTATTGGACCCACTTCTGTTGGTGAGAGAGACAAGTTTTCAAGCCACACAGCTCTTCTTCGGGTCTTCTTTGACCCAGCTACAATACTGCATACAATTGTAAAACGTTCACTTTTTCATAGTTGGGGGGGGGTTTCCTTCTTCCCCTCCCATTTTGCTGCAGAAAAAGGGGAATCAACAGAAAAAAGAAAAGTTGGAAAAAAAACATTTGCCACTTTTTTAAAATAGCAGAATCAAAAAAAAACCCAACCAAACCCCTAAAAAATTTTCCATGAGCGTTTTTTGCGTTGACAATTGTTTGTTTTTAAATGTTTTGTTTTTTCACATTTTCATTTCCCACTTAAAAAGAAAATCTGCAACATTTTTCTATGTTGAAAATTGGTCATTTATTGACATTTCCGCCCCTTCTTCTTCTGACACCAGCAACGGAGAAAGGGGGAGAAATGGAAAACTGAAAAAAACACCCCCATGTTCATTTCCCACTTCTGTCAAAAAAAACCCCAAACAAATTGGTATTTGTTGAAAAAACCCAAATATTTCATGATTTATTTATTTTTTATAATATGGCCATTTTCCAATAAATCGGTCACTCCAGAAATGTCTGCCAGCTCCAGCCCCAAAGGTGTTATCGTGCAGTGAGGAAGAGTGGCCCAGTGGTTATAGGGGGCTATCCAGAAAACCTGGGCTCAATTCCCTGCTCTGCCGCCACACATTTCCTAGATGACCATGGGCAAGTCATTTAGCTGCTCCGTGCCTCAGTTTCCCCATCTGCACAAGGGGGCTAAAAGCCCCGCCTCACAGTGGTGTTGTGAGATTAAACGTGCTAGAGAGCATGAGGTGCCCAGATGCTACGGTGATGGAGCCAGATAGATCTTGACTGTACTTTATTCACAGTTATCTGGCCCGTAGCTACCGGGGGGAGGAGGGATAGCTCAGTGGTTTGAGCATTGGCCTGCTAAACCCAGGGTTGTGAGTTCAATCCTTCAGGGGGCCATTTAAGGATCTGGGGCAAAAATTGGGGATTGGTCCTGCTTTGAGCAGGGGGTTGGACTAGATGACCTCCTAAGGTCCCTTCCAACTCTGAGATTCTATGATTCTATGTGTTGGCGTGTCCGTGCACGGCATTTGCACGTGTTCGCGGGGAGGCGCGTCAATGCCACGCTTGGTCACGTCAGCAGCAATGCCTTCTGGGGAGAGGCAGCCCAGAGTTTCCGGCGCCTCTCTGAAAGGGATCGGGGTGATCAAAGGCGGCCCAGTGGGGCATTGTGGGAGGAGCGGGGCGGGACCCCAAGGGGATTGTGGGAGGAGCGGAAGGGCGGGGGATTGTGAGAAGGGGAGAGATCCAGATGCATTGTGGGAAGAGCAGGACGGGAGTCCAGGGGCACTGTGGGAAGGGGGGAGCCCAGGGACATTGTGGGGGGAGCAGGGCAGGAGCCCAGGGGCACTGTGGGAAGGGGGCAGTGGGGGGAGCCCAGAGGCACTGTGGGAAGGGGGGAGCCCAGGGACATTGTGGGGGGAGCAGGGCAGGAGCCCAGGGGCAGTGTGGGGGGGGAGCCCAGGGGCACCGTGGGAAGAGGGCAGTGAGGGGGATCCCGGGGCACTGTGGGGGGAGCAGGGCAGGAGGAGATGGCCCAGGAGCTGCATCAGCTCACGGGAAGGGGCCGTGGGGGGGTCTCAGTCTCTCTGCCCGCGGCCCTCACCCAGCGAAATGGCGTCCCCATAGTTCTCCTGCATGACGTCCCGGTAGAGCTCCCTCTGCCTCTCATCCAGCAGGACCCACTCCTCCATCGCCGCCCCCGGCACCTGCAAGGAGAGACGCAGCCCGGGTCAGGGCCCCTGATCCCCCCGGGCCGGGCAGCACCCAACGTCCAGGGGGCTGGGACCCGGAGCGGGAGGGGCTCCCAGCAAACAGGGTGTACAGACAGGGGGAGTTAGGAGCATGAAAAGAACTGGGGGGCGGTGGGGGAGAAAGCGAGCGAGAGAGAGAGCAGCAGATGGAGGGGCAGAGGATTCCTGCCCCATGGGGCGGGCGGGCGGGCGGAGAGGGCACTAGTGGCGTGAAGAGGGGCAGAAAGGCCCATCGTGTCCAGTGCAACATCCCGTGGCAGGCGACACCAGGAACCTCCCAGCATTGGCCCTGATTGGATTGGGGCAGCCCTGCTGGGCTCAGCTGCACAGACCCCCCCTGTGCACCCCCAGAGCTGGGGGGGGGCTCAGCTGCACAGACCCCCCCGTGCACCCCCAGACCTGGGGGGGCCCTGCTGGGCTCAGCTGCACAGACCCCCCTGTGCACCCCCAGAGCTGGGGGGGGGCTCAGCTGCACAGACCCCCCCGTGCACCCCCAGACCTGGGGGGGCCCTGCTGGGCTCAGCTGCACAGACCCCCCTGTGCACCCCCAGACCTGTGGGGGCCCTGCTGGGCTCAGCTGCACAGACCCCCCCTGTGCACCCCCAGAGCTGGGGGGGCCCTGCTGGGCTCAGCTGCACAGACACCCCCCCATGCACCCCCAGAGCTGGGTGGGGCTCCTGGGCTCAGCTGCACAGACCCCCCTGTGCACCCCCAGAGCTGGGGGGGGGCTTCTGGGCTCAGCTGCACAGACCCCCCTGTGCACCCCCAGAGCTGGGTGGGGCTTCTGGGCCCAGCTGCACAGACCCCCCCCCGTGAACCCCCAGAGCTGGGGGGGGGCTTCTGGGCTCAGCTGCACAGACCCCCCCGTGAACCCCCAGAGCTGGGGGGGGGCTTCTGGGCTCAGCTGCACAGACCCCCCCCGTGCACCCCCAGAGCTGGGGGGCCCTGCTGGGCTCAGCTGCACAGACCCCCCCCGTGCACCCCCAGAGCTGGGGGGCGCTGCTAGGCTCAGCTGCACAGACCCCCCCGTGCACCCCCAGAGCTGGCTGGGGTGGGCCCCCCGTGGGCCCCCCCCCAGTACAGATTTCCCGGTACAGCTACCTCAACAAAGGGACCATCCTGGCAAAGCCCGGCCAGGCGCCCCCCCCTCAGCTCAGCTGCACCCCACGCGCCCCCCCCCCCGGGCTGGCTGAACCCCCCCCCCAGCTGATCCCCTTCGGCCACTTCCTACGAGCTGCAATTTCCTGCCTCTCCGCTGTTGTCTCGCCCCCCCCCCGCTCCGGATCCCGGCCGCCCCCGACTCACCCCGGCTCCCTTTGCAACCCCCCCCCCCTTGCGGAGGGGGCTCCCGGCGCTGGGGACTGGGCCCCCCCTGCCCCCGCCCCGGCTGCCGGGCGATCGGCGGCGCCGCGCAGGCGGGGAACAGGAAGGTGCCCGGGCGATTGCAGTCCCCGTGCCCGGGCGGGGCGGGGCGGCTCCCGGCCAGGCGCTAGCCCGCTGGAGGACCGGGCGCCTCTATCCGCTTAACTCTTGGCGGAGCTGCCTGGGGCATCCCAGAGCCGCCCCCGCCCCGCGTCCACACAGGCGGCCCGGGCTCATGTGGATGCCAAGGAGCAAACGGGGTGATCCAGCGACCCAGCCCGCCGGGGCGTCCTTCGTGCCAGGGCTGAGCCCCGGCACCTCCGCGCTCGGCAGGGCTGAGCCCCGGCACCTCCAGACCCGGCGGTCCAAAGCCCGGCACCTCCAGACTCGGCCGTTCAGAGCCCGGCACCTCTAGACCCGGCGGTTCAGAGCCCGGCACCTCCGGGCCCGGCGGTTCAGAGCCCGGCACCTCCGGGCCCGGCGGTTCAGAGCCCGGCACGTCCGGACCCGGCGGTTCAGACCCCGGCACCTCCGGACCCGGCGGTTCAGAGCCCGGCACGTCCGGACCCGGCGGTTCAGACCCCGGCACCTCTGGGCCCGGCCGTTCAGAGCCCGGCACCTCCGGACCCGGTGGTTCAGAGCCCGGCACCTCCAGGCCCGGCGGTTCAGAGCCCCGGCACCTCCGGGCCCGGCCGTTCAGAGCCCCGGCACCTCCGGGCCCGGCGGTTCAGAGCCCCGGCACCTCCGGGCCCGGCGGTTCAGAGCCCGGCACCTCTGGGCCCGGCCGTTCAGAGCCCTGGCACCTCCGGGCCCGGCAGTTCAGAGCCCCGGCACCTCCAGACCCGGCCGTTCAGAGCCCGGCACCTCCGGGCCCGGCCGTTCAGAGCCCTGGCACCTCCGGGCCCGGCCGTTCAGAGCCCCGGCACCTCCAGACCCGGCCGTTCAGAGCCCGGCACCTCCGGGCCCGGCCGTTCAGAGCCCGGCGGTTCAGAGCCCGGCACCTCTGGGCCTGGCGGTTCAGAGCCCGGCACCTCTGGGCCCGGCCGTTCAGAGCCCGGCACCTCTGGGCCCGGCGGTTCAGAGCCCGGCACCTCTGGGCCCGGCCGTTCAGAGCCCGGCACCTCTGGGCCCGGCGGTTCAGAGCTCGGCACCTCTGGGCCCGGCCGTTCAGAGCCCGGCACCTCTGGGCCCGGCCGTTCAGAGCCCGGCACCTCTGGGCTCGCCGTGTCAGTGATGAATGTAATAAAAATGGCTTGTGCCCCGGCACCTTTTTCATTACAGATTAAGCCCTGTATCTACCCATCTCCACGTGTACCCCCTCTAACTATCCATCCCCCCACACCCTGTCGATATATCTATCCATTCATCCCCATACACACCCCCTTATGTCTATCCATCCCCACACTCACTGTCTATTTATATATCTATCTCTCCATCCCCATATGCACCCCCATCTATCCCGATAGGCACCCCTTATCTATCCATCCACCCCTTTACGCTCCCTTATCTCTATATATGTCCATCTATCCTTTCTCATATCCTGTCTCTATCTATCTATCTCCATACGCTCTATCTAATCTATCGATCTATCTCCATCAGCCCTATCATCTATCTATCTATCTATCTATCTATCTATCCCTATTCACCCTATCTATCTATCTATCCCCATACACCCTTCCTATCTATCTATCCCCATCCACCCCCTCTATCTATCTATCTATCTGTCTCCATATACCCCTCATCTAATCTATCTGCATACACCCCCCTTTAGCTATCTATCCCAATACAGCCCCCCCCCCACCTATCCACATACACCCCATCTATCTAATCGAATCTATCTATCCCCATACACTATACAGTATCTATCCATCCATCCACATATGTAGCCCCCATCTATGTGCCGGTCTGTCTACCTGACCCCATCCGCACCGTCTATCTATCCATCCGTCTTGGGAAAATAAAATCCCTCCCGGTCAATTGAAAACTCTGCAATCTAAATGTTGCATTCCAATTTTGACATTTTGATTAGATTGCGTTATAATTTGTAAATGTCAGAAAGATTCTTTGGAAAGGGGAAAACCAAGATGTTTCGTATTGAAATGTTATCCCCTCCCCCCCAAAAAATAACCCGACATTTCATCGCACGAGACAAGGGTGTTGCTACAGATGCAAAACTCACACGTGGGGCCTCACAAGATTGGCTTAACAATCACGAGATTTTTTTTTAAATGATAAATTGTGGGTGCTTTTCATTTGGCTACATTTAGGGTCACACTGGGGTCATGTTTTGAACCTTTTCCCCGCATCCCTGAGAACGAAACATTTATTTTCCAAATGGAAGCTGATTTCACATGACTCCAGGAGCTGCGGGCTTTAGGGAAAATATACATCAGGGGAGAGAGGATTGGATGCTGATCTGTGACCCCGGAGTGAATCCAGATTCACACTCCACCCTGCTTAGAGCTCTGTTGACCCCCTTCCTCCCTCCATAATCAACTGCCACTTTGGGCTTGGGAGGTACCATTCTCGTGGGGAGGGGGGAATGCGAAATTATCCCCTGTCTCAAGCGATTTAACTCCCTTCCCAGATTAAAAAGGGGCCTGTAATGGGATAGATTTTTATTTTTAATTTCCTGACAGAAAAAAAAAATCCAATCTGGCTTCCTCAGAAATTTTAACCTCCCCCCTCCCAAGAGTGCGATGGTTCCTTCCAGGGGGCAGCGAGGCTCCCAGCTGATGGGATGAACCATTTCACTGATGAGGGGGAGCAGAGGTAAAATGCCAAAGGTTCAAATTTGACCTGTTTAATTTTCATTCCTCCATCTCTGAAAAATTAGAGCCTTTTAATGTTTCTGTTCTTTTTAGTAAAAGGGGGATTTTTTTTATCAAAGTGACAGTACTGGGGATTTATACTTCAAAATTCACCAGTTTTAAGGAGTCTACGTAAAAACCACTTGGTTCTCCCTTTATATTAAAGGTTCCATTTATTAATAAACAATCAGATCTCTGTTTAGATCAATAGCTCATTGATTGTTATACAGTCCTGATAGGCCAATAACTGTGGCTTATAACCATCTATAGCATGTGCTGCTCATGTCAGTAACATCCTTATAACATGCACAGATCATTTGTAATATCAACCATGACCCTAATTTCTCCTCTTAGTTAAGTTTCTCTTTCCAGTATCTAGAAACCAACTATGTCTTATAGTATTGGTGAGGCTATAAGGTCCGGTCCTCCAGCCAACCATAGAGTCAAAGAGAAGAGTGGCTAGACAAGACCTGAAGATGGATCACCGTGGAGTTGCGGTGTGACCTATGGAAGAACCCACCAATGACATCGTGGTCTGTTCAAAGGGATTTCTTTCCTCTGAAGCCGATGAAGGAAGCTCTCATAGTCAATAAGCACATTAATATGGCACAACTGTAGAATGACCCTGTTTTGGGTCATCAGAGGGGTTCGCACATTGGGTCTTCCAGTGATAAAAGCATGATCCTTTACTTCATGAACTAACAAGTTAACTCCATCCACCAGCAGCTGTAATTGGCTTGTATCCTATTTTGTGGCCCAGCCATGAGAGGGAAACAGGAACACACACAATCTCCATCTATACCAGAGGTGGGCAAACGGGACCATCCTGCCCGGTCCCTGAGCTCCCGGCTGGGGAGGCTAGTCCCCGGCCCCTCCCCTGCTGTCCTCCCTCCCCCGCAGCCTCAGCGCGCCGCGCCGCCAGCATTGTGGCCTGCCGCTCCTGTCGGGCAGCACGGGCGGCGGGGCTGCAAGCTCCTGCTGCTCTGAGCAGCATGGTAAGGGGGTAGGGAGCGGGGTGGGGTGGATAAGGGGAAAGGGGTCCCGGGAGGCAGTTAGGGGCGGGGGTGTGGATAGGGGTCAGAGCAGTCAGGAGACAGGGAGCAGGGGGCGTTGGATAGGGGGTGCAGTCCCGGGAGGAGGTTAGGGGCGGGGGTCCCAGGAGGGGGCGGTCAGGGGACAAGGAGCGGGGGGGGGGGGTTGGATGAGTCGGGGCTTCTGAGGGGGATGGGAAGTGGGAGGAGGTCGATGGGGGCGGGGCCAGGCTGTTTGGGGAGGCACAGCCTTCCCTACTCGGCCCTCCATCCAGTTTCGCAACCCCGATGTGGCCCTTGGGCCAAAAATTTTGCCCACCCCTGATCTATACTGTTCAAGAAGAGATTCTCTAGAAGAAAGTCCATGTTCCCCACTAAAGAGCTTTGTGAGACCCATGACCTCATTAACATAACGAGGCATCTTCATGGATCTCATCCGACCACATGGCAAGTTAGCCACAGGCTAGTGACATAGCTAAGGACGGGGTGATGGTGGCAAGGTGAGCTGGTTCCCATTAGGCCTAGGCAGTGCCCCAACACACATTAAATGGAGCACAGGTGCCTACAGGAAGGCGTGGCTTCCCATGGTCCAGACCTTGCCCAAAGGGGGCAACTTCCTGTGAGACCCACTTTGAGGGGCAACTTCCTGTGGAAAGACCTTGTCCTCCAGGGGCTACTTCCTGTGAGCAAGACTCACCCTTGAGGGGGCAACTCCCTGTCAGAGAGACCTGCCCTACAGGGGGCCACTTCCTGTGAGCAAGACCTACCTGGGGACGCAACTTCCTATGGACAAGACCTACCCTACAGGGAGTGACTTCCTGTGAGCAAGACTTACCTGGGGACGCAACTTCCTGTGGACAAAACCTACCCTACAGGGGGCCACTTCCTGTGAGCAAGACCTACCTGGGGACGCAACTTCCTGTGGACAAGACCTACCCTACAGGGGGCGACTTCCTGTGAGCAAGACCTACCTGGGGACGCAACTTCCTGTGGACAAGACCTACCCTACAGGGGGCGACTTCCTGTGAGCAAGACCTACCTGGGGACGCAACTTCCTGTGGACAAGACCTGCCCTACAGGGGGCGACTTCCTGTGAGCAAGACCTACCTGGGGATGCAACTTCCTGTGGACAAGACCTGCCCTACAGGGGGCGACTTCCTGTGAGCAAAATGCAAAGGGGTGTGTAATTTCCTGCGAGCAAGACCCACCCTACAGGGGGGCAACTTCCTGTCAGAGAGACCTCCATGGGGGGGGGAGGGTGACTTCCTGAAAGTGAGCCCACCTCAGGGGTGCAACTTCCTGTGGGCAAGACCCATGCTAGAGGGGGTGACTTCCTGTCAGTGATGCCCTATCCAATGGGACAACTTCCTGTGAGTGAAACCAGCCTCGTGACACAACTTCCTGTGAGTGAGGCTCGCTAGATGGATCAACTTCCTATAAACCAGACCGTGTCCTAGTGGGGCGACTTCTTGTGAGCAAGGTCTGCCTAGTGGCACAGCTTCCCATGAGCCACGGCTGCCCCAGAGGAAGCGACTTCCTGCAGGCCGGCCCCCCGCATCCCTCCCTAGTCCCGCCCCTTCTTGTGGGTCTTCTGATGCTGGGTGAAGGCAGAGCTCTGGACGAAGCGCCGGCCGCACTGGCCACACTGGTAGGGCCGTTCGCCGGTGTGGATGCGCCGGTGAGCTGCCAGGTTGGAGTTCTGGCTGAATCCCCGGCCGCAGTCGGGGCAGCGGTAAGGCCGCTCGCCGGTGTGGGTGCGCCGGTGCTGGGCATAGGTGGAGCGCTGGGAGAAGCACCTCCCGCACTGGGCGCACTGGTACGGCCGCTCGCCGGTGTGGGTGCGCCGGTGGGCGGCCAGGTGAGCCCGGCGGATGAAGCTCCGCCCGCAGTCCCCGCACCGGAAAGGCTTTTCTCCGGTATGGGTGGTCTGGTGGGTGATGAGGTTGGAGGTCTGGCTGAAGGTTTTGCCACACACTGGGCAGCGGTAGCGCTTTTCGCCGGTGTGGACCCGCCGGTGCTTGACCAGGTAGGAGCCGTCGTTGAAGCCTTTGCCGCACTCCTCGCACCGGAAGGGCCGCTCGCCGGTGTGGATGCGCTGGTGTTGGGCCAGCTTGGCGCTCTGCCCGAAGGCTTTGCCGCACTGCCCGCAGGTGTAGGGCCGATGCCCGGCATGGCCCTGCTGGTGCTCGGCCAGCGCCGCCCGCTCCAAGAAGCCCCGCCCGCAGTCATAGCAGCGGTAGTGGCGCTCGCCGGTGTGGGTGCGCCGGTGGGCCGCCAGGTTGGAGTTCTGGCTGAAGCCGCGCCCGCAGTCCGGGCAGACGAACGGCTTCTCGCCCGTGTGGGTGCGCCGGTGGGTGCTCAGGTTGGAGCTCTGGCTGAAGCTCTTGCCGCACTCCGGGCAGACGAACGGCCTCTCGCCGCGGTGGATGCGCCGGTGCTGGGCCAGGGCTGAGCTCCAGGTGAAGCCTTTGCCGCACTCGGGGCATTTGTACGGCTTTTCGCCCGTGTGCGACACCTGGTGCTGGATGAGGTGGGAGCTCTGCCCAAAGCTTTTATCACACACCGAGCACTTATAAGGTTTCTCCAGGGCCGGCACAGGGAGGCCGCCATGCTGGGCTGGCTTCCCCTGGCTCCTCCACAGAGGGTCCCCCTGCTGCTGCATGTCCACCCCTTCCCATCCTCCAGAGAACGTCCCCTGCAGATCCACCTGGGGAACGTCCTCTTCGGCTCCTCCTGAGGGCATCCCATGCAGATCCACCTGGGGAACCTCCCCTGCAGATCCTCCTGAGGGTACCCCAAGCAGCTCGATAGAGGGAACATCCCCTTCGGATCCTCCAGAGAACATCTCACACAGATCCAGTCGGGGACCGTCTCTTTCAGATCCTCCAGAGACCGTCCTCAGCAGATCCGCTTGGGGGACATCCACCATCGATAAGCGCTGGTGCAATTCAGTCTTCTCCAGATCTTTCTGCGCCGGATCCCATCCCAGGCTTTCGCCGCCACCTGCCGGGACAGAGAGAGAGAACCCAGACGGGCTTTCTGAACTGGGGCAGAGAAGCAAAGGGGGTACCCCAAATCCCCGTCCCTGACCAGTCCTGCCCCCAAAACCCAATCTAAGTACCAGGGTCTGCTCTAGAGCCTTCCATCTATAGAAGACCGTCCCCTGCTGGGGAGACATCCCCAGTTTCTTACCCATTCCCTGCTGAAACTCCGGCTCCTCTTTCAGAGCCCAGCCCGGTGGGCATGCAGCCCCGGGGTAGGGGATCAGAGCCGGCACCCCCTGCTGGGCTTCCCCGGTGGCACTCGGCTCTTCTCCCTCCGCCTTGACGCTCACCGCCTCCCAGTGCTGCAGGACAGGCTCCATGGCTCCGGGGGATGGTCCATAGGCCAACGCCGACCTGAGGGCAACCCAAGCGAACCCGTCAGCACAGAGCCAGAGCGAAGAGGGCTCAATCGAACCGGCGCTGCGGGGCTGAGTGTCTCTGGGGCGGGAGGCAGAGCCCGGGGCAAGCCCCCTACTACCTCGGGCTCCACCTCCACCCTAGCTCCCGCCCTACAGCGCAACCTCCACTATAGTCATTTACACTGGAGGGCGTCTTAGTGGAGTGTTTCTCAAATGCAGCACCAGGGGCTTTTCTTGCAGCCACAGCCTCCTGGGCGGTGATGGGGGGCTGGGGGGCAAAGCAGCAGCCCCCCCTCTGGGGCCTCCAGGAGGGGTTGGGCCCTGCCCTCTTCTGGAGCCACAAACGCCAACGGAGCAGACAGCTGGGGTGAGTTCCCCAGCTTCCTGGGACGAGGGTGACCAGACACGTGTGAAAAATCAGGACAGGGGGTGGGGGGTAATAGGAGCCTATATAAGAAAAAGACCCAAAAATCGGGACTGTCCCTATAAAATCAGGACGTCTGGTCACCCCACCTGGGGCAGTGGGGCTCAGGCTTCCAGCTGCTGGGCTTTGCGCTCACCACCCCTGGTCCCCACTGCCGACCCCGGTCCCTCCCCCATCCACCCCAGGCCACTGCTGCCTCCCTTCCGCGGCTTCATTTGTCCCCCGGCCTGCCGGGGCCGAGCAAGTCTGCGGTGAAAGGTGATTATTTGTAGGGTTTATCAGAGAATCTCAGGGTTGGAAGGGACCTTAGGAGGTCGTCTAGTCCAGCCCCCTGCTCAAAGGGGGACCAATCCCCAATGTTTGCCCCAGATCCCCAAATGGCCCCCTCAAGGATTGAACTCACAACCCTGGGTTTAGCAGGCCATTCTCAAACCACTGAGCTATCGCTTTTCACTAGCCCCCAGCTGGCTGTTGTGCAAAGTGATATTAACAAACACACCCCGGTCACTTTTCACAGCCGCAGACTTACCAGCTAGCAAATCGGGGGGGGGGGGGGGGGGACACCACACACAACCCAAAAAGCAAAAGAAACCAGCAAAAGACAACATGCAAAGCACCTGGTTCGTGTTTCTATTCT
The DNA here is from genome assembly GCA_037349315.1 of Chelydra serpentina. Taxonomy (NCBI): domain Eukaryota; kingdom Metazoa; phylum Chordata; order Testudines; family Chelydridae; genus Chelydra; species Chelydra serpentina. Next base: position 271,694 of record JBAIAC010000284.1, read on the forward strand.
ATTTTGAACAGAGAGAACTGTACGCTATTTTTATTATTGCTTTTCTTATTATTATTGCACACACACAAAACCCACCCTCCCTAGATCAAGGACAATGATTTGGACGTGGAGATGTGCCGATGTATTTGTTTCTCCTCAAGGGAATTAAGTAGTTTTAGGACCAATTGTAGCTAGCCACCGAAACCTGTGCTGTGGGAACCCCTATCCTAGTGCCTTCCCCACCAATTCACTCCCAGGAAAATCCCACATGGCAGCCAATGGGCTCAGATGCAACCCCCCCCCGCCCCCTCCGTGCACCCCGAGAGCTGGCTGGGGAGGGGGGGACCCTGCATCACCCCCTTCCCTGTGCGCCCCGGGAGCGGGCTGGGTGGGGGGACCCTGCTGGGCTCAGTTCCCTCCCTGGATCCCAGGAGGCCCCGACTCACCGGAGCAGGGGGGGCGGGGGAATCGATGTTCGCCACCCCAGGGGAGCCCGCCGCCGAGCCCAGGGGCTGGGACGGGGGGGGCGGTGGGGGGGCTCGAGGAGCTGGGAACAGGAAGGTCCCTTTGCTCTCCTGTCCCCTCTTCCTTCCTGGCTGAGAAGCCCAGGAGGTGGAGCCGTCTCGTTTGAACGCGTTCGCTGCAGCACAGGGGGCTAGCTGCGAGCGGCAGCCCGCCACTTGGTGGCAGTAGTGGGATACGCCGGACCATACGAGGCCCTGGGGCAGGATCGATCCCAGCGCCCCCTAGAGGGGAAAGGCCCCTTGTCCCATTGCCGACCCCACTGAGCCAGCCAGTCCCCTGTCATGCCTCTGAGCAGGGTCATGAGCAAAGCGATGTGTGGGAAATAGTCCCAAAGGGCTCCGGGCAGTGGAGACGGAATTTTTTGTTTTTTACTAGGTGTATTACTATGGTATCTAGAGACCCCAGCTGAGATCGGCCCCCGTCCGTGCCAGGTGCTGCACAGAACTCAGCTGAGAGCAGGGTCCTCCTGGCTGGGCCGGGTGCTGACTGATAGCGGGGCCCCCATTGTGCCAGATGCGGCACAAGCCCCACCCATGATCGGGGCCCCCTTTGTGCCAGGCGCTGCACAGACACGCAGGGCGACACAGGCCCCGTTTTTCAGATGGGGAAACTGAGGCCCAAAGATGACTTACCCGAAGTCACACAGGGCGTCTCTGGAAGAGCTGTGGCTAGAACCCATCAGTTAGTCCCTGCCCCTATATCTCTAACCCAATAGACCCCACTCCCCTCCCAGAGCTGGGGCCAGAACCTAGGAGTCCCGGCTCCCAACATCATCCTTCCCTGTCCCCCCTTGGGTCCGAGGCATCCCCGATCATGGAATGACTAAGGCCATGTCTACACGGAAGACCTTACAGTGACACAGCTGTACCAATGCAGCTGCATTGCTGTAGGATCGCTCATGTAGCCGCTCTATGCCGACGGGAGAGAGCTCGCCCGACAACATAGGGCTACGCGCGCTACTCCTGATGCCGGTGAAACTTATGTCTCTCGCCGGGGAGTGGGGAGGGGGTGTTTTTTCCACACTCCTGATTGGCATAAGTTTTCCCATATAAGTAGTCGCATAGACATGGCCTAATTGTCCTTCTAAGAAGTTCCACATTCCCCACTGAAGCTGGACTTTGCCTCTGCAGAGGCCGCCTCTGAGGCTGTTACCAGAGAGGAGGCTGGTAGCCACTCCGCTATTGAACTGGCCGCATGCTTTGCAGGATGAAAGAGTCTGGCGGCCTGTATTGGTAAAGCTCCCACCCTTCCATTCTTCCCATCGGGATCTTGGGCGGTGGAAGAGCCCTGGAGTCAAGGAGGTGCCTTTTGATGGTCCCAAGGCATTTCCTTTCAGACCCGGCCAAGTTCAGCGTGGACCAGAGACGGAACTGGCAACTCCAGACGGACAACCGGCTACTAGGGAAAGAGATTTATTGTGTAGACAGAGATGCCAACAGCTTGCATATTTTCGGTGCTGTGTTGCTTCTCAGTTGGAACTGGGAAGGGTAACCAGAGACCAGCGTAGGGAGCCCATTGGAGTGGCGGCAAGGGGGTGGAGAAACATAGAATCTGGCCTGGGGTGATTTCAGAAGCTCCTTGGTCAGGATAATTCATAGCTCTGCAGTAAATCCCTCTCCCTTTGGTCCCATCTCCGCAGAAGCTGACTCCAGTGATCTAGATCTTCAGCTGGTGTCAACGGGCATTGATCTGTTTACTTCATTCCCACCAGCTGGGGATCTGGCCCCGTTGACTCTGATGAAGCTACGTCTAATTAACACCAGCTGCAGATCTGGCCCCATTGACCCCAATGGGGCTGACACCGGCTGGAGACCTGACCCATTTGACTCTCTCTCACACAGACACAGAGAGAGGAAAAATCCCCCCTCCAATGCCTCGACATCCCTAAGAACCTTTCCCCTTCTCCTCCAGCTCCCACGCCACAGTATAACGATACTTCGCCTTTAGCTAGCACGTTCCATCGGTAGAGTTTAAAGCAGTCTACAAAAGTCGCTCAGGGTGATTAGCTCCATTTTACAGATGAAAACACTGAAGCCCGGAGAGGGGCAGAGCCAGGGACACAATCGAGGCATCTTGAGGCCCAGCGCGCTCTATCCACTTGGCCACCCTGCCTCTTAGCTAGTGCGTATGGGCCACAGAGCCGCTGGTGGCGAGGGAGCCAGGCCCAGACCCACTGGAAGGGAATTTGGATTGCCCATCTCCGCCATCCCCATCGACAATCAACAGCCCCAAGAAATTCCCCCAGATCCCCCAAGGAAGTTTTGATGAACTAGGTCCTTTCCGGTCTAGGGATTTCCCCATCCCAATCCTTGGTGGAATTAGTGGAAGTGATTATCTGTGTCCTGGTGCCCCAATGTACAAAGTGCTGTACAAACACAGAACCAAAAAAAGTCTCTTCCCAAAGAGGATCTGAGCCAATTACCAGATGTCCACTGTCCATCTAGTGTTCCATACTGACACCACGTATGAGGCGGTTACAATGCCCCTTACAGACGCCGGGTCTTCAGTTTAGGCTGGAGAAGTTCATTCTCCGAGTCCATGGGACTGCCCGAGCCAGCAGACAACTTTGTTCTCCTCTGAAACGATGCTGCTGTCGTAAGCTGAGGAACGTCAATCCCAAACCGACCGTTTTGTAAAAACTGTTTGGCAAAATATTGGGGCACGTCCGATTGGGAGCGTTTGTCCTCGGTTTTTATTGCAACATATCAATGTCATTTTCATTCGAAAAGCAATCGTTTTTCAAAGCTATTTTGCAAAATATTTTAGGGGGAAATTCTGAGTTGGGGAGTTTTTCCTTGCTTTTTTTATTGAAAAATGTCACCATAAAAATGTTTTGGGGGGCAGGAAGTTCTGATTTGGGGGAGGTTCCCCTCAATTCCCCCCCCCAATTTCAACACTATTTGCATTCTCAAACCAACAATTTCTCTCTCTTTCTCTCTCTTTTCTAAAGGTATTGCAAAACTTTTTTTTTTGTTAGAAAATAAATCAATTTGAGTGTTTTTCTATTTCTGTTTTTTTGCCACTGATTGCAACAAATGAATGATGTCCAGGGATCTTTTCCCCTCCCCAGTTTTTCATTTCATTAAAAATTCAACATTGTTCTCCTTCCAAAACCATGTCATTTTCTTTAAAAATTTTCCCAAACCTTTTTACTTTGTTTGTTTTTAATATTTTGGGGTTTTCCTCGTTGTCTCATTCCAGAATTTCAAAGTTCTTTTAATTTCAACACGGCATAATGTTTTTTGTCTTTAAAATCTTTTACAAAACTTTTGGCAGGAAAAAAAATTGATTTGGGGGGAATTTTTCTTTCTTTCTTATTTTTTTTTAACTCCAAAACCTCATCATTTTCCTTTCAAAGCAAAAACCTTCTGGATTATTTATGTGCGCATTTTTTAAATGTTGGGTTTTCGTTGTATTTTTCCTCATCTTTTTCATTCAAAAATTTCAGTCATTTTCAGCCCAAACCATTTTTCTTTTAACTGTTTTACAAAACTTTTTTGTGCATTCTTTGCTTGCACTTTTTCAATTCTTCCTTCCCTCTCATTTCCTTTTCCCCACTCTAACTTTTCCAAACTTCCTCTCACTTTGGAAAAATGACACAGCCATCAGAAGGGGAAAAAATAAAATTCTTTGATTCTGCCATTCTATAATTTCCCCAAATGTAGTGCTTTGTCTATATGGGAAAGTGTTACCAGTTATCCAGAATAACTCCCAGGAAGGCACTCTTAGCCCAGTCTAGGAGTAGACTTTTCCATTTAGCCCAAACGTCTTCCCAAATGCCATAAACTAAACCCAAATCATTTCTCTTATACCCGAATAGAAAGCTTAGCACATGGATCTAATTAACTCTATCTAAGATGCTATACTGGAATTTAATTGAGTTTGGTGAAATGTTTTGACTGAAACTTTTGTGTGTGTGTGAAAACTGAAGATTTCCATGAGTTTCATCAACTTGTTTCGGGAGGGGAAAAAAACCCTAAAACAAATTCCAAAAAACCCAACATGTTTGGATTTTTTGATTCAAAATGACTTTTCAATTCTAAATTTTCTTTCCTTTTATTTTTTTTTTTAAGTAAAAAAACATTAAAGAATGCTCCAAATGTTTCACTTGGGGTCAAACAAAACATGTTGTTCGACCCAAAATGATTTTCTTTTCCGGCGTTTTGATTCACTGAAAATTTGGGGAAAAATTTGATTTTCTGGTCACTGCAAAATGATTTTTAAAATTTTTTCGGAATTGGCGTGGAAACGAAAAAAAATCCATCCTTCCCCCAAATGTAGACTAGTGTCTATACTCTAGAGTAACACATTTCGCTTGATTTTAAACAAGCTGAGAAACAACATAGACTTTAATGCGATCGGTTTAATACGTGCTAACATACAATTGATTTATCTTGGCTGGGGTCCATCGATTCACGAAGGCCATGAAGGCACCGCCGGGATCATTTAGCCTGGCCTCCTGTGTACAGAGAATGTCCCCAAAAGAACTCCTAGGGAAGAGCTTTTAGAAAAATACCCAACCGTGATTTAAACATGGCTAGCGATGGAGAATCCAAGTTGTTCCAATGGTTAATTCCTCTCTCCGGTAAACATTTACACCTTATTTCCAGTCTGAATTTGTCAAGCGTCAACTTCCAGCCGTCGGATCCGGTTAGATCTTTGCCAGACGAGCCCGTTATCAAATCCGTGTTCCCCGTGTCGGTGCTTGAGAAGGTGCTAATTAGCTGGGACCTAAGATCCCACCCTTAAATCAGAATCAAGTGGTCTCTGTAACGTTTTCCAGTGTCCGGGGCAGGGCCTGGGTGGGAGGGGCCGAACAACGCCAGGAGGAGGCGCCTCGGAGGGAAGAAACAGCTTAGGGGCGGTGCTTGGGAGGTCTGAGGCGGAGCAGTGGGTGTGGCGAGGAGGAATTGGGGGGAGGGGCTTGTCAGGAGGCGGGGACTAAGAGGGAGGGGCAGAACAGAGGGCGGGGACTGGTAAAGAGGGGGCTATTGGGGCAGGGTCCGGGAGGGAGAGGGAAGAGCAGGGGGCCTGTTGGGACCAGGGCCTAGGAGGAGGATGTCAGGTGTGGGACCTGGGAGGGAGGGGGCATCATAGGGGGTGGCGTTTGGGAGGGAGGGGGCATCAGGGGGTGGGGCTTGGGTGGGAGGGGGCGTGGCCGGAGCACCACCGGCAGCTCTGAAGCTGTTCTAATTGATGCCGGGGGTGTGCACAGAGACTCCCCGCAAGCCAGGGCTGGCGAGTGGGGGAGCAGCGGGCTCAGGGGAGGAGCTGAACCAGGCCCCTCCTCCTTGCCAGGGGGCAGCCCGGCGGGGGCGGCGTGCAGCCGGCGGTGGGACACCAGGTGGGCGTTCTGGATGAAGCTCCGCTGGCACTCCCCGCATTTGAACGGCTTCTCCCCGGAGTGCACCAGCCGGTGCTGGGCCAGGTGGGAGCCGCGGGCGAAGGCGCGGCCGCACTCGGGGCAGACGTGGGGCTTCTCCCCGGAGTGCACCCGCCGGTGCTGGTTGAGGGTGGAGCTCCAGCTGAAGGCCTTGCCGCACTCCCCGCACCGGTACGGCTTGGCGCCCGTGTGGATCCGCTGGTGCTGCTTGAGGGCCGTGGTCCAGCTGAAGGCCTTGCCGCAGTCCCCGCAGCGGTAGGGCCGCTCGCCGGTGTGGTGCGCTGGTGCTTGAAGAGGGTGGAGGTGTGGTTGAAGCCCCGGCCGCACTCCTGGCACCGGTAGGGCCGCTCGCCGGTGTGGACGCGCTGGTGGTTGGCCAGGTGGGAGCTCTCCCCGAAGCTCTTCCCGCACGCCGCGCAGGCGTAGGGCCGTTCGCCGGTGTGGGTGCGCTGGTGCTTCTTCAGGGTGGAGCTGAGGCTGAAGGCCTTGCCGCATTGGTGGCAGCGGTAGGGCCGCTCGCCGGTGTGGATGCGCCGGTGCTGGGCCAGGGTGGAGCTCTCGGTGAAGCGCTTCCCGCACTGGGGGCAGGGGTAGGGGCGCTCGCCCGTGTGGGTGCGGCGGTGCTGGGTCAGGGCCGAGCTCTGGGTGAAGCTTTTCCCGCACTGGGCACACTTGTAGGGCCGCTCGCCCGTGTGGGTGCGAAGGTGCTTCACCAGGTCCGAGTTCTGCAGGAAGCCCTTCCCGCACTCGCCGCAGATGGTGGGCCGCTCCCCGCGCCGGGGGGCCCCGGGTGGCCCCAGGCGGCCCCCCGCTCCTGCCCCGGGACGGGCCCCTCTGGGCCGCTGGGTGGAGGATGGCCTGCGTGGATCCCCTCTCAGGGACGCTGGGATATGTCCTCTTTGGATCGCCCTGAAAACGGCCTGCGCAGATCCGCTTCTAAAGGATTCTGGGATATGTCCTCTTGGGATCTCCATGGGAACACCCTACATTGATCTGCTCCCGAAGGATTCTGGGATACGTCCTCTTGGGATCTCTGTGGGAACATCCGGCGCTGAGCTGCTCCTGAAGGATTCTGGGATACGTCCTCTTGGGAGCTCCGTGGGGACACCCTGCGCTGAGCTGCTCCTGAAGGATTCTGGGATACGTCCTCTTGGGATCTCCGTGGGAATGTCCCGCGCAGATCCACTCTCCGCTGGGGATTCTCACTCGCCGTCCCAGCACCTGCTGGGGGGGAGAGAGAGACTCCAGCCCGGGCTCGTTCCCTGCGCCGTGGACAGAGGGGGCAGCAGAGGGGTTGGTGACTGAGTAGAAAACCCAATGGGCAGGAACCTAGCCCCTGAACCTCCCCCCGAGGGGAGCAGAGGGGCTGGTTCTGCCCCAATGACCCAGTTGAGCCCTCAAAGGCTGCGGGAGGTAAGGGCTCCTGCCGTGGGGCTAGGGTACCCGCTGGGGGTGACACTCAGCGAGACGGGGCAAACCTTCCCCTTCCCTCCCGGACGGTCGCGGAGCCGGTGTCATTCGTTCCTCACCTGGGCTTTCCCTCCCCTCGGAGCCCTGGAGATCCGGGACACACGGCTCTTCCCCTCGCTCCAGCCGGGAGATCACGGCCGGTTTGGGGACCGGGAATCCTGCCGGCGGGGGGAGAAGATCAAGTGAGAATCCAGACCAGACCGGAGGGACCAGGAAAGCAGAGAGGGGAATTGAGCTCCCGGAGGGGGCCGAGTTGGCTCTGCTGGGGGAGGTGTTAATGGAGAGAGATCGGCCTAGGATATGAGAGAGAGAGAGAAAGAGAGAGAAGAGGTGTCTGGGGATAGATAGATAGATAGATAGATAGATCATTGCATTGGTGAAATACTTATTATAGGGTAAAATGATAGAGTGATAGGGGTTGTCTGGAAGCCAGAACTCCTGGGTTCTCTCCCCAGCTCTAGAAGGGAGTGGGGTCTCGTGGGTTAGAGCGGGGGCGCTGGGAGCCGGACTCCTGGGTTCTCTCCCCAGCTCTGGGAGGGGAGTGAGGTCTAGTGGTTAGAGCCGGGACTGTCTTTCCCAGCTCCTGTCCCCGAGGGTAAGCGGCCCCTCACCCAGGAAGCTGACGTTGGTGTAGTTCTCCAGCATGACATCCCTGTAGAGCCACCGCTGCCCTTCATCCAGCAGACGCCACTCCTCCTCGGTGAAATACACCGCCACTTCTTCGAACGTTACTGGCGCCTGCAACCGCAAGAGACCCCACTGGGCGTCGCGGCCACACCCCTGCTCTCTGAAGGGTGGAGCTGGCCAGCGCCCAGGTGCATTCTGGGAATATCTGGGCAGACACCCTCATGCCGCCCAGAGTTGTGTGCCCAGTGCATTGTGGGAATATCCCAGCAGCGGCCCCTAGGCTGACCAGGCCCACGCGCCCCAGTGCATTGTGGGAATATCCCAGCAGCGGCCCCTGGGCTGCCCAGGCCCACGCTCCCCAGTGCATTGTGGGACTATCCCAGCAGCGGCCCCTGGGCTGCCAGGCCCACGCGCCCCAGTGCATCATGGGAAGATCCCAGCAGCCTCACTTCCTAGCAACACTTAAAGCAACAGACCCGTACATCCATCTACCCTGGTATCTCGCCCCAGATCAGACCCAGGGGCCCATGTATCCCGCCTGCTCACTCCTGCCCCAGATCAGACATACACTGGGGTCACTGAGACCAGAATCTTCCCAGGAACCCGGCCAGCCCCACGACCCACCTGGATGCCAGGCTCCCAGGGCGGGTCAGCCGTGCCCTGCTGCCGCTCACCCCTCTCCGAGCTAGGCAGAGACACCTGGGGGCGTGCGAGATCTGAGGAGAAGAGCGAGTCGTTTAGGAAACCTCAGGGGAACCAACCCTCCCTGTCAGGCCTGGGCTCCCCCCAGAGCCCCTCCGCCTCTAGGGGAGCGCCCCCTGCTGGGGAGACACCCCCCCCCCAAACTCTGAGCCCTACCGTGTAGCATGTGGGGTTCCCGGTCCTGGGCTTCTGGGCACTGGCTTGGCCTTGCCTCCTCTTGGGGTGCAGGATTGGGGTGCAGCCTCCCCAGCTCCCACAGTCCTCTGGGGGAGGTCCATCTTCATCGCTCTCCGTCCCACCAACTCTGACCTGCAAACCACCCAAAATATGGAGCGGGGGGGGGGGGGGACCCTGCTGGCTTCAGCTGCACAGATGCCCCCTCTCATTGTGCACCCCAGAGCTGGTGGATCTGGGGGATCCTGAACAGCCACCCTCCTCTCATGCACCCCCAGAGCTGTCTGGGTTTGGGGGGACCCTGCACAGATCCCCTCCTCTCATGCACCCCCAGAGCTATCTGAGTTGGGAGGGACCCTGCACACACCCCTCATCCCCAATGCACCCCCAGAGCTGTCTGGGTTGGGGGGACCCTGCACAGACCCCCCTCCTCTCATGCACCCCCAGAGCTGTCTGGGTTGGGGGGACTCTGCACAGACCCCCTCCCCCATGCACCCCCAGAACTGGCTGGGTTGGGGGGACCCTGCACAGATCCCCTCCTCTCATGCACCCCCAGAGCTATCTGAGTTGGGAGGGACCCCTGCACACACCCCTCATCCCCAATGCACCCCCAGAGCTGTCTGGGTTGGGGGGACCCTGCACAGACCCCCCTCCTCTCATGCACCCCCAGAGCTGTCTGGGTCAGGGGGACCCGGCACACACACCTCCCCCAACACCCCTAGAGCTGGCTGGGTCGGGGGGGACCCGGCACACCCTTTCCTGAGCACCCCCAGAGCTGACTGGGTTGGGGAGGACCTTGCACAGACCCCCTCCTCTCATGCACCCCCAGAGCTGGCTGGGTTGGGGGGACCCTTGCACACACCCTTCCCCCATGCACCCGCGACCCTGCTGGGCTCAGCTCTCTCCCCAGATGTCCGGGACTCAGCAGCGCCAGGGATGGGGGGGGTTCGATCCTCCCTGGTGGTGGGGCCTCGATCCAGGGGGGCAGAGCTCAGGGGGTGCTAGGAAACGCGGCTCCTTTCCGACACGCCCCCCATCCCACCTCCCTCTGCTTCATCTGCACCATGCAATTGACGAGCAAATCAATGCACGCACCCCCACCCCCAGCTCTGCACCCACCTACCTGCTTGCCCGGGGCTAGGGGAGACTAGGGATCCGCCCCCCGCCCCTTCGCCGGATGCCCCCCAGCTGCCTGGATTGGGGGGGAGGGAGGGGAAGGAAGCGGAAGGTCCCTTTCTTATTTCATTTCCCCCCAGAGTAGACCCGCCTGGTCCTGTCTAGGCTTCCACTGATCGGTCGTATTAACCCTTCACTCAGCTGTGGAGAGAAGAAGCGATCTGCTCTGGCAGCCAGGCCTGGCCCCGATGCCCCAGTGCGGCACTAGGGGGCACTGTGCTGCAGGGAGCGAGGATCAGTAGGGGGCGCTCTCCCCTGGCAGCCAGGCCTGGCCCCAGTGCGGCGCTAGGGGGCGCTGTGCTGCAGGGAGCGAGGGATCAGTAGGGGGCGCTCTCCCCAGGCAGCCAGGACTGGCCCCAGTGCGGCGCTAGGGGGCGCTGTGCTGCGGGGAGCGGGGCGGGGCTCAGTAGGGGGCGCTCTCCCCAGGCAGCCAGGACTGGCCCCAATGCCCCAGTGCAGTGCTAGGGGGCGCTGTGCTGCAGGGAGTGGGGCAGGGACTCAGTAGGGGGCGCTCTCCCCAGGCAGCCAGGACTGGGCCAATGCCCCAGTGCGGCACTAGGGGGCGCTGTGCTGCGGGGAGTGGGGCAGGGACTCAGTAGGGGGCGCTCTCCCCAGGCAGCCAGGACTGGCCCCAGTGCGGCGCTAGGGGGCGCTGTGCTGCAGGGAGCGAGGGATCAGTAGGGGGCGCTCTCCCTTGGCAGCCAGGCCTGGCCCCAATGCCCCAGTGCGGCGCTAGGGGCGGCTGTGCTGCAGGGAGTGGGGCAGGACTCAGTAGGGGGCGCTCTCCCCAGGCAGCCAGGCCTGGCCCCAATGCCCCAGTGCGGCGCTAGGGGGCGCTGTGCTGCAGGGAGCAGGGTGAAGGCTCAGTAGGGGGCGCTCTCCCTTCCCAGTCCAGGCTGACTCCGGTGCTGCAAATGGGTAGAATTTGACTTCTGGAATGAAGGACTTGTTTGAAGCACATGCTGCCAGATCTGACCCACGCTTCTCCCGGCCTTCGGTTTTAAACGCCGGCTCGAGTTTCAGCGTGAATTGAATTGTTATTCTTGTTCAGCGCGCCGGGAAGGCCAGCTTCCGATTGGGAGTTCATCTTGGGGTAGATTCGGCTCGCTCCGGGTTTCCGCCGAGCTCACAAAATGGATTCGCTCCGAATTGGATCGGAACGAGGTTTTTCAGTTGCTTTCGAAAGCCACACACTGCTGGGAAGAATGAGCAGGGTCAGCGGATACAGCAAAGTGGTGAAATACTTTTGTCGCATCAGCACTCTGCTTGGGAGGGACTTTTCCGGGCAGGGTTATAGCTATCTTTGCACGATTTCGACCCAGGAGCGTTTGATCAGGAATCTTCCATGGTTCCCCTCCCCCCACAATGCCTCGAGTTTCTGGAGTCACGTGAAAAACTCTGCTTGCCTTTAAAAGCATCAAATCATGATGGTTTAGTCTGTGTTGCTGAAGAAAAGCCTGAAGACACCGCCCTCATCGGCGCTCAACCCAGAAGGGAACTAACAAGCACGGGAGATATTATTTGAGTTATGGAATCTCATGATTTGCCACACCGAGCTGGCGATTTTGGGAGGCTTGGGTCGCGATTTCTGAACGCTTGGGGCTGGTAACACCGCAGAGTAACGGTAGTCCCTGGCTAGTCCCGCTGGAGTGAATGAGGGTGGCAGAATTTTGTCTTGGTGCCAACGCCGGGCAGAGGTCCGCCTAGGCCAGAGCTGCGTGAGAGTGAGTGTCGGAGCTGCTCTCTTGGACCTACCAGCTCCCAGGGGGTAGCACAGTCTGCTTCAAGGGATTTGTCTGAGGGGCTGGAGAAGAAAGGGTTAAGTCCCAATGAGAAGCCAGGATTGGCTGGGCTGCCTGTCTGTCTAGGAGGGGAGGTGGAATCTAGTGGGTTAAAGCAGGGTGTGGGGAGGGGCTGGGATTCCGGATTCCTGGGTTCTGTTCTCAGCTTTGGGAGGGGCGTAGGGTCAAGGGGGAGTCAGGGGCTGGGAGTGAATGCTCTTTGAGAATGAATGGGGCCTGGGGCTACTGGACTACATTTCCCATGAGGCCCTTTCCTCCTACAGCCCAGCTTTAATACTACAACTGCCATGAGGTCTTCCGTGAAATTTCCCCCACCCCTGAGTCTCCATGGTGGTTGTAGTCCAGTTTTCTCCTCTTTGCTTTACAGTGATCATAGGGGAAAAGGGAAAGACTACAAATCCCATGAGGCCATGCGCGCGCAGCTCCGCCATGTTAGTGGTAGTCCAGGAGGGAGTGAGGACCACATTTCCCATGAGGCCATGCCAGGCATGAGCCTGGCTGCTCTGCACTGACAGTTGTAAATTGAACCATCTCCCACGTCCCTGTAAGAACAAAGGGGGTCCTTTTCGCGCGCGCACGCGTGTGTGTGTGTGTGTGTAAAAACTACATTGCCCATGAGGCACTGCGCATCCCCAGCCTCACGCCTCCATGGCACTTGTAGTCCAAATATCTCCCCTTTCTCTAAGACTCGGGCGGCTTAGGAACTACAGTTCCCATGAGTCCTTGCTGTGTGCCGCCATGACAGTTGTAGTCCAAACGTGCCCTCCCCGGACATGAATGGGCTCAGTGGGGTGGGGAAATATATCTACCATGAGGCAGCGCGAGGGCCCACCCCCAACATACCCCCCCACACCCCCCCCCCCCGTGCTGCCATGACACTTTCGGTCCAAACACTCTTTTCCCACATAGAAAACACCAGGGCTTGGGGGTAGTAAATAAACTACATTTCCCATGAGACAGCGCGAGAGCCCGGCCTCCCTGAGCCGCCATGGCACTTGTAGTCCAAACATTCCCCTCTTCCCCATAGACATGAACGTGCCTCAGAGGACGCGTTGGGGAACTACAACCCCCATGAGGCATTGCGAGGGCCCGGCCTCCCCGCGCCGCCATGATACTAGTAGTCCAAACACGCCAATCCTCCCATGAGGACCGAACGCGGCCTGGTGGCCGGAGAACTACGTGTCCCATGAGGCAGCGCGCGGGGCCTGGGCTGGCTCCGGGCCGCCATGATGGGTTTTGTGTGTTTGCGGGGTTGAGAGGGGGAGGGGAGGGGGATGAGCCAGGCTGCAGGAGGGGGCAGCAGCAGCAGAAGAAGAAGAGCAGCAGCCTTGGGGCCCAGCCCCCCCCTCCCAGGAGCTGCACCCCTCCCCTCTCTGCAATTTTAGGGGGGGGCTGGGACAGCCCCTCCCCCCCGCACGAGCCAGCCCGAGTGGGGGGAGGGGGAAACGAGGAAGGCAGCTTAGGCCCCGCCCCCATATGTGTGTGGGGGGCTTGGGGCAGCGCAGGGCCCCCCCCCGAGGCTAGATCCCTAAATTAGGGGGGTAGCGAGGGGGCTGAGCGCCCCCTCTTCATTGGGGGGAGCCCACAGACTCCCCCGGGTGGGGGGAGACAGGCTAGGAAGGGGCAAAGGCCCCCCTAAAAAGGGAGGCGAAACCCCCTTTTTGGTGGGGGGCAGCAGCTTGAGCAGCGGGGGGCGGGTCTGAGCGCTATTGGTGGGGGGGCTGCAAAGTAGGGGGGGTGCTCCCTATGTGGGGGAGAGGGGCTTGGAAAGAGCAGGGGACCTGCTCCTGGGTGGGGGGGGGGGGTTGTTGCAAAGAGGGGGCCCTGCTTCTTATTGGGGGCCGGCTTGGAAGGAGAAGGGGGGGCTGAGCCGTACTTGGGGTGGGTTGAAAAGGGGGGGACCCTGATTCCTATTGGGGGGGTTGGAAGGAGGAGGGGGAACCTGGTCCCTATTTCGGAGGGGTTGGGCAGCTCCGATCCCCCCCCCTTTAAAAAGCGCAGGAGGTGCTGAGGACTTGGGGGTGCCCCCTTAGGGGGAAAGAGACAGGGTCGTGTGGGGGGGGCTAGAAAGAGGGGTGCACTTGGAATCGGCTCCCAAGGACAAGAGAGCGGTGAAGGGTAAAGGGGGGGGGTGTCCGGCCGGGACTGGGTGGGGGTCAGGTGGCGGCGAGAGGGGGGGGGTACCCCACATTGCACCTTCAAGGCCGCCTCCGAGCCCCACCCTCCCCCCCCCACACCCCCACAGAGGACGAAGGAAACAAAAAGTCTGGGTTGGTTGCAGTTTCTCCCCACCCCACACCACCACCCCCCATGGAAGAGACTGGGCCCCACGCCGGATCCCACGCAGCCCCATGGCTACCCAGCAGGTAAGCGGCTCCCCCACCTCCCTTGCCGGTCTCGGGGGACCCCCCCCTAAAAAAAAAACCAGAGCCACCCTAGGGTGGGCGGGTAGGTGCCTGCGAAGGGGCCAGGCCGCCCGATTCCTGGTAAGTTTCTTTCCCTCCGCGGAGATCTCGCCGGCTCCCGCCCCTCTGCTCTGCCCCCCCCGGCCGGCTGCCTTCCGGGGGGGGGGGTCCCCGGGGCTGTGGGGCACAGAGCTGGGGTGGGGGGGGAAGGGACAGGCTTTCGGGAGCTGCCCCCCCCCCCTGCAGGCCCGGCACGGAGCAGAGCCCTACCAGTAGTGGGGGTGCTGGAGACGGGAGCCGAAGCGGGGGGGGGGCGGGGGCTGGGGCAATTCTGGGGGACCCCCCTTAGCTGGCGCAGCACGAGGGGGCGCGGGGAGCCCCCTCCCCCGTCTGCCAGTCCCCATTGTTGTGGCAGGATTTATTCGCCCCCCCCCCACGCGGGTTGCATTTGGGGGGGTGCGGACGGATGGGGGGGGGGCTGGATGCAAGAGTGGGGGGGGGGAATCTCGGGGGGCTGCGGGATTGGGGGGGGGGGGCGACCCAGGAACCAAACTTTTCCCTGCGCGATTTCCCGGGGAAGCAATTGCCGGTGGGGAAGCCCCTGGGTTGTGTCCGGCTCTATCGGGCTCGTGTGTCACCCCGGCGGGGGGGGCCTGGGGGGGGCTGGCCCCGATCCCCGCCGCCGGGGCAGGGGGGGCTCCCGGCCGCAGGATGCCGGGCCAGGTAGGTGGGGGGGGTGCTGGGGAAACCCTGCCGGTGCCCCTCACTCCCGACCTGCAGCCCCCCCCCCCCCCCCGCCCTGCCGGTGCCCCTCACTCCCGACCTGCAGCCCCCGCCCCCCCCCCCGCCCTGCCGGTGCCCCTCACTCCCGACCTGCAGCCCCCGCCCCCCCCCCCGCCCTGCCGGTGCCCCTCACTCCCGACCTGCCGCCCCCGCCCCCCCCCCGCCCTGCCGGTGCCCCTCACTCCCGACCTGCCGCCCCCGCCCCCCCCCCCCCCGCCCTGCCGGTGCCCCTCACTCCCGACCTGCCGCCCCCGCCCCCCCCCGCCCGGCCGGTGCCCCTCACTCCCGACCTGCAGCCCCCCCCCCCCCGCCCCTGCCGGTGCCCCTCACTCCCGACTGCAGCCCCCCCCTCCGCCCTGCCAGTGCCCCTCACTCCCGACCTGCAGCCCCCCCCTCCGCCCTGCAGTGCCCCTCACTCCCGACCTGCAGCCCCCGCCCCCCCCCGCCCCGCCGGTGCCCCTCACTCCCGACCTGCAGCCCCCGCCCCCCCCCGCCCTGCCGGTGCCCCTCACTCCCGACCTGCAGCCCCCCCCCCCCCCGCCCCGCCGGTGCCCCTCACTCCCGACCTGCAGCCCCCGCCCGCCCCGCCGGTGCCCCTCACTCCCGACCTGCAGCCCCCGCCCCGCCGGTGCCCCTCACTCCCGACCCACAGCCCCCGCCCCCCCCGCCCTGCCGGTGCCCCTCACTCCCGACCTGCAGCCCCCCCCCCGCCCCCCCCGCCCTGCCGGTGCCCCTCACTCCCGACCTGCAGCCCCCGCCCCCCCCCCAGCTCTGCCATTGCCCCTCACTCCCGACCTGCAGCCCCCCCCCCCGCCGGTGCCCCTCATTCCCGACCCACAGCCCCCGCCCTGCCGGTGCCCCTCACTCCCGACCTGCAGCCCCCGCCCCCCCCTCCGCCCTGCCAGTGCCCCTCACTCCCGACCCGCAGCCCCCGCCCCCCCCCGCCGGTGCCCCTCACTCCCCGACCCACAGCCCCCGGCCCTGCCGGTGCCCCTCACTCCCGACCTGCAGCCCTCGCCCCTCACTCCCGACCAGCAGCCCCCTGCCCCCCCTAGCTCTGCCGGTGCCCCTCACTCCCGACCCGCAGCCCCCGCCCCCCTCCCACCCTGCCGGTGCCCCTCACTCCCGACCCGCAGCCCCTGCTATCTCAGCCCTGGGCTCCCCACCACTGCTATGAATTTCCTTATTATATTTTCTTTGCTGATCACAGTAGAGTGGGGGGCAGGGTTGGGGCTGTGGAGGGAAGCTGACAGTGGGGTGAGGGTTAAGGAGCATTGGGGCCCCTGGGGGGGTTCCCCGGCAGGCCTGTGGGAGCCGAGGGGGGCGCGTAGCCGCAGGGGTGTCTTGCTCTGGTCTGTCTGCCCAGGAACGCTCGATTTCAGTAGCTGCTTTCCAAATGGGGGCCAGTGGGGGGCTGGGAGCCCGGACTCCTGGGTTCTATCCCTGTCTCTGGGAGCGGGGAAGGGTCTAGATCGGGGGCTGGGAGCCAGGACTCCTGGGTTCTGTCCTGGCTCTGCCGAGACCCCCTCCGTGTTCCCGGGCAAGTTCCTGAATTTTTCTGGGCCTCGGTTTCCCCATCTGTGGTAAAGGCAGGATTATTTCCCTCCCCACGTCTGGTTAGACTGTGAGCGGTTGGGGGCAGGGTGTGTTTCTCACCGTGGGTCTGGGCAGCGCCCGGCACGGAGGGGAGCCCTGATCTCGGTCGGGGTCTGCGCAGCCCCTGGTGCGATGAGGCCCCCGATCTCGGTCGGGGTCTGCGTAGTACCCGGCGCGATGGGGCCCCCGATCTCGGTCGGGGTCTGCGTAGTACCCGGCGCGATGGGGCCCCCGATCTCGGTCGGGGTCTGCGTAGTACCCGGCGCGATGGGGCCCCCGATCTCGGTCGGGGTCTGCGTAGTACCCGGCGCGATGGGGGCCCCGATCTCAGTCGGGGTCTGCGTAGTACCCGGCGCGATGGGGGCCCCGATCTCGGTCGGGGTCTGCGTAGTACCCGGCGCGATGGGGGCCCCGATCTCGGTCGGGGTCTGCGTAGTACCCGGCGCGATGGGGCCCCCGATCTCGGTCGGGGTCTGCGTAGTACCCGGCGCGATGGGGGCCCCCGATCTCGGTCGGGGTCTGCGTAGTACCCGGCGCGATGGGGGCCCCGATCTCGGTCGGGGTCTGCGTAGTACCCGGCGCGATGGGGGCCCTGATCTCGGTCCCCTTGGGACACATCCCTAAGTGCGAGTGCCCCTCGCAAGACCTCCCCGAAATTGCCTTAGGTCTGGGACAGCCGTGGAACAGTTAATGCTGGTGGCTCATCGGCTGTGAGTAGGTTTCAGAGTCGACACCCGTCTCTCCCTCAGAGCTCCCCGTCTCGGGCTCTCTGCGGACTCAGGCATGCACAGCTCCCCATTGTGTGGCATGCGAGGACCAGGCCTTCGCCTAGTGTATAGGGGGCCCTTGCTTGTTGTGGTCACCTGTGGAACTCCTTGCTGCTGTATTTGAGTGTCAAATACAGGCCGGTTAAACGTGTGACTGTCGGATCCAATGCTGGGGGTATGGGAGACTGGGTTAAATGGGCCTGATAGTCTGAGCCTGGGTGACAGAGGGATCCTGTTGTGTCGCTGTGTGGCTGTTCCCCAGCTGCTCCACCCCAGAGGTAGCTGCATCTTAGGGGTACAAGCTGATGCCTGTACCTGTAGAGTTGTTTGGCCAGGGAGACGCTGGGAGCTCCCAGCCCTTCAACTTTCACAGACTGGGATGGTATGGGAGGGGAGTGGGGTCTACTGGTTCAACTAGGAGGGGCCAGACCCCACTCAGAGTTCAGGAGAGAACCCAGGAGTCCTGGCTCCCAGCCCCCTGCTCTGACCCCTAGACCCCACTCCCCTCCCAGAGCTGGGGAAAGAACCCAGGAGTCCTGGCTCCCAGCCCCCCCTGCTCTGACCCCTAGACCCCACTCCCTCCCAGAGCTGGGGAGAGAACCCAGGAGTCCTGGCTCCCAGCCCCCGCTGCTCTAACCCACTAGACCCCCACTCCCCTCCCAGAGCTGGGGAGAAACCCAGGAGTCCTGGCTCCCAGCCCCCTGCTCTGACCACTAGCCCCCCAATCCCAGCTCTGTGAGGGTTGGGGTCTGGGGGCCCTAGAACAGGGAGGCCTGGGGGCCAGGACTCCTGAGTTCAATCCCAGCTCTGGGAGGGTTGGGGTCTGGGGGCACTAGAGCGGGAGGACTGGGGGCCAGGACTCCTGGGTTCAATCCCAGCTCTGGGAGGGTTGGGGTCTGGGGGCACTAGAGCGGGGGGACTGGGGGCCAGGACTCCTGGGTTCAATCCCAGCTCTGGGAGGGTTGGGATCTGGGGGGCACTAGAGCGAGGGGACTGGGGGCCAGGACTCCTGGGTTCAATCCCAGCTCTGGGAGGGTTGGGGTCTGGGGGCACCAGAACAGGGGGACTGGGGGCCCAGGACTCCTGGGTTCTACGCCATCACTTCCTGTGGGACATTGTCCAGTGCTCTCTTCCTCAGTTTCCCCCCCGGGTGCTCAGTGGGGAGGTTCTGAGCTCCTGTGGCCCCCCCATGTTCCCTCTAACTCCCCGGCGTCTCCTTGCCCCCCCAGCCTGCAGAGTAGCTGAAGCGGGAGGTAGCCAATGTCGTCCAGCAAAGGGGCGGGGGCTGGATCTCGCCGGCGCCGGACGCGCTGCCGTAAGTGCAAAGCCTGTCAGCGGACGGAGTGCGGCGAGTGCCACTTCTGCAAGGACATGAAGAAGTTCGGGGGTCCGGGGCGCATGAAGCAATCCTGCCTGATGAGGCAATGCACGGCGGTGAGCTGGGGCCGCGGCGGGGCGGGGGTTCCCGGAGAGCCAGCCGCCGCCGCCCGCCCCAGAGGTGGCTGCATCTCAGTGCTGGGGGAGGAGCCCCCCATGTAGACCCCGTGCCCCGCCCCAGAGGTGGCTGCATCTCCCCCCCCCCCACTGCTGGGGAGGGGTCCCCAGATAACCAGCCCCCACATCCCACTCCAGAGGTGGCTGCATCTCAGTGCTGGGGGAGGAGCCCCCATGTAGACCCCGTGCCCCGCCCCAGAGTGGCTGCATCTCAGTGCTGGGGAGGAGCCCCATGTAGACCCCCGTGCCCCGCCCCAGAGGTGGCTGCATCTCAGTGCTGGGGGAGGAGCCCCCCATGTAGACCCCGTGCCCCACCCAGATGGTGGCTGCATCTCAGGTGCTGGGGAGGGAGTCCCCATGTAGAACCCC